>OV725080.1:120256141-120697312 GCA_928085145.1 Nezara viridula
ACAAAAAACATAACATGGTGTTATGTAATGTAACCAATCCATTTATTAATTGTAATTATTTTTTTTAAAACAGCCCTTTACAAGAGTTCACAAAAAAAAAACTATAAATTGTGCAAATATATTATAACTATTATTAACAGTCATATTGATGGTTTCAATATTTTCAACTTAATTTTCCATATTTATTACAACTTACAATTTAATAAACATCCTGTCTCGAAAATGTGAAAATTCCTTTGTAAGTACAAATCGAATAAGCTCCGGATCTCTGATTTGCAACATTGGTACTCTAACGACAAAAAATCCAAACATTGGATTAGGCGCTAACTTTTTGTACATCTGAAATAAAATCCATATTATTGTGCGTTGAATTTTCAAATTAGCATTTTAACTTCTAATCTTTCTAGCTCACTTTAGCAGAAGTAAATTATAAAAATCATACCTCATCATGGATGTCGCCTAGAAATTTTGATTGGGCCAGAATTTCATAAGAGCAACCATATGGGAACTTAGAGGGGTAATAAGGAATGCCCCTCTTCTTGAAGAGGTCGTAAACAGAAATATAATATTTATACAGAAGCCACCCTGCCAGAAGTGACAGTGCGATTGCTAACCACATTATTTGTAATACACCTAAAAAATAGAGTAAATAAATAAATGATTTTATAATTAAATATATCACATTATTCTACTAAGATTTTAAATAATGAACATTACATATTTCACATAGCAATTAGGCCTATTAGGTATAATTTTTTAACTTCTGAATTATAATTAACATAAAATACAGATAACATTACATGTAGGTATTGTTTGATAATTAGTGTTCGCAAAGTGGCAGATCATAACCATTATTTAACATGGTTGTTTTTTTTGACTAAAGTTTTAGTGGTCAATTTAAATAATAGAAGGCCGAAAACATATCTCAGCAGCCCTTGCTTCCTCACCACGGATCAGTTGAGGTCCCCCGAATCAAAATAACTAAGTCTTGCAAAATGGAATGAGAATATGGTATGTTTGTGAACAGTCTAGCTCAACACTGAAAGGTCCATGAAAATAGAGTTTCGATAGATATGCAAAATATATCAGTAGAAAGACAAAGATTTTAGACAAATTTAAAAGCAACATGTAAAGTCATAGAAAGTTGAATGGAGATTAACGAAAAAATTATGAATAATCATTTCTGGAAATTAATTTCACGGAAGATGTTCCATGCAAACCAAAGAAAAGTTTTAAACTAATTAGAAACATAGACAACTAATTTTAACCTTGGCGATTAAAAATATATATTACTTTGATTTTTCATTCTGCAATTGTTTGAAAACTATTTTGAGATACTTTAGTGACGAAATACATGAGAGAATGGAAGCCGCTGAAAAAATTGCAAACAATGTATACGCATTGAAAAAAATATGGCAATATAACTATCTAGTAAACAATGCTGTGGTATGAAGGATGGGCGTAATCATAATCAAACGATTATAATAAAAAAAGAACACGACAGTAATCGCGTAATCATGTATCATAAATATGTAATTATAATCATTGTAATAAAAATCACTGTAATCATAACGACAAAATCAAATACACACAATTTCCATCTGTAGAAAGGAAACATATTTTCTAATTTTTCATTGGCTTTTCTCCTTATATTTCGTGGAAGGTCGAATTTAGTTTCACAGTTCAAACGACTTTTCTTGAGTAGATGGTAGATTCACACATACACGAAACCCGATCATCAGTTCAGGAGATATAATCGAAAAAGTGAATGAAACCTTTGATAATTTTTGCACTCCTTTTTCTTTTAACATACCTCTAAACTGTTGAGAAATCGTTCGAATCTCGAAAAATTATACATTTTATCTTTTATCTTTCATAAGGAAAAAGTAAAAGTGAATGAAAAGCCAGAAAATTTTCACAATCGTTTTTCTTTTTCTATACGTCTTAACTGTCGGAAAATCGTTGGAATCGCTTAAAGTCCATTCAACCCCATTAGAAAGAAAAGCGAATGGAAATTTGTAATATATAAATATAAATATAAGCTAGTTTTTCTTTTACCCTAAACTATCACAACGTTATTTCAACCGCGATTATCCTTCATCCATTTTTTATAAAAATATAAATGAGAAGTTGGAAAAGTTCACTTTATATTTCCTTTTAGCCTACCTTTAAATAGTCTGAAAAAATCGTTAAAGCTTAATCAATAGATGTTTGGCATGAGATACTTATCACATTTGTGTTAAGTTTTAAAAATTAACATATTTCTAGTTATGATAGTCTACGATCAACTAGAAAGCTATTGATAAGGTTAATGGAAGAGCATAGTTCTGTGGCCGCTTAGGCACATCGGATATTATAGAAAATATTCCTTTGGATATTTTTAATAAATCGAAAAAAATATACATTTATTCTATGGATTCAGCAATATATGTCTGTATTCTTAGTAAGTGAATGGACAATAAATCAATGTTCTTCATCATCCGGTCTGGACTGAGAACAATAATGGATTAGTATAAGTTTAGGAACAGCTGTGTCTTATTGCTTAACTACTAAAGTAGAGGCACATTTTCTAGTGGGCAACTTAATCATTTATTAAATAAATGATTATTTTAACAGTTGTGGTAAAGTAGGAAACTTCATTAATTTTGTGTGTGTTGAATAGACTGCAATGATACAAGTTTTTTAAAAATTTCAATACAAAAGAAATATCATGGTTAATGTATTTATGTATTTATGAAGAAAACCAAGGTTGAAAAAAAAATTTAAAATAGAATTGAATTTAAGTTAATGTCTGGTGATTCTATTGCAACTATATGTATATATATATATATATATACTTATAAATATATTTAGCAAAAATGTATGCAGTGATAGGATTCAGTTCCTATTTCATATTCCCATTCATTGATATATATATTTCTGTTCGAAGTTCGATACTTAGTTGGACTACTTGGTAAACAGAGTGACAATTGCCCTAAATGGTCTTAGTCGTGTCTTAGATACCCAGCGACCAAGGCTATCTACAAAGTAATGGTGCTGGGTATATTATGAGTATATATTTGGGTGCATCCCCCTCATGGTACCTGAACCTTCCCAAGCGAAAGAAAAACAAGTTAGCATCTATCCAGAGGACGGCTCTGCTGCGGGTCCCCAGAGCATATAAGACAGTATCTCACGAGGCAGTGCAGATCTTAGCAGGGGAGATACCTCTCGATCTTCTCCTGCAAGAAGACTTGATGAAATATGCCTATAGGAGAGAAGGCTTGGCAGGGATTCCGGAGGACCATCGAGTGAGGATTGAGGAACGGCCCAATAGATGGAAATCAATATTAAGAGAAGCTATCGTCGAAGAGTAGAATAAGCGGTGGATAACTACCACTATGGTATCCACCCTGACCTCAAACCTACAATCCATATTAGAAATCCACGCTCCTCTGAAAACCAAAACCTTACGCCGTCCCACTGCACCTTGGCTGACCCGTGAGATAAAGGAAATGATGAGGGGAAGAGATGCAGCAAGGCGCAAATACCGTCGAACCCGTCTAGCTGTGGATTATGCGTCTTTCAAGGCGCTTCGCAATGGAACCCATTCCGCAGTTCGTCTTGCTAAAACTACCTACTTCTATAATTCCCTGTCCAATGCTCCCGACTCCAAATCTAAATGGAAAATACTCCGAAACCTATTCCTACCAGAGTCCATTAATCGTAGTTCCTTCTATCTTTCTCCAGATGATCTCAATAACCATTTCTTATCCTTTACTCACTCTTCCTCTCATACTTTCGATATTAAACACCACAAATTCAATCCTGAAGACTTCTTTTTCTCCCACGTGTCCTATGATGAATTACTTTCCACTATCCTAAAATCCCACACCAATGATTATGGTCCCGACAATATTCCTGTAAAACTAATAAAATCCAGCCTTCCTGACCTTATTCCTGTTCTTTATCATATCTACAATTTTTCATTGCAGAACTCCATATTCTCATCCTCCTGGAAAACCGCCCTAGTCCGACCTTTGAATAAAATTGCCAATCCTACCTCACTGCACGACTTCCGTCCTATTTCTCTCCTATCCAACCTCTCAAAGCCCGTAGAACGTCTTGTCCAAAATCAGCTCTCAAATTTCCTAGAGGAAAGTTCCTCTATCAACCCATTCCAATCTGGCTTCCGACCGGGGCTATTCAACGCAATCTGCTCTCCTTAAAATAACCCATGACCTACAAAACTACATTGAACAACAAAACCTTACTATCGTCATCCTTCAAGATTTGTCCAAAGCGTTTGATACAGTTGACCATAACATCCTTCTTACCAAATTGCAAAATCTTCCTCTATCCAACAGTGTCCTGCGTTGGTTCAAATCCTTCCTTTCCAATCGATCCCAGTATGTAGTAGTCCCTGATCAACCTCTCTCAAACACACTTCCCCTCTCTTGTGGTGTCCCTCAGGGTTCCTCTCTCTCTCCTACTCTGTTTGCTATCTACATCAATGACCTTCCCCTCCAGATCCGTCACTCCCAATACCACACATCCAGCAGATGATTTTCAAATATACCTTTCCTTTCCCCCCTCTGACCTATTATCTGCCACAGAAAAACTTCAAGAAGACTTAGATGGAATTTGTGACTGGGCAAGAACAAACAAGTTGAAGTTGAATGCGGATAAGACAAAGGCAATCTTAGTAGGCTCCAATCACCTCCTTAAAATTGTCCCTAATATTCCAACTCTGTTCCTACACAATAATCCATCAAATTTCACCCCACCATCTTGGAATATCCATTTATCAAACGCTTTCTTGGAAAAATCATATATCCAATATTTCCCGCCGTACCATTTCCATCCTAAAACGTCTTAATTACCCCCGTCACCTGTTTCCTTTTGAAACCCGTAGGCTCCTAGTCACTTCCTTAATTTTTCCCCACTTTGACAATTGGTGTACGGTATATGGGGGCCTCTCTGGGGATCTCGAGGCAAAACTAAAACGTTTGATAAATTGCTTTGTACGATTCATCTTCGGGATCCCAAGGGACGCCTCTGTTTCCCATCTTTACGCGGAGTTAAAGTGGCTTTATCCTCCCTACCGTCGTAAGTATTTCCCGGCATCCTTCCTCTTTCAAGTCATCCAATCCCACCGTCCCTCATACATCTCCGAGCTCCTTCAATTCAAATTCTCTGTTCGTTCCCGCAATACTCGTTCGCTTTCGACAAATCGTTCATTATCCGATCCTCATCTCTATGGAACTCCATCCCTTCTCATATCCGTCAATCTAATACCCTTCCTACCTTTAAATCCCGCCTGTTCAACCATTTCTTATCCATCCAGTCCCCATAAAATCGTAAATAGATACTACTGAAAATATGTACATGAATTATTAGTTTGTTCTTCATTATTTGTACTCCAATTTTTGTTTATCTATTTTTTTTATTATCAACTGATCAAAATTGGAAAGCAACTTATATGTATGTGTATATATATATATATATATATAATATATATATATATATATATATATATATATTTTTTTTTTTTTTTTTTTTTTCACCAAGACTGTTCAATTACTCTGTATTTTCATTTATGTATCTCTGAGGCTCCTTAGCCCTCATTTCTGTCTTCCTGTATTATTCTAAAGGGACTCGTCCCAGAATAAATAAAGTATTATTATTATTATTACTAAGGGGGCTACCCTAAGCAAGTATTTTCCCACCGTACAGTCTCGACCACCAGCCAGATGGATCAAACCAGACTAATGGGTATCTCAATTTCTCAACGAACATGGAGGTTTTTGTGCCAAGTTACACAGTCTTGGACAAGACATCGATCCCCTATGCTCCAGTAGTGGTATTCCGGAAACTGCCAAGCGTGTGATCACCAACTGCACTGCGTTTGATTCACTGAGGGCCAAGCTAATGAGGAGCACAAGTATCTACAGAATCAACGAGGGGGATTTGCCTCTTCGCATTGCTGCAGATTACTACCCATACTACGAAGCATTCGTGTATGGGTGGAAGGAACGAATAGGCGCAGCCCATTTCAATATGGGAGTTAGACAAGGACTTCCACGGTCTCAATCTGGGGTTGCTCCAAGATAGAAATGCAGCAAGAAAAGTGTTAAATTTACTATTGCTTAAAAAAAACGGAATCCCGTATTGTCAAAAAGACAAGGAAGGAAAAAAGAAATAAAAAATTAAAAAGTTCGATACTTACATATTTGTTCCTTGTAACTCACTATCACAATAATACAAAGTAACAATTATTGAAACTATTAGAAATGCACAACTATAGAAGTTTTCTCGAATTTTATTATTTAGAAGGCTCAACAAGGTTCGTTGATACTTCAGCGTTTAATAAACTAGGAAAGGAGGCACTAATAGTGTATCAAATGGTCAGATTTGAAAAACAACGATCAAGATCAAGCCTGCCAGAAACAAACAGAGAAAGAGAAAATATATAGTATATGCGTATTTTAAGTAAGGTATCTACTTAAAAGAAAATATGCAGATGAATTCGACAAAAGACAATTCTCAGTTAAACGGCTATGGTTCGGAAGTAGGGGAACCATTCCTCTTAATACAAGTAATTTCATCCTAAGGTTCAATGTTGGAAGGGATTAGACGAAGGCAATGGCAGAAAATATTATTTTGGACTCGTTGGAAATCTGCCATCACAACATATATTAATCTTTTCCTTCGCTGATTCGATTTTGTACAATTGTTTACATGTTTCTGTACATATTACAATTGTCTCATATCTTTTGTTTTTGTTTTTAAATAATAGCTGTTGCCCCATGACTAGGTATACGGTAATATGAGTCAGCAACTCAACACACTTGAGCAGCCGTGCAGTATTATTGTAGTTCTCTCGTTATCTGTGTGTTATTTTCAGATAATACGGTTTCCGAATTTTGTCGAGCCCGGTCGATCATATTTTCTATATGATTCCATTCCGTATGAAATTAAATCTTATGTACATTACTGATTGCCCTAATTAAGATTATACAAAGAAAATTAAATTACTTATTTAAATAATATTTGTTACATAAAATGGGTTAAATATAAATAGGAAAGCATTTTTTAAAAGATCAGATAATAATGAATGATCTCATCAGACAAGAGTTTGATAAAAGGTACTTATAAAGTGAGTGTTTTTATTGCCAATTTCTTAAATATTAAATTTTTAAATTATAATTGTTGTATCATGGTTGATAAATATTCAGTCTTTTTAAAAAATATATATATATTTTTTATTTGTATCAACGTTTGAACCCAAACATGTGAGCCATCTTTAGGGCGTGGTTTGGTTTGAGCATTTCAGTACTTGAACACCCTCAGTTCTCAAACCACGCCCTGAAGATGACCCACATGTTTGGGTTGAAACGTTGGCACAAATGAAAACTTAAAAGTTTTTTGTTTTAAATATTCTGCGTGAATATTTATCATCCACGATATGTAGAAGTCGACTAGCTTCCTTCTATAATTGGTGTATTCATTTATTGTTGGAATTTATTCATTTTTAAAACAAGAGTATAAAAATAAAGTCCAGTGGTGAATTATTTTAAAATAATATTCTGTTTTTATTAATTATTTAATATCGTAGTGAATATTGTTCAGTTTTTGGCTAGATATGATTTTGTTCATAATTATTATTCTTAAGGGACCTTGTCCCAGAACATTATGGATCATACAAGACACCCAAACGAATCAAAACTGTTATTCTACAATGGTAGAATAGTCAGACAGCTTGCTTGCCTTTGAAATTTGTTTAGAACATGAAACTAATAGTTTCATAAAAATAGGTTAGAATTATACTCACGTACGTGTCGTCAAAGATAAGAACGATTCAGTAGCTAAATGGGAAGAAGCGTCATGGCCGCCCAGCACTGACATTATTTATTACTATCTCAACTCCCCTCCACACTTCATTAAATCTTCGACCGATTCCAAAGGTCAAACAAGGTCAACAGAAGGTCCATCTCTTTATCCTCTCCACTACCTCTGACGTTATTTTTTAATGCAGCAGACCAGACACCTGCCTAAAGGCTTGAACCACTACAAACCCTATACAGATTCAGACAACTCAGCGCAGCCTGTCTGTGGAACTTAAGTTGTTTAAAATTAAGCCATAAACACATTAAAAAGTTTTAAATATCCTAACTGAATGCAAGGATTTTTATTAAAAATAATTTCTATATTGACTGACATCAATTGAATAATTGATTAATTATCTTAGAAAAATACATTATAAACAAAAGATATAAATAAACAATTTATCAGAAAAATAAATTTTTAAAAATTAATGGATGTAATAATTGTTTCTTCATGAAGCTCAATTAAATCCCTTCAACTAAAATCTATTACTATATCACAGCGAACGAACTATTTCCAAAACTCTCGAATGGCGTGTTTCTGTGTACTTTCCAGCCATTTGAAAAACTTTGACACTGGAGTCTTCTCTTTGAACACAAAACTGTACTACCTCACACATATTCACTAGTCACTCATTATAGTATTACATCATTCATTCTCTAGTCTTTTTTCTTCGACAGATTTTTTCTGTGTTCGACAGGGCTTAGAAACATCCTCAATTCGACCAATATCAGGAGTACCTCAAGGACCAACACTAGCTCCGTTACTGTACAATTAAATATATGCATGACATGCTTAACAACTCCGAAATATTGACTACTAGCTATGCTGACGATACAGAAATTTTAACAAAACACCATTATCCTAGATAAGCCTCACTGAATTTATAAAATCACTGGCTACACTTAGAAAACTGGTACTTATTTTGAAAATAAGATTAAATCATGACAAATCGCAACACGTAACATTTACACTTCAACGAGATACATGCCCACCAGTTTATATCGGCGACAACCGAATTCCTCAGACGGACATAGTACGCTAACTCGGATTAACATTCGAAAGAAAAAATGACCTAGGGACCAATACAATTAAAATAAAACGAAAGATTTTAAACAAACGACTTGAAAATACTATACTACTAAAATACTATATTTTTTCCAAATCAAACTTGCAAATAAGACAAAAAATAAAAACAATCACATACCTGATTAAACCCATTTGAACACACGGGCGGATCTACGGGGGGGGCTTTCGGGCTGAAGCCTCTCCAAAATGGTACAATATAACCATGTTTTATCGGAAAAAATACTAAAAAATTATCTCTTAAAGTATAATTATTCGTGTAATTACATTTAAAAGGGCTTTCGGAATCACTTAAAGACCAGTTCGTATAGGTACTTAGTTTCTTTCGTATTTTCCAAAGTAATTATCGTTACTTTTATGAAAAAAAAAGCTTTCGGGCTGAAGCCCCTCCAAAATTAAATCCTGGATCCGCTAGTGTTTGAACATATGCCTCATATATATATATATATATATATATATATATATATATATATATATATATATATATATATATATATACGTTTGAACAAAGAAGACTCATTAATAACAGTAGCTTCAAAGTACGTAAACAACAAAACTTTACATGACGAGAAGCAACACTCTTTACACACGATTTCGTGTTAAACTACAAGAGCACAACAACAGACCTATAACCGACATGTCTACCGTTGACATGCACATAAGGAGGAGACTGAAAATGAAAAATCTCCTTTCCTGATTTAAGAAAGGAATCAAACATCATGAAGAGGTACCGCTGAGTCCTATCCTCCCTCATGCCTGCAGTGTCTTTAGATCCAAACACACAAGCAGTGGTGCGCACAACACACTTTCACTTACTTATCTATTTTGAATAGAAATTACAGCTTACTACCAATCTTGGGCAATTATAAAATTTTTGAAGTGCACATTTAACGGAGCTTTATCTTAAAGCTTACAACTAACAAATCGTTAAGACCACTAAAATTACAACAATTATATTTATTTAAAACCCTGCCGTGCCTTGTAAGCAATACGGGTGTCTGCAATAGTAAGATGTTAGGCAGGCCAGCATAACATATCACTGCTGCAAGTAAATCTTGGTCTTCTGCTCTTTCTTCATATCATTGGTTTTCTTGAGTGAGTTTCCTATACTTTTCATGCCAATGGTCTAGTACCTCCTCCTACTCTTCTTAGATTGAAATGGGCTGGCCCCACCGCGGCTTTCCACCCGTACACAAAATCTTTACAAAACTAGGGCAAAGGGAGTCGATAGGTACTATAATGATAACTACTAATTCCCAAATAATGATAACTACTAATTCCCAAATAATGATAACTACTAATTCCCAACTAATGATAACTACTAATTCCCAAATAATGATAACTACTAATTCCCAAATAATGATAACTACTAATTCCCAACTAATGATAACTAAACAACATTTTATACTTTAAAATTTTCAATTTTTTACTTTACTTTTTTTTTAACTGTAACTACTTTGTTGTATTGGGTTGAGAATTATCGTAATGTGTATTTATGTGTAATTATTTATGCAAATAAATAAATATAAGAGTAGTTTTATTCAATTGATTTGTTTATGTATCAAATACTTCAATGTACTATTTGCATGTGTATAAGTATGTTTACGGTTACAAAAATAACAATGATGTAAATGAGACTTTTGTAATCTTATCTTTCCTTCCTCACTTAGGACAGTAATTTTCAAATCGTGATTGGATTGAAAGCTTTTCACTTATCCATAGTGACGCATAAGGAAAAATAATGAATAAACATAATTAAATTAAATGAATGAATAAGAAAACAACACCCTTTTTTTCTAGTTTCGTTTATTTTATCCTTTGACATATATGCATTTCTTATAAAAATGTTTAGATGAATACGGTGCAAAGCACCGAAAGCTCCTGAGAACAAAAAATAAAGTAAATGAGACTGTAGAGAAAAAAAAGGGTGTTTTCTTACTTTCTATATTTAAATTTTAAAAATCTTACTGAAGAAATAACCATATCCATCCTAAGCGAATGTACTTGCGTATCGACATTATAAACATCTTGGTAGATTGTTAAGCAAATAGGTGTCAGCGAATAATTAAACTTGGTTCAGTTTTCAAATGTCTCCATCCTTAACCGAAACTCGAGACTCTTTCGGACGTTGACATGCACCTGAATAGTTGATATATTATACCTTGTTTTTTTAAGAATTGGCAATAAGTTTTCAGTTAATATGGTCATGAACATACTCTATGTATGATATGAAACCAACAAAAAGGAATTAGTAAAATATAATAAAATATATTTTAGCTCAAACTGTTTTAACACATTCAAGAAATCTCTCCGAGTAATTTGAACCATCTACAATAAGATAAAAATCGATCGAGCCGTTCGTTCAAAAAATTGTTACATGTATTTCAGCAGATTTATTAAACCCATTTAGCATCAAGATTTGTTAGTATTTTGAGCCAAAGTTGTTTCAAAACACTCCATAGATTTCAAAAATTAATTTGAGCCAGAAAACCAATCGTTCATAAATTAGTCCAAACACATAAACCTCATTTCGGCTTTGACCTAGTCATGGTAAAACGTCTATGCACTTCAACATTTCTTGTAAATAAATAATTGTGTAAAATACTAGACGTTCTTTGGGAAAATATATATAAACACAATATTATGAAGTTAGTGTAATATGAGAGACAAAACACGCTAAAGCAATCATTTTTTGCTTGACTATAGTAATATAACCATATTGCATAATATAGTATTTGTAAGAATACTTTAGAATATTTCCAAAATTTTTAGCGCGAAAATCTGAATTTTGTAATTTGTTTCCAAAAAGGCCGAGGATTTGCAACATTGTACTACTTAGTATAGGGGAGTCAATGATAAAATAAAAGTTTATGTAAGTTGTTAATTAACTTCTACAATATCCAGAAAATGTTAAGCTTGAAATTCATCGAAATGTGAATTCCTTTCCCAAAATTGTATATAAAAAAATTATAATTCACCTCATAGGCCATCTAGACAAATTGGTTTGCAGGACATACAGGAATTCCAACTGTTGATTCGCCTGTTCTCGAGTTGAGTCGGGCCTCAGTGTTGTTTTGTGCCTCTACGAGCTATTTCGTAGCTATGGTTACAGTTATTAAAAATCTACAGATGAGTTGGATTGAAATTGAAATTATAAAATAAAAAATGACTTGATAGGCACAAGAAAATGCGGTACCCAGCCATACCCCTTCCGCGACTTTAATTTACTTAAATAATGACACCGCTTTATATTGATATTTTATCTCATTTGAAAGCAATCTCATTCCATATTTTTTTGTATGAAAAATTTGAATTTCCATATAGAAATCATCATTTATCTCTAGTTTCAGAGATATAGTTACTCTTTACTTAATATGTGGAAATTTCCTGATCTTGTGTTGGTTGGATTCATTTCTGTAAATGTATCGCGGAAAACGACTAGCTGTGAATCACTGAACCATTTTACTGGCAATTGTATGCAGTGTTGACATTTCAAGTTACTCTTGCGGTGATTTTTCTTGCTTTAAGCATTCTTATAACAATTTTGTCGCGATAACCCAGTAGTTTTGGTGAAGTTACAATACCCAGTGTGTTAATGCTTCTGACAACTTTTTTTACATTTGTGGGGAAGTAACAATTGTATTTCAAAAACGTCCTATCACCCAACTGATCAAGACAGCATACCACAAGTATTTTGGGGTGAAGGTTGGTGACCAAGATAAACCTTGGGCCCCGCACATCTGCTGCATCACATGTAGCTGAACGTTAAGAAAATGCTTGAACATGAAAGGTTCAACAATGCGTTTCGTTATTCCCATGGTACGGAGGTAGGGAATATACTAATCAAACTGACAACTGCTACTTTTGCATTACCCCTCCTCTTCATCATGAAATGTTTCGAAAAAAGAAATCTGAAGTGAAGTACCCTGACACTCCTTTTGCTATAAAACTAATACCACACGGGGACAAATCGCCTGTTCTGAGGCTTCGTGGACACTATTACTTGAATTAGAACGAGTGTAACGAAGATGAAAATCCTCTAGGAGGAACCCCATCAGATGATCCTGTTTTTTTTTTCGAACAAGATGAACGAAAACACCACTTGCTTACTCAAGTTGAACTCAGTGACTTGATTGGGGACCAGAATCTGCTCAAAGAGAAAACAGAACTTTTGGATTCAAGATTGGAGCAATGGAACTTCTTACAACCTGATATAAGTAGTTTAAATCTCAATCACAACCCTTCTGAATGGAGGCTGTTCATAGATTCATCAAAGCTGTCCCTCAAGGCAGTTCTGTTGCGCAAAGGCAATTTACTTCCTTCTATCCCTATTGGCCATGCTGTCCACATGAAGGAAACTTAACGCAACATGGAAACACTTCTAAAATCCATCAAATACCAGAACTACCAATGGAAAATCCTTAGAGACCTGAAAGTGATGACAATTCTTCTAGGAATGCAACAGGAATATACTAAGTACTATTGTCTCTTACGTGAGTGGAACAGTTGGGACAGGGCATCCCTGAACAAAATTCCCTGAAAAAAATGTTCTCTACAGCCCTCTTGTGGACTCTGAAAAAATTATTTTGTCTCCTCTACATATAAAGTTAGGGCTCATTAAAAATGTTGTCAAAGAAATGGACCAATCAAGAGAGGTATTCAAGTATTTGAGAGGAAAATTTCTTCGCTTAAATAAAGCTATGATTAAAGAGAGTGTATTTGTTGAGTCCACAAATCCGTGAGCTTCTTAATGGCGAGGAATCTTTGAATATTCTTCAGAATAACGATAGAGCATCGTGGGAAGCATTTACAACTTTATTTAATGCTTTCTTGAGTAACAAAAGAGAGGTTAATTACGCTGTCTTAGTCCAAACCCTCCTTGAGAAATACAGAGATCTCGGTTGTAACATTTCACTCAAGATTCACTTCCTTCACTCTCATTTGGACTTCTTTCCCGAAAATTGTGGATCTGTAAGTGACGAACATGGTGAGCGATTTAATAATCGCTATTAATAATCGATTTAATAATAACCATCAAGATCCTCGATGGAACGAAGATATCAAGGTCGGTGGGATACTTCAATGCTCGCTGACGACTGTTGGAGGGATTTGCCAGAACATCAGTGTTTCTGCCGAAAGAAGTTGTAATATAATTTGTTGTGGATTGTAAAAGTATTTCCCAAATAATAAAATACTTTTGAAGCCTAAGAAATTATCGTGTAACTTCCAATAACTTAATTTTCTGTATTGGATACAGGGTATACGTATCTGCAGAACGGTGGCTAATCTAAGGATTCTGACAGAAAATTCGAGTTTCTCACACCAAAATTAGTCCAGAGAAACAGTTTTCATCGAAGATACACGTAAACAAAATTTATTTGTAGGGTCGTGTTATATTAGTCCCCTCATCCAGACTTCTTGGTATTCTCCGGTTTGGAAGTTGGTTCCATTACTTTTACCACCTGGTTGGATTGTCCTCTTAACTGATCGGAATCGTTTGTTAGCTTATATTAATTATTTTATAGCTAGCTCTATAGTTTAAAATATTTTAGGATAGAAAATAATTTTATTCTGGGACAAAATAATAAAAACGTACAAAATTAAAATTTTATATTTCGTAAATGTGGATACTTTTTACAAGGGCCATTGAAAATGGAATTTGAAGTTTATAACAAAATTTAATGAAATGAAAAATTTATATAATTTTAAAAAGTCTTAAGAAAAATATAATAGTACAAATATTGATAAAATAATATTTCATCTAATCATTAAAATAAAGAAATTAATCTTAATTAATTTCAAAAAGTATTAAGAAAAATATAATAATTCAAATATTGATTAAATATTTTCATCCTCTTAGTATTAATCAGATTTTTTTTTAAACATTTCGTAATTTTTCATCTAAGTGCCTGTTTTGACTTTTGTCCTTCTAGATTACTAAAGAAGACCACTCATACGTCACTCGGTTTCCTTTTTTTTTTCCAATACTTTATCCATACTATAATTAATATGGAAAAAGTATTGATATGTATGGGGCTCTCAGTCAGAATGTTTTTCTCTAGACCGCCGGCGCTCAGCAGGGAACATAGGGTACGGTCAGGCTTTATTTTTTACCTTCTAAATTTGTTTAAATAAAGCTTAACATCTATTACATACACTATACAGGAATAGATTGGGTATTAGTGATAAATTATATATTTTCCGAGGCCCAAGAAAATTTTTCTATTGGTTCCATGGTTTCTCTCCATGGGCCTGCTTCTAGTAACTACAGTTTTGAGTCTAAAGGCGGAATTCCTCTGCGGTAACACTGAACGACATGTTGCTTGATACTTGTTTCCTAGTGTTGCCTATTAAAGACCTCCGACTATGTGGCACAAAATTCAATTAATATCGCATGCGGAATTTGTTGCACCACATTGCATGCGCTTTGCCGTACACTTGTGTAGCATGCGAATAATACGATTCCATTCAGGCAACTTCAGTTTGGTACATCATGTCATTAGAAGCTGCCGCCGTAGCTGCATATTTGGTAATCGCTTTGAATCATAAAAGGAAAAGATAAACTCCACAATATTGAAGAAGAGAGCTATAAGTCGATGGTCGAGAAATTCGGTATAATTTAATATTTTACGCTTGAAGAGTTGTGGAGATTTTATTTTAGTCTGAGAGTCTGTGAGAAAAAATCGGTATTATTTGATTAAAACTTTAAAAGAATTTTTTTTTTAAATTCTTTATGACATTTATATTTAAAAAATGAGTCTGCCAGTCGGATCTTGCTACCAGTAAAAATGGCTACTGGGGTAAAGAATATTAGACCAGTTACTTGAGAATCGAAACGGATAATTCATTGCGTAAAATATGGGAAATTTTTTTATTTTTTAACTTGTATATAAGGATTCAGAGATGTAAAAAACAGAATAATGAGGTACAAAAAACAAAACAAATTTCATGATGAAATAATGAACTTTTCTTGCTGAAGTTTTCTGCGCTCGCGATGAAATACTGGAAAATTCTTAATTAATTTTTACCTCTATCATCGTACAATTATATTTTCCTATTTCAACAAATTATCGATTAGTAAATAAACCAATTATTTTTACCTGCATAATAGTACAATAATTATATTTAGCCGATAATTTTTTCAACTTATCGTTTTTAATTATTACATCTTTGTATTCGGCGATTTTACTATTCTATAATTCGGCAGAATAAAGGTAATCGTCAATAAAATACATAGTTTTTTCGTTTGTCCACTCCATGTTGCCCGCAACACGCTGCACCAATTCGAGGGCTGTTAGATAGACAGCGACACTGTTTGACACGTTGAATCATGTGGATAGATGACGCATTCGACAATCAACAACGGTCAACTTGTAGCATGCTGCAAGGAGTCATATTCTTTGTCGCTTTGTGTTCCTTCTATGGAAGGACTGTGTGTAGCATGCGTCAATGCCGCATGCTACATGTTGCCTCAGTGGAATTCCGCCTTTATACCAGATTTATTAAAAATATTTTGGTTCGGATATAGAAGTGATGTAGCGCATGTTGGAATATAGAAGGCATGTAGCGCTCCTAGTAATGAACTCATATAATAATAATAATATAACTATATAATTATATGGGTTCATTACTAGGAGCGCTACATGCCTTCTATATTCCAACATGCTCTACATCACTTCTATATCCGAACCAAAATATTTTTAATAAATCTGGCATGCGCATCAAACAAATTTCAGTTACCACTCTACTTTGAACGGAGATTATTGTCTGGCCAAATTGGGCAATTACAAAAAATTTTTGAAGAGAATTTTTAAAGGGGCTAAACCTAAGAACAAATATGTTAATTTCGGGCATAGTTATCGACGCAAAAAATCATTAAGACCATCAAAACAACGCAAAACCTATTTATTATATCGACGGTAGGCAATAAAAATCTTATAACTACAACAGCCTATTTGAGCTACAGAAACATAATCTTTGTAAAATTCATCAAATTATTCACTAATTTAATTTTAGAAAAAGGTCCTTAATGACTTTTTGGAATAAATCGATGATATATACCAAATTATTTAAATATATTATTGTATCTAAAGTTATTAAATTTCAGTAAATTTATTTTAGGTTATAAACATATTTTTACTCATCCATTAAAAACCTTTATATTCCAGTTCTTCTTTAACAGAGGTACAATAGATAGTTTTAAAACAATTTCATTACCTGCCTCGATTCAGTGGATTATATATAATTTTTCCACACTTAAATATAATTTTAAAAGTTTACATTTAGTTTGGGAATTGTATTTAATTCTCATGGAATCATTTCATTTCCGTTAAATATTACTTTTCAGAAATTATTATTCATAATTGTATGTTAATTTACTAAGAATTTAAGAGAAAAAAACAATATCTGCCTTTTCTAAAATTCTCAGATTTCCAATGACATATTATATGTATACATTCTGACTACTAGCGGACCCAAGATATAATTTTGGGGAGGAGAGGAGCTTCAGCCCTAAAGATTTTTTTTTCATACACCAATAACGATAATTAATTTGAAAAAAGAAAGAAATTAACTACCTATATGAAATGGTGTTTAAGTGGTTCTTGAAGTCCTATTAAATGTAATTACAGGATCAAGAATAAATTAAGAGATAGTTTTTAATATTTTTTTCTGTAAAATACAGTCATATTTTACTATTTTGGGGAGGGCTTCAGCCCGAAAGCCCCACTGTAGATCCGCCTGTGATTCTGACTATTTATCCGAAAATTTATTTTCAAACAAAAAAATTGTTTTTCTTTTTTTCTCTTTAAGTTAATTAAAAAAATCTTTTATACTTTATACTTAGCCTTTTTTTATTATTACTAACAATAGGAGAAGTTAATTATTTAAAATAAACCAAATTAAAGGTATTTCATAAGAAGAAATATTGGGCATCTAAGACTTGTAAGGCGACTTCAATGAGAATAAGACCTAAATGATATTAAAGTTCATTTAATGTTACATCTATTTACCGAGTTTAATCAAAATCGTTGAGCCGTTTTTTGTAAAAATCGTGTAAAATCGATTATATAAAGTGGCACTTCCGGTTTGCCGATTTTAAGGGAATTATAACATCCCAGGCGTATAACCACCTTAAACACGCAGTTTCACTTTCCTGCGACTTTTCATTTTTGAGCTAAGCTGTTCACATTACACACACATTCACAAAACATTTATTTATGGGACTTTATAGTTATTGGGTTCAGGGGACTTCGAATGTGTATTTTCTTTCAAAACTCAGATTTGAAAATTTTCACGAACGGAATACTTTCTATTTCTGTGTATTATATATGTAGATAAGTGAAAGTAATAAAATCAGGTAAAATTGTGTATATGTTGGTACCTTAAGTATGAAGTCTTATGGCATGTAGGGATCCTAGTAAGGAAACCTTTAAAATATGCACTACCAATCTTTTCATTTAACAACAAATCTGAACCCTAATAACCATTTTAAATTCTAGATAATCTTCATCTGAACATACAACTTCAATACGTCGATTGAAAGCCATTACTTTATATACTAAAATTTAAATTTAAGCGTTAAATTACGTTGCATGAGAGAAATTCGATGCTTAATTTTCCGAGAAAACTAACGGTTGAAATTTGTATGCAATTTATATTATATTTCCGTGAAAGAGAATTCTTTATCGACGATGTACCCAGTTACGTTTTGAAAACTGACGGCATCAGTCATCATGGTTTTCTATCAGTCAACGACAATTTTCTTCTCCTGTCAAATGATAGTTGCAGTTGGAAAAATAAACAATTTATTTAAAAACAGTGTTTTGCAGGGTGCTAAATCTTAATTTGAATTTTGGAAACGAATTTTCTTTCGGCGTTCCGAGATATACGCAAAAAGGAAAGGTGAAAAAAAAATAGTATGTAAACTTGCAATTCAGTTCCACAGAAAACAAAATGAACCTCTAAGTAATCGTCGACTTAATTTTTTTCCGTTTTTAATTACCATTTGACTAGATTTCTTTGATGACTTTGACGCCATTAGTTTTCAAAACAAAACCAAGTACATCGTCAGTCAAGATGAATTCTCATTTAGGGACACATGCGATACATTCTATCAGTTTGAGTTTTCTCTTTAAATGGAGCATCAAATTTAAATTTCAGTACATAAAGCTACGTCTTTCGTCGCCGACTGACCAAAGTTGTGTGCTCAAATGAGGGTCATCTCGAATTTAAAATGGTTATCAACTTTAAGCCGTGCGTTAGTAGCTGTGTGTGTAGCTAAATATGAACTATGAAAGAATTTGATTATTGACTAAAATAGGTAAAAAAATTTGCCTATAATTAAATAAAATATTGTTTTTAAATATTATAGTCTTATTCGAGTGAAGTCGTCTTAAAGCTGTTATTATTATTAAGAGATGATTGCAATAAGAGAAGCCTTAACTTACACCAAGACAACCGATAGTAACAATTGGGCCGTGGTAACGGACTCAAACAGTGCAATCCATGCTTAAAAAATAGTAAACCGACTACCATACTGGCGAGAGCTATTAGAAATCTTTGGTGGAAACTAACGGAAGAGGGGGAAGTTCCTCTGGGTTCCCTTCAGACTATAAAATTGTAGGAAATTAACAGGCAAAGGAGCCAATATGGCGAGAAATAAATTCGACTGTTATTAACGAAACCCCCATTGAAGATTTTTTACAACATATCAAGAAAGAATTGTGAAAAATATGGCAGAACAGAAGGCAACAAAAAGAAGCTAAATTAAAAGAAATAAAAAGCCAGTGTTCCAAATAGAAGAGACAGTCGTGTGCCGATTAAGAATTGGGCTTTGTGAATTTTCACATGCCTGTTTACTAAGAGGACTGCAACCACCGACATGTGGGATCTGCAAGGTGCAAAGAACAGTCCAACACATCATCAAAGACTGCCGAGTATTTAAGAATATAAGAAAAAAATTAGATATGGCTCAGAGCCTAAACAAACGCGTGGTTGTCTGTTCCAATATAATTGCAAATGTGTTACAATTTTTTTAAATTTTACTTTCGTTTGATATATTTTCAGAGGGATGGGCACTCTAGGTATCTATGTCATTAAGCAATTAAATATCTAGCAAAGGTAAAAAAGAAATGAATTATAAAATGAAATTTTAATATAAATATCCCAGTTTTCGTGAATGTTATTCTTTTTGTCCCCGATCCTCGGCTGTTTTTATCAAATTATTAACATCCGTCTGAATCTCCGTAAATAGCTTCATCTCATCGTATCGTAACCTACAACTATTTTATTTAGGAAACTCTTGGGATTTGGGCGTTTTCAATGTGGAGATCGGCAAATTTATTTTATTTAATTAGGAAATGAAAACTCGTAAATACTCACTTCCTTTTCACTTGGATCATAGGATAATGTGATCACACAATCAAGAAAAAAGGGACTCTACAAAAATATTGGACCGTTTGGCGTGACCTATGACCTCAACATTTTGAAATAACGAGGTTATATAGGCCAAACAGCCCAATATTTTTGTAGGACAACTTTTTTCTCTATTTTGTGATCAAATTATCTTACGATCAAAGTGGAAAGGAAGTTAATATTTACGAGTTTTTAGTACCCAATTAAATAGACAAATTTTGCGGATCTCCAGAATAAAAATGCCCCAATCCAAAGAGTTTTCGTAGATAAAATAGGTTACGATGAGATGAAACTATTCACGAAGTTTCAGGCAGATGTTAATAATTTGTTAAAAAGGAGTCTGTACCATGGGCAATAAGCGGCATTGTCCATGCAGTTAAATGAAAATCCACACATCGTCAAAAAACAGCAATAAATTAAATAAAAGATTGAAAACATATTTAACACCTATAAAATATCTAAGAAAATATTGTTAAAAAAATGCTTATTGAAGAGAAAAAATAAATGGAAGAATAAACGGTACATAAGCAGAAGATTGAAAAAAAAAATCAATAAATTAAAAAAATAACCGTTTTATAAAATGTTGAATGTATCTAATCGATAAATTTAATAGGACAGCATGCAATTCCACGTTCGAGAAGGTTACATTTTCGAGTGTTATATTAATAGTGTGTGCCTAGTTTTAGTTTAATTTACACTGAAAATACTAAAAATTGACGTATTCTCAGTACCATGTCTGGAGATACAAATGAACAACTTCTTAAAGTTTTGAGAATAGTTAACGAAAAAGAAAAAATAAATAGTTTAGAACTGTCATCCCTGTTAAATTTGGCTCACAATTCAATTATTGGTTTAATTAAAAGTCTCAGTGTTCGAGATGGACTTATAGAAACTGAAACAGAAACCCAAGTTACCTGGGAATTGACTGATGAAGGTAATGCAATTGTTAATAGTGGAAGTTATGAAGTACAGGTTTTTAATTATTTAATTACAAATAACAGTGCTCCCTTGCCGGATGTTATGAAAAATGTTCCCAATGCAAAAATCGGTTTTAGCAAGGCAATGGCCAATGGTTGGATCAAAATAGACAAGTCAAATAATACAGTATCAACAGTTGTAGATAATGTTGTTGATCTTGTCAAAGCAGATTTGGAGAACATCAAGAACAATGATTTTACTGCTGTTAGTGCTGCAAATAAAATAGATTACAAGAAAAGGAAACTAATTAAGGAATGTTCCATCACAGTTTACAAAGTCAGTAAAGGCTCTTCCTTTTCTTTAACACTAGAGAAAGGTGAAACGGAGTTGACTCCTGATATGATAAGTAGTGGATCTTGGAAAACAAAAACATTCAAGCCATACAATTTTGAAGCTTTGGGTATTCAGACACCTAGAGGACATCTTCATCCTTTGCTTAAAATTCGAGATGAATTTAGGAGAATATTTCTCGAACTCGGTTACACTGAAATGTGGACATCTAATTATATAGCAAGTTCTTTTTGGAATTTTGATGCATTATTTCAACCTCAGCAACATCCTGCCCGGGATGCACATGACACTTTCTTTCTCCAAAAACCTAAAGAAACCAATTTTATACCCGAAGAAATTTGTAAGAGAGTAGCAACTGTTCACAGTAAGGGTGCCTATGGTTCAATTGGTTATAAGTATGAATGGGATATAAAAGAGGCTAAGAAAAACATCCTAAGAACTCATACAACAGTAAATAGTGCTAGAACTTTGTACAATCTTTGTCATAATAAAGAGTTTAAACCGATTAAAATGTTCAGTATTGATCGTGTGTTTCGAAATGAAACATTAGATGCCACACATTTGGCAGAGTTCAACCAAATTGAAGGATTAATAGCCGATTATGATTTGTCTTTAGGTGATTTAATTGGTGTGATAAACCAATTTTTCAACAAAATAGGTTTCGATAAAGTTAAGTTTAAACCTGCTTATAATCCCTATACAGAACCAAGTATGGAAATCTTCTGTTATCACAATGGTCTGCAAAAATGGATTGAGGTTGGAAACTCAGGAATGTTTAGGCCTGAAATGTTGCTTACTCTTGGACTTCCACCAAATGTAAATGTCATTGCTTGGGGTCTTTCTGTAGAACGCCCAGCAATGATAAAATATCATTTTAATAATATCAGAGATTTAGTTGGACCTAAAGTGCAACTTTCTACAATTTATGATGATCCAATAGCACAAATGAAAAGTTTGAGTTGAGTTTATTGAGTGTTTTTTATTTTTTTTCAGGTGTTTATCTGAAAATTTTTTCATTGTATATATTTGACTTCTCAATAAAATCACAAGATTTTACACATTTGATTATGGTCAAACCTTGATCTTTTTTTTTTATTTCTAAAAAAGCACATAGTGATCCTCGCTGAATTAATTATTATGCTGTGACTGTGAATTAATTATTATGAAGTTATAAGAATAATATGGCATTAATAATATTTTCAATAAACTTGAAATGAATACTATCATATTCATGTATCTATTTAACAAAATCAATCATAATTTTTTTGTTATTTACTTGTCTCCAAAACTAACTTTAAAGACATGTCTTAATTCTTTAAAGCATTTAGTTTGGTCTTAAAAATATTTTAATTAATATTACTCTCCGAGGCGTCTGAAAAGAAGATGGCCTCAGGACCTTCTAATATAGAACTTTAATTTGAGTTCTACCAATGGGTAGTTTCTCTTCATGCTGTACATGTCATGTTACCAATGTCACATTTACTTGTTTTTTTCATGTAATACAGTTGTAAATTTCATTAAAATAAAAAAATTTTATTAGTTTGTCTGTTGCAATTATTAATTATATAATGTAGAAATTCTGACCCCTAAATATATTTTGTTAGTATAGATTCTGTTCTTTATCAGTAGTGAAAAATAGAGTCACTTGGTCTTTTTAACGTGGTAACGGTCAATATGGAAACTTTTATTGAATTTTTTATTAATTAAAATGTTTTACCTTTTGTCAACAGTCTGTTACATTAACTGAGTTTTCTTTTTCAAAAACAAATTATTTCAACAACTCAGGAATTCTATATTACTAAAAAGTTTAACTTTAACAAAATGTGTCATGACCGTATGCCTCAGTTTATTTTTTAATTAACAGATTTAAATCTGGCTAAAAAGGAAATGGAATAATTATCCTCTGCAGATTTTTCTATTACTTTGTAGATATTTTCCTATAACATTTTGCCAATCCAGAGTTCTTTGCACTCATTATTTTATATCAGACTAACTAATCATCTCAGTTTGATAAATATCCTGATAATAATTATTTTATCATTTTTAGTACAGTAAACTTGTTACATGATCCTCAATGTACTTGATAGAACTATTAAAGACTTAACCTCTTTGGAGATGACTTCTGATGTTTGATAATCTATCTCTTACCTTTGGTTCATTTTTAGAAGTTTTAATATGACTTGGCAATGTTGAAAACAAAAATGTTCTGATGTAGAGGTTGTGTTGTTAACACCTATCTTTAGCATTCTCAACTATAGTGATGCGGATTCTTATCCCATCTGAGCAGGTTGGAATAAGTTTAGTTTTGCCTCTAGAACAACCCCTCATATGCCAGAAGTAACAAGGAAGGGGTTAATTAAAAAAAAAAAAAGGAGTCCTATAGGTTAAATTATTTCTTCTCCTTTTTTGTTTTAATCTTTGATTTTAATATATCATAATGTGACATGTATGGTTGCCTCTCAAACCCCTCTCAGCTCTGCTTTATGAAAGCTAATTAAATAAATTTTAAAATTAATATTTTTATTCATAGAGGATAGTGTATAACAAACATAAATATATTTCTTAGATGGAAGTTTTAAAACTGGAAACACTACTCAATATTAACAGGTATAAGATATTCAACTTTATTTATTAGGTAGTAGCAGCCCATGATGTGTACCACTGTCTCCACTCTCATGACCAGCTCCACTCCTAATACTTTTCTATAACAAATATGCATCACAAAAATTCTGGGCTATTTGCTTCTTTATTATTATAATTTAAACTTGACTGATGTATAAAAATTTAAAGCAAATGCAAGAATCCAATTATAATGTAACTATAATTCATAACTTTGATTAAAGTTTATTTTATTCATGACATAAGTATAAAAATATTTATTTATATTATGACATTAACGTTATAATAATTGATTGGACATATTTAAGTGGTTAATAAAAATTTAATTACATATCTTCACTTTTTCTCCCTAGACTGATGTACATGAAGTGATTAATTTACAAAAAAAAAATTATGTTTATCTTAAAAAAAAAAAGATTTAAAATTGTGATTTACAAATAACTAATATAAATAGAACAATTATACAACACAATACAAGCTACCTGCCTTCTGAGAGAATATTTATGTTTACAGTATATTCATAAACAAAGCAATTTATCTGTTTTGCTACAATTTTATTAAACATAGCTACTAATAATTTCAAGGGAACAGGATGATAGTTTAATCAGTAAGACACTGCTCCTATTCTCCCAGTATTTAAGTCAAGAATGGTAGGTAATTATATATTCTGTTATACCAACCATGTATGACCCTGATGTTGGGATTTCTTCCTGGAGCACACCCTGCCTTTAAGATTATTAATTAGGGGGAAAAATAAACAGTGGAGTGTGATCTTGTTCATACCACCCCTTTACACAAGAGATGACAGAAATACTATATTTATTTACAAATCCACAGCCCAAAGACCTGGAAGTTTTCTGGATTCCATGAACAAGTGTGATCGAAGTGATTGTGAACAACGTGTAATCTGTGCGAACTAGTACCGAAGTTTAATATGAAAATAGTAAATTTTGTTCCTAATCAGCCCTGATTCATCATATTATTGTATGTTGCTATTTAAGTTTCACAATTGTCTCAAAAAGCATGTGCGCTCTTAACAAACATATTATCGGTTTATTACAAAAAGTCATTAAGTAACATATCATAAAATCAAATCACTTAGTATTTTAATGATTTTTTCCACAGTGAAATTGACCATTGTGCATTTAGTATACCTATATTTGACATATAAAATGTTTTTTGTCATTTCAATGCATTTATTGTGTTTTGAATCGACAAATAAATTCTACATTCTTAAAAATGTACTTATTAATTTGCAATAAACTGACAATATATACATAATTACATTAAATATAAACATTCTATATGTAAATAATTATTTCTCTATTACTGCTAAAAACTTCTTATTAATGCACATTTGTTATGGAATAAAACAGTTTGTCATTGTGCATTGGATTAATTTTTTATTTCAATAAATAAAATAAATTTATCAGTAGTTTTATTGCTCAGAAAACTCATTCTTTATAAAAACAGTAAACAAATTTACCTCATTATCTAATCAAGTGGTGAGTGATATTAAAAATAACTACCTACTTCTAAATTACTTATATTTATAATGTGATAATGAATACATAAAAATATATATATATCATATATAATATATATTCTCCAATGGAAAGCAGCAGCACAAAACTGAGATAACTAGCAATCAATGCTGGAGCAGGCCAAGGTTCTACGTGTTGGTTGTAGAGATTACTTTCATTTATAATGAATATAATAAAAATTTATGTTAAACTCAAAGAAATAAATGTATTGTTATGTCAGCAGCAATGTAAAGTTATGTTTAAGGTCAAGATTGAGGTACTAATTTTAGTAGTATTGGATCCTTTGGAACTGTTATCATCGGAGAAGGAGCTAGTACTAAAGGTATCTTAGTTGCAGCACAAGGTTCTACACGATACTTTCTGAGTATAGTGATAAGACCTACTTTAGTTTGAAGTTTTCCAAATCTCATACCTGCACAAATAATGTAATTAAACTCATTTATTATAATTGCATTGAGTTGTATAGTAAATTTATCAAACTTACCTATACACATCCTAGGCCCTTCTCCAAAAGGCAGATAAGTGTATGGATTGATTGACCCTCTATTTTGTGCTGAAAAACGTTCTGGGTCGAATTTTTCAGGATTTGGATAATACTCTGGATCATGGTGTAAAGACCAAACAGGAATTACAATAGTGTCACCTGCCTCTATTTCATAATTATATGGAGTACTGATAGATTTAGTGCAGTACCTCAGTAAGAACCACAAAGTTGGATACTTTCTCATTGTTTCTGAAGAAAAAAAAATTAATTAAATATTTTTTTAAATTATTGGTTGTAAAATCATAGCGTAATGGTTTAGAAACAAAACTAGTTACTCCTGTACCTTTTGCGTCTTTGGTTAAAAACAAATGTATTTGTTATTCTGCCCCATCTACAGAATATAACTACTAAATAAGAATGAAAACATTTTTCGCAGATATAATACTAACAAGTTTGGTGCTAAACAGAGTAAAAATAATTGCATTGTGATAAGACGAACAGAATATAATATGTAATGAAAATCAATATTGTGTAAGTGCTTTTTCCAACTGTATTGTATTGTTTAAAACTGTTTCCAAGAAAATTAAAAGCTTTAAATTTATTTCATTTTAAACTATGTTTTGAACCTGTTGGTATATTGTCTAGTACCTCCATAATTATATTTCACATAATTAAGAATCATGTACGGTTACGTCATTCATTTTCATAAAAACTTGTTTAACAATTACCAAATAGTTCAAATAAACAGAATATTGTAAACAAAATATTTACCTTTATTTTTATCTCTAAACATTACTTACTTATTATTAGAAGAATTTTACTTGTCAAAAGTAAAGTTAAATATTCTTTCATTATATTTGTTTTAAAAATATATAATTTGCATTGATTCTTATATTAGCTATTTTAATTTTCCTATTATATCTACAATAATTATTTCTTTACTTTTGTAAGTATTATTATTAAATGAACTCTTAATATCAAATAAAGATAGGCCTTTGAGTAGGCACCTAATTGAATTTTCCTGTTTCTTAATTGATATTAGTTTACATATTTTTTTAATCATGTATATTATGTCTTATTAATTTTATTTTAAACTTTTTGAAATTCAAAGCATTGTGGAGGGGGTGGCAAAATGATATTCTTGCTTTATTGAAGGGGGATCATCTCTTAAGTCTGCATCTGTCAGAAAGATCAAGTTGACTAAGATTAGCCATGCAGATAACTTGAAAGTATTAGGTAGAAATGGAGATGGCGGCAAAAGCTCTACAAGTTGTGTATAGCAAACAGAAAAAAAAAAATATGAATAGGAAATAAGATGCATTTCTTTATTATATGCAATAATTTGATTAAATTCCTTGTAAAATGTAAAAAATCATATCTTTTTTATATTTACAAATCTAAATAACCAAAAAAATGTTATGGCACCCTGGGCAAAATACTAACAGACGCCTCCCCTTACATTTCTTCAAATTGTCCAGTAGTCTATTCCCTCATATGTACGAGTTGTACTAATTGTAGCTATATATACCATCACATTAACCATCCACTCTATATCTATAGCCAGTTTGTAGTAATTTCTCTAACTACATCAAATGGAAATTCCTTCAAAAATAATAATTTTGCTTGACAACTTGCCATGTATAATAGGCCTTGAAATATATGAAAAAGAATGAATCAGAAAGTAGATTGTTTTTTTGAGTTTTAAGGCATAAAACATCCAGGTCATCAGTGCCTACAAATTAATGCAGCTATGAGTTATTTCTTTATTTAGGGAAAGACTTGTATCTTGCGGCGTTAGAATGGCACCGCCCCGGCCTGGAAAGGTAAGTGCTCGTTTCGCTGCCACATTCGCGAGCTTATTTCCAATAATTCCCACGTAGATCGGTACCCAATTAAAGTACACCGATTTTCCTGGAGTATCTAGCATATTTAAATAATTATGAATTTTTAAGATATTTCGATGCTTCGGGAAAAACTATTTATTCTTTTTAGAGAACTTAGAGGAGAACTCAGTTATTATTATAATGTTTTGGAGGGTTATTGTCATAGAAAAGTGGAGGGCTATTACATGAAGTTCGGTTGTATATATACTGCACAGGTTATGTAGTTTTATTTTGTGGGTCGAATTATGGGTGACAAAAGAAGACGCTGTAGATTCGTCCGATTTAGAACCATCAGTGTAGATTAAATATAGTTATCAGAAAGTAGAATTTGGATAGAAATATGACTGTTTCCAATATCATTTATATTCACTGTATTTTTGTATTTGATTGATGGACGAGAACCATCAATACAAACTATAATTATTCATTTTTTTTTAATATCTTATTAAAAAATTAGTTTTCTATCATATTGTAAAATTATGTAAAACAGGTTTTTGTAATATTGAAAAGAGTTACCATTTTATTAAAATCATTTAACAATTCAATAATATTTTGTAAGAGATGTAAAAAATTAAAAAATATTTTTCTAAGCGATGATTTGTTCTGGATAAATTAATCATTAAAATACTCTATTTATACTTATTTGCAGTAGGATTTCAAATTTTTATTTTTTATATCTTATTTTCAAATAATAATGATTACAAAAATGTTTATTCCCTTTTCTAACTGAACTATTTAATAATGGACCAGAATTTCTGAGAACTTTTAAAATCAGATTCGTAAATAGTCAAAAAAATCTTAATTTACCTGAAATGACCATATCTAAATATTCCATTTCATACACAGCTTGGTATGTTAGTCCTCCATGTTTTTCAATTTTTTCATCAATTTCCTTCTTTACTCTCGTCTGAATATCTTGATTGATTGCTAATTCATAAAGGCAAAAACTCTGTACAGAACTAGAAGTTTCAAAGCCAGCAACCAAGAAAACAAAGCACTGAGCAGCCATCAAACCAATAGTTAACTCTGAAATAATCAATGTTAATATTTTTTTTAAATAAAACTCAGATTTTTATTTTTCAGCAGTATGATTTAGCACTTCCAATACCATATAAATATTTATTTTTCTCAGAATATACAAAAGAAAACTAAACCTGTTACTTCTATAACTGACCATTTAAAGAATTCAATACTGCCACGTTAAACAAAAGATGGAAATAATCAATAAGGGGTTATTTCCCAACTACTGCCATTCCTAATAACCTAGTAATGTTGGAAGAGAAGAAAGTGAAAAAAATATATAATGTATCAACAATTCCCAGAGAACTTGAAAGAGATATCTGCTAGAGCGCTCTAGAACCAGAGAAAACAGTGCTATTGATATTATTTTCTTCTATGCGTAAACACTTATGCCTGAGCTCTCATAAAACTTATTGCGTGTATAAAGACATGCAAAATGAGTTCAAAATTTGTATGAGAAAGGTAAAAGAGGATAGAAATCGAAACATAATGAATTAGTTAAGCTTATTCAGTTCAATTTTCTCATATACTAATTACTAAAGAAAAACAACACAATAGTCACTTTTGGATTAAGTCTATATATCACTGACATAATATAAAATTAGACTAACATATTAGCATTTATTATCATTTTACCAAATGGCTGACACTTTTGTTCTTCTATCTCATCTTTCAAGTCATCTCCTACTGTCCCTTTATTCTTCAGCTGAATTAATAAATCTAGAAAATCATTTCTTTTAATATTATTTTTTTCCCTATACTCAATTGTGTTTTCTACAAGTTTTACAATATAGTCTTCAGTTTCTTTAGGAGTGAACCTTAAACAAAACTTTTAAAAGCATACTACTAAAGATAAATCTTAACAATTTGAATATAACAAACAAATAGATTATAAAGTATTGTTTAACTATTATATAAACTGGTTGTAAATACAATTTAATAATATATTAAGGCATGTCTAATTGTTATCATATTTCCACCCAAAATAATTGACTTTAAAATAATACTCAATCAAAGGTCAACAAGGAGATGGTACATTTTAAATATGTGTCTTAATTTTTAGAACATGGTTTTGAGAATCTAATATACATACAGTGGGCAAAAAAGTGTTCCTACACCCTGTTTTTGGCCAAAATGGTTCACTATAATTTTTTTAACTTTAAATAACAGCAGAAATAAATTACAAACTTCATTTTGTGTTTATTTTATGTAATGCCAAAATTTAAAATCTCAACCAACTTTTATAACATTAATATTTCAATTATTTGTACACAAAAAAAGTATTTGTACACTAGAGCAAATATTTATGATACGATAATTTATTTTATTAAAACAGTGTTTCAATGTTCTATTTATAATCTGTTACTGCAGAAGATTAAAGGATAAAACTGCAAATTGCTTGTTTAGTTAAGTTCTAAAAAATATTTCTTCAGCAATGAGTCGCAGGTCCAAAGAATTGAGTTCTTATCTTACCGATGATATTGCAAAACATTTTCAACAGTGTTTAAGTTTGCGGTATATTGGAAAAAAAGTTCAGACTATCTCATAAAACTGTGGAAATCATTATAAAAAAATTTAAATCCGGATCAGTGAACAATAAAGCCTGCCAAGAGAGAAAACCCTTAACAGTGTGAGAATCTCGTGAAATTGTACTTACAAGTCGCAAAATTTCTGAAATTAAGTGCTCAAGAGATTTCGGCTCACAATGCGTCAGCTTATGGGAAATCTGTAATATGCCAAAACAAGAGGAATCGGCAACATGAAGCTATAGAGCCAAAGCGCTAAGAAAAAATCTTTTATAAACAGAAAAAAAAATTTGGAGTTTGCCCCAGACATGTAAATAAACCCAACACATTTTGGGAAAATGTGTTGTTTTCTGAAGAAAGCAAGTATAATACATTAGGATCTGATGAAAAAAAATATGTTTGGTGGAAAAAAGGATGGGCATTTGAATCCCAACATCCACAATCCACACTGAAGCATAGACGGGTTTGGAGCAGCATGGGTGCCAAAGGAGTTTGTGAACTAGATTTTTTTGACAGGATTATGAATGCTGACAAATATGTGAACGTGTTGCGATTCAATTGAAATAAAAGTGTGTGAAACTTAGGAATGGAGAATACATGTAAGCTTCAGCAGGACAACGATCGCAAGCACACGGCCATAAAACCAAACAATGGTTGCTGTATAATGTTAAAAAGTTCTCAAAACACCCCCACAATCACCGGATCTTAATCCATTTGAAAATTTATGAGCGCTGCTGAAATTACAAATCCGAAAATATTCTTGTTCCTCTTGGAATAACTTATTAGCAACCTTAAAAAATCTTGGAAAGAAATTGGACCAGAGACCAAGAGAATTGTGGAACCGATGCCAAGGAGACTCAATACTGTGATAAATGTGAAAGGGTACCCTAAAAAATATTGAGATTAATATTTATTATATTTTCTTTGGGTTAGTTAAATGAACGAATATTTTTTTTGCCCTTCATATTTGAAAATTTTGATATTTTTCATACAATATGAGTTATAAAATTTTACTTTTTTGTACAATTAATGCAACATGAAATTTCTAATTGTTAAATATAGTTACTTTATGTAGAAAACATAAATAAAACAATTTTTAGCTAAAACATATGGTGTACTGATACTTTTTCTGACCAATGAATATTTACCAGCTACATTTGAATACTTATAGAGATCACAATCAGACTAAATTTATTAGAATTTGGTATGTACGGTAGTTTTCAAGGTGAAACAATACCAAAACAGTAAGAGTAAATTTCAGTCAATACTTGTCCACTTCTACAGTATCCAAAAATTTTTAAAGGTTTTGTACATTTCAACAGCCTCCTTATATTCAGGTATAGGGCTGAAAATTTGTATAAATAAACGGTGACCTTTTAGTGTGCATGAAACTTTTTAATATTAAAATAACAATAATTTGGAAATAAACAAAATAATGTAAAACAAATCATAATAATTTAAGATGGTTTATTTCACAAGTTTTGAATGTAATCTTCCCAGCTCAAATTCTTCCCATATGAGCCTTCATTGTTTTTTGGCATAAGGTGTCCACCATTTTAATACAGTGAAATTGGAAAAAAATAATAAAAACTAAAATAAATTCAGAAGCTCTATTGACTTTAAAATTCTATTCAAATTCATGAGAGTGGAGTAGCTCAGTGTGTGAGAAGATGAGCTCTTCAGTTAAATTCTACCTATGGCAGTTAATTATTTATTCTGTTGTATCAGCCATGGAATGGTCCTCGGGGCTGGGAGATCCTCCTAGGGCTCACCAAACGGTTACTCTATAAAGTTATTGCTCTTAATTAATGGAAAACCAGACAGTTGGCCATGATCCCAGTCAAATTACCTCCATCCAAAGCTGATTACAAAGAAACAGTTCTTACTTATTAAGTACAGAACTCAAAACCCTCTATGCATCGTAGATGTATAACTTTTTATATTAATTTATTTTTTCTTTTATTTAAAATACTTAGATATTTCTAAAACTATATTCATATATGAAACTTTTAAATCACTTTTTATCTATTTTCCAAACAAAAATCTGGGAAAATACAACCTTAGTGATGGATCTCTGCTGCCGCTCCTTCTTTTTTATATTTAGGATGTAAACAAATATATATATATATATATATATATATATATATATATATATATATATATAGACATTTTAAATGGCTGGACTCCATTAATTTAAGTCCAAGAACTATTGATTAATATACCTGGCCTCAATTTTATTGGCAAGTTTTGGCATTGCTTGTAAAATTGCTATTTTGACTTTATCCATAAAGTTCATTTTAAAAACTTGGGCTCCAATTTGTCTTAATTTATGATCTGGCTCTTTGATTGTATTACTATCAAGTCCAAAAGCACAGCTGCAAATAATGTCTGTCATAAGTCGACCTATTAAATCCTTGACATCCACATCACAACCAATTTTTGACAATATCAATGAATCAAAGGCCTGTAAGATAATATTAAAAATATATATATTACGAGACAGATTTAGCATAGTAAATTTATGCAGAAAACAAAATTGATATCCTAATAATTTATAATTAGCTGTAAATATGGAGAATAGTTCCTCCATGTAAGTAAAAGTGTTTTTGTTAAACAAAAACCACAACAGCAATAATATACAGTGCAGTGGGGCAAATTGAGCTGTATTAGAATTGTATTATTAATTTCTATAACATAGCAAAATATCTCAGTTATTAAAGAAACTTAGAAACAATCAAAGCTAGCTATCCAGTATTAAAAATTCAACACTTGAATTCAAGATAAAGAACATGGCCACTAAACTAAATATCAAATATCTCCACATTTTTAATCAAAATTAAAAAATTAACAAGTTTTAATGTTCCCCTCACTTAAAACTACAAAAGAAATCTGAAACACCATTTTTTAGTTGTTAAGAGTTTCAAAGTATGTAGTGAATCTCTACATAACTCAAAACAAGTAAAAAAAACAAAAATCAGAAAGTATCTAGGTGGCCATATTTAGACCATCATTTTGGGTAGGAGCGTGGATGTAAAATAAGAATACTTTTCATGATTCCTTCTACATTGGATTAAGAACTAATTCCCATACTTGCAGCTAATTATGAATTATTAACAAATCATATCTTAAATTCACTCGACTAATTATAAAGGTAATATAACAATTACTGTATTCACAAATATAAACGTAATAACATAATAAATAAATAACATGAGATGAGGAGATAGATTACTTACAAGTTATATTAGTTAAAATTAATTAATATTTTTAATCAAATCAAAACTAACAACAAAGATCTACTACAACTTTGAATGATTTATTTATTTTTTTTTCATTCTTGCCTTGTCTGTATTTTAGCTTATTATTTATATTATATTATATTACATTACCAATGAAGTTAGCAAATACCATCTGCATTATTGCCATATTTGTGATATTTAACTGGTCATTAAAAAAAAAATCATTTTACACCAAATCAAGGAGTGTGGTAGCTTAGTGAGTAAGACACTGCCTTCTGCCATGAGTCTTTTAACAGCCTTAGTGTAAACGTCTGATTTTAAGGAATTCGAGGTTCATGTTTCTGACAAATTAGAACATGATTTAAGAAGCACAACATCCATGGTGCACCCTTTGTTTCAGAGATCACAGTTAGGGGATTCCACTACACCTATAAATATTTTTTTAAATAATCATAGCTTCTGATCATTCTGAATTCTGTAAGTGTGTCTCTACATGGTTTATCGATTAGGACATGCCTTTCTTCCTCAAGTAATACAGCCCATTTTTACAGCAAACAGCACTTCTACTCCTTAAGCAGTTTATTTTGAAGGCATTTCTAGATTTCATTCTTTGCTCTACGATAAGTTAACTTATTCTCCAACTGCAGTTTCATTGCTCCCTCCTTCACTAAACCAACCACCATGTCATTTCTACATAGTCCACAGTATCCTTGGACCCATTATATAACCTCTCTCTTCACCAACAACAGTTCTTCTATGATCTCTAGGTCTAGGAGCTGCCTAAGAATTAACTACTATTTTTATAAATCACTATTTTTTCTGCTTCTTTTTCTACCAAAATAATCAGAGCCATGAATTTCACTTTCGAAATTTGAAGCCCATTTCACAACCGGTTCTGATATTTAGAAAATGGAAGAAAAGACACATGCACCACCATTACTCATAGTCTCTTCTGCAGTTCCATCTGTGTAAACATGTGTCCAAGGTGTGATATAGTACTTGATGTTTATGGTTTCGAGAGCAGGTGCTTTAAGTAATTCATTGCCCATCTTTGCCTTTATTATTGGTTTTTTAGTTGCAATTGGATTGGCGCTATCTTTGCTGGAATTTTAAGAGGAAATGAGGGAAAGTCCCTCTATTAAAATTTGTAAGTTCTCTGTAATGGAAAACGCCCTGTATTTTATCAATGAATGTTGTTTGGATTTTAAAAAAAAAAAATTGTATTTTATAGCCATTTATAGTCATTTAATTGATTGTCCAGTAATCTATAGGAAGTATATTAAGTCATTCATAGAAGTTCAATGGATTCTTTTCTTTTAAAAAGTTCAACAGTTTAATGCCATTCTGAATTTGAATGGTTTCAACAGGAGTGGACCTAGGTAGCCCAGTTATAAGTCAACGAGCTGCATTTTGAACTTTTTCCGCTCTTTTCAGGACATTTTCGAATGCTGTTAGGAGTTCTTCACCATATTCGACTGTTTGGTGAACATAGGATTCATAAGCAGTGATAACATGTCTTGTGTTGTCCCCCAGTAATTTGTTTTAACATGATCCTTGCAGATCCTTTCTAAGTTGATTTTTCAGAGTGTGCTTTCCACATTAATCTGTAATAGTAGCAGGTATCTGTAATCTGTAATAATAGCACCCCTGATTCCATCAGGATCAGCACTATTTCCAGGATTCAGATTCTTCAAGTCATCTCCAAGGGTCAGCTCAGCATTTGTAAATTCAGAATTAAAAAGTTTATCTTGTTCTTCTATGAGGCATGTTTAAGATATGAATATATTTTGTAATTGTTTAGATGATTTAAAATTGTTAATGGCAGGTTTAACAAAGTTTTTGGCCATACCATTTTTATTTGTAAGAATTTTTTCTTTGTTAACCACAGAACTGTTCCTTGGATCACATTCATTATTCAGCTTCGAAAAAAACTTGTGAGTCTTTATACCTTTCTTTGTCTGGATAGAAAGGATTAACTGAATTTTCAATATTCAGTGCCCAAAGCAGAATTGGGGGACCAGGTTGCGGTGGTCGGACCATGTTGCAGGTGACTTAATGTCCATCGGAGTAAGAAATTGGATGGCAGCAACACAGAAAAAGGCCATATGGCAATTGCTGTTGGAGGAAGACGAGACTCGCTTACGGGTTGTTAAGCTCAATTAATGATAATATAAACCTTTCTTTATCTGGATAGAAATTGATAAACTGAATTTTCAATATTCAGTGCCCAAAGCCTCCCGTCACACCTAATAAGCTGTGCATGATTTTTCTTCCACATCAGGATGAGATGAGTGGCCACCATAGAATAGAAAGGTCACTTTTCTTCTTTGTTTTTCTGTGAAACTCACAGGGTTTCAATAAATAAACTGCTACCAAATTCACCCCCCACTGTATCAGTAGAATCATAACACCATTTTACTGAAGGAGCATTGAGATTTCCACAAAGAAAGGAGTTTGGATTCCAAGATGACTCTAGCTAGTCTAGGTTGGTTTGTTACAGGGTGGATTATATACAATGAAAAAACGTCTGTGGACATTATTCTTCCAAATTTTCAACTCTACTTTCTCTATTTTGTTACAGGCATTCATCTCTTTTCTGATTAAAAATTTCATAAGATAGATTGTTTTTCAGCAATAATGACTGTATGGGAAGGAGGAATTTGGCTGTTCCGTGTTAGTGAGTATTTTTGATATCCAGGCATTTGTAAGAAATTAATGTTGCTTGTAGCTGCTTCTGCTCGCACAATTACAAAAATATCAATGTCATGTTCATAAACAATAGTTTTCAGCTCTATGTATTTGTCATTTGTCAACACTCCACTATGCCAGATGATAATCATTAAGAGGGTATCATCATAGCCTTAGGAATCTTTTTTTTTTTTTTTGTTTCAGACTCTGTTTGCAGTGTTTTTTGCAGATTTCTGGTCTGTTATAGGCAACAGCTGTGATCTCAGTGTTCTCTTCAAACACTTAATGCTGTTGAAGATATCTAGCAAGTAGGTGGTTTACAATAATCAGATGTAATCACAATCACTCCGACTTTATCAGAGACATTAGGAACAAATATATAAAAAATGTATAGAAGCAATCAATTAAAAAACAAAAGAAGTAATATCTATAAGTTTTATGATTCTAATCTGATATAGGCTACTACACTGTTTCTTTTTTAATTATTAATAAACAGTAAATTGCTAAGAATAATTTGATACCTCAGCACAGTTGAGAAAGAGTGGGAACATAGCTTTCATTTTGCCACTGGTAAATGTTGGAGTGAGTTTCAGCCGCAAGGCCCTCCACCTTTCACCGTCCAGATTGAACAGATGTTGATTGAGAACATCTTTTTCACTTCTAAATGTGAAAATAAAGTTATCTGATCTAATTGATAACCACTATTTAATGCATGGAAACTGTTTAAAAGAAGCAGCACTTCACAAGAATTTAAAAATAAATAAACTTAAACTATTACTTCTTCAAAATGTCATAAAATTATTATTAACAGTCATTTAAATTTAGTACATCTTAAATAGGTCAATATTATTTGATAAACTTATGAGTTCTTACATTTTTATAAACATTCTCTCGCGAAAATGAGAAAATTCCTTGGTAAGTATAAGTTGAATAAGATCTGGATCTCTAATTTGCAACATTGGTACTCTCATGACAAATAATCCAAACATTGGATTAGGAGCTAATTTTTTGTACATCTGAAAGAACATTCCAATCTATATATAGCTGGTATTTTAAAATTAGTATTTCTTAATAACTTTTTAAAGCAAAGGTACAATTAAAAACATAATACCTCATCATGGATGTAGCCTGGAAATCTCGAGTGAGTCAGGATTTGATGAGAGCAACCAAATGGGAATGTAGAGGGGTAATAAGGAATGCCCCTCTTCTCCCAAAGGTCATAAACAGAAACATAATATTTATACAGAAGCCACAGTACCAGAAGTGATAGTGCAATTACTAACCACATTATCTCTCATACACCTTAAAAAAATATATATAAATGAATAACTTGTCATGTTTGATTAAAATTATATAGGTATGCCATATTACTATATAAACATTCAAAATAATGGATATTATATACTTCACAAAACAAAAAAATATAACAGTTGAATATGATTCTCTATAATCTATTTGGAGAAGTCCCCATAATTTTTGTCGTTTTTTAAGGATTTAGGCATCTATACAGCCTCTTCTTATTGAGTTAAGAGGTTGAAATTTTTTGTTTAAATTTAGTTGATGTTTGCGAAGTGCCTTCTTAGAGGCTTACAGTTTTTCGTGTTTCTTTAAAAAGTTTTCCTATCAAATGTAATTCTTCAAAAGTTAATTAGAGGGTTGCCAATTTGGATGTTCAGAGGTGCCCAGATTTCCCTCGACTGCCAAGGACAATCCTTTTAATGTGAAGTTAATGTGTTATTTTTATTGATTTAGTTTAGATTGACCAGGGTCATATCAGCTCCATAATAATCATTATGAACCTGATGATGGCTTGAACAAACGAAAACACTGTTTTGACGAGTGCATTAATAAGTGTTGAAATGATAAAGCCTAAATTATTACAAAAAGTTATTCTTTTCATTGGGCTAAAAATGTATTAATTGTTATTTTAAATAACTTATTTATCATGAAAGTTTCAGAAAATACCTATCAAATCAAATATATGAGGTTACTTAAATTAATTTACATGAGAATTATATATAACATTAGATCAATTTTATTCTTAAATGTTATTTCAATAGTGATAGATATGGTGCTGGATTGGACACTTACCTCTCATGATATATGATGTAATAAAAAGATGAATTTATACCAATTCTGAATTAAATATTCTCCCTAAAACCTAAGGAACTTCATTCCAATAAACTTATTCGTTAATTCTGTATTCTCCTATTAAATGTGTAGGTTGGCATGATAATCAGTATACTTCTTTGAGTTACTGTTTGTTTGTGGTTATAGAATTCTTCAATATATTATTAACTTTTATAAAAATATTAATTCAATCTGCATTACATGTCATGTTTGATGATTGGGTTAGTCACCAGGTCACCATTAGCTAGTTAAAAGGTCAGTCATATGGATTTATTTTAGTCTAATTAGTTGGTATTAAAAATTATGTTCTTTATAAAACACCTTTTAACAGGAGTACCCATCCCCCACTAGCAGATCCAAGGAAGGGACCCATGCCACCCCCTAGACAGTGAGAAAAAAGGTTATCTTGAAAAAATAACCAAACAAACAGCCCTTTTATTATTATTATTATTATTATTTTAATTGAAAAGTAAATTGTATTAAATAAATAACTTTTATTCATACTTGGCATGAAAAACAACGAATAATTTAAAAAATCTGAATATTTACACTAAAAATCGTTCATTTATGGGTTAAATATCTAAATATTGCTCCTTTATACGGTTGTAGATAGTTCTACGATTCATTAGGAAGAAAGAATTCAATTATTAAATTTCTTTCAAGAATATATATTATTCTACTAGTTTATCTACAATGGTTCAAAAGTTAGATCAACTATAACTTTATAATTCAATTCCGGGAATTAGCAGAAAAAAATAATTTTTGTCAGAAAAAAATAATTTTTGTAACATTCGTTATTATTATATTGCTCTAACTATAAATCTAAATCTATATTCATATATATACGCATATACACAGATACAATAACGTTTATTATAAAAATTATTTGTCTGCAAGTTCTCGGAATCGACATATAAAGTTATAACTGATCTAACTTTGAACCGTTGAAGATAAACTAGTAAAATAACATATATTCTTGAAGAAAATTTAATTACTAAAAACTTTCTTCCTGACGGCTTAATTGTAGAACGGAGCAATCAAGAGTTAGCTGGTCAAATATAGTAAAAACCATGAGGTAAAATTTTTTTCCCACATTAGCGGTAGTTGAAAAAGGATATCTCGGAAACTAATCGAGATAGCAAAAAAGGTACAGAATTAATCATATTACAAATTTTATCAGCTTTTATTTTGTATAGAACGTTTTCGTCGATGCAATGGATAGTTTTCCTGATAGAAGCGAAAACCCGAAAAAAGTGAGCTACTAGGCGCTCCCCCACATCTGGCTCACCACCAAGGAGTAGGGACTTTTTGTATGTTTACCTCCTTCCTAGTCCAAACAATGTCCCAAAGTCCAAAATTGTTTCGCCGCCATTTCCTACTATACTCCCTTTTCGAGCATTCAATGACTGGACTAAAGGTCGATGGCGCGAGAATCCCCCTGAGATATTTTATTGTTCTTTTCTTCTTAAAAACAATGCAAGCGAATGGAGAATTTACAAAATCGTTGATCATATACAATTAGGTACACTTTTTTTTTACCTCCCCTTTTTCACCTTATAGGCTATACTTTTTTTCCGGGTCAGAGGGGGAAGACGGAGGATTAATGCTGGAGTTAAAAGCCCCTCCAGCACCGCATGGCGAACTCATAATTATTTTGTCCAATTTATCTTCTATCAGGTTGCAGGGCAACGCAGTACTGTGCAAACGAGTTGGCCGCTTCGACCACCCCGCCGACACATACTCAATAAACTTCATAAAAAAAAAAATAATAAACTTAATGCGGTCTGTCCCATGTTTTCTCCTTGCCCCTTGGTTTAAAAGTTTTCATTCCGAAAATTCATAACTGTAAATAACTTCATAAATCTGTCCCCCTCAAAAATTAAAAACTGTCGAAAGGTGCCCTCTCAAAAGTTTTGATAGCGAGACTTGCGCCATGCAGGGGTGCCCATCCTCTTCCCCAATGTCAATGGCACAAGAACCTATCTCTCCCCCCACACCTAAGCTTGCACACTTTTCTTAAAAACATGGCGGAGGAAAGTATGATCAGAAAAATCGTAGATCATATAAAATTACACTTATTTGTATTGTCTACAATCGATATAATAAATAATTATGGGTAAATGGTTGATTGTAGTAAATAATGAAGAGAAGAATAGTTGGGGTGATCGGTCAAATAAGAAGGCAAAAATAAATGATAATATTTATTTCGATTCACTTCGATATAATAAATAGTTCTTGTAATTTTAATGATTCGTTATCTGTAAGCTTTAAGCTTTACCACCGTTTAAAATGCACTTCAAACATTTTGTAATAGTCCAACATTGCCAGAAAATAATTTCTATTCAGAGTAGAGCGGTAAGTGCAAGTCGTGTGTTGCGCGCACCAGATTTTTTATATTCCATTTTTTTCTTTAATATAAATTCTATAGCATGTGTTTTTTAAAATTAAATATATATTTTTTTAAATATATTTAGTGAAGGAATTTCATGTAGTTTTTATGGAAACATTTGGTTTTAGTTAAATAATATTAATTTTCAGAAATTATTATTTGCAATTTATTCATTACTCCACATTCTCTTCTATAACTTTGAATGTTAGATATTGTTATTCCTAAAATTCTAAGCTTTCCAAAGATGTATTATTCGTATAATTTTGACCTGTTATTTCCGGAAATACATTTTCAACCTAAAATACATTTTTCCTTACTTCTACTTTAGTAGATTATGCAATTGTGAAAGCAATTTATGAATTTGCCTTAAATTGAAAGGCATTTAATAATATACTAACCGATTGAGTTTAGCCAAAATCATAAGACCCGTTTTTTAGAAAATCGTAAAAATGAGAAGAATTGATGATATTAAGTGCCACTTCCGGTTTAGCGATTTAGACGAAATTTTTCTGTATCATTTCGTGCATATACAAACCTTAATACATAATTTCAGTTTCGTACTTTTTGTTTTTAAGCTAGACTGTTTACATACACGCAGATCATTTTGCCAGACTAAGTTATTTGGACTCAGAAGATCTCAAAACGTCTATTTCCGTTGAATACTAGGATTTGAAAATTTCCTCGATCGCAATACTTTCCCTCACTATATATTTAATATATAGGTATGTAAAAGTAAAAATCATAGATGGTATAACATACTATATACTAAGTCATTTGTGAAGAGTATAATTGTTTTCTGATATGCATATATAAGAAATGAAGTTCTACAAATATGATCTAGTTTTTTAAATTAATTTTTTCTCATAAAATAAAAACCACTTTTTTCAGTAACATAATTGAAATACTATGCTATTGACAACGAACTTCTGTCTAAATCGTGGTTGTAGACGATGGGCTGATTTAGTTTCGATTCTAGGTTTTAAACATTGTCGATCTTAAAAGATCATATAATGAATCAAAATAAACGTTTTGTTGTGGGAGCTAATTACACGTCGTTGACAGCTCGCTTGCCCTTGAAATACATTTAGAACATTGAACGCTAGGCTATAATTATACTCACGAACCTGACGTCAAAGACTGGAACTAGCCAAAGCCACAATTCTCAACAACCTCCAGCCCAGCAATGACCCTGCGTATCACATCACTCGCTCGGCTCCCCTCCACGCTTGAATTTCCCACCGAATGCGAAGGTCAAACATAAGCTCAACGGTGCTTTAATCGTGTATATTTTGTTTATTACAAAAATAACAAACTTGATAAAATACATAATTTTATGCTGCAATACTTTTGAATTAAAAGAATCCATTACAAAGCACTGGCGCAAACAATAAATGGTCTGATATCACCCACATGTGGAAAACAAAGTAAGCTTTAAGATTATATTAAAGCACATTCATCCTTATACTACATTGGAACAAAATAATTTCTTCTAAATCCATATATATAATATATATATATATATATATATATATATTTTTTCTCTGCTGTAGAAACCCTACAGAAGAGTCGTATGTTTCTATGAAATGTAAATACACCATGCAAAAGCATGTTATATTCATTACATTGTTATTTTTTTTTTTAAATTATGTATATAAAAAATATAGCTTATTACGAAATGGATTAGCTAAAGATACTTAAAAGGAATGATACTTAAAATATATTACAAAGAGAAAATTAAATAACAGTATCAGATGAGTGAACAGTACCAAAATGTACTGAAAAAGAGAAAATACAATAAATGAATATGATTAGGCAAAAACAAATAAAAAAATTATGTGGAGAAGAAACAAATTTTACAAATCTAAAATTGAGTATCAACAAAATAAGGAATAAAATACGTAAGTCTAAGCTACGATAATTCTAAAACATTACTTTTTTAATTGTCATCCTCAAACCTTTATTAAATAAAAGTTTTACGTTCGAATGTTACGTTGTAATTCTATCCTATAAATCAATTATTTTAACTTCTTCTTGTATTTTTTGTATAGTAGGGGTTCGGGAAGTGACCGTGTGTTCCCTTGCGTTAAAGGGGATTTCAGGAAGAGGGCCTTTTTGTGTTCATATAACTGACAGTCATTTTTAAATGTGTATGAAAGTTTGTGAAAAAGTCCGTCGTAATCGAATGCATCTGCCGTGTTCAGTACGGAATTGTGTTAGTTTATAATGGGTGCTTTTTGTTGTATTGTAATTTTGTGTGGTGATGTTTGGAATGTATTTATGTAATGGTCGTTCTTTGGTAAATTGTTGGCAATGTCCGTTCCACTCTTCGATTAGATCAGTCCATAAGAGTATTTTAACGTAAGGGAAGGGAGCTAAAATATATTCATAAGGCAGTTGAATATCAAAAGCACTTAGTTTTGCCATTGCGTCAGATTTTTCGTTTCCGTGAACGTTGCTGGGTCCCTTTATCCAAATCAGTGGGTAATTTTAGTGAAATGTTCGGTGTAAAGGAGCTGACGTGATTTTTAAAATGACTAGTGAATGTCGTATTCCGAACCAAGTTTTTTGTGTAAGCAAATTTAGGTGGTCTTGAAAAATACATTATCTAAAAACCGTCAGACATGGAAAAAAAATAGTATTTTTTATTACCTACTAGCTTTAATCAGCCACGCGCTATTGTGGTTCAGTCTGGCAAAATGGAAAAGAAAGAAAATAGAAAACAAATATGAGTAGATTAATACCAAAGGACATCTCTCATTTTAAAAAGTTAAGAACAAATTTGTCTGTAACATAGCTTCAATTTAAACTAATTCTATTTTTTTTTTCATGATTCAACATTCTTAATCATCGGAAACAGTCTGAATTGAACTTATAAAACTAAAATTGACTTTATCTACACTTTCTGAAAATGACACAGATCCGTCTTCGATATGAAGTCACTCATTCATTTCTATCTTTATAATATAATACGACAGTTTTTTAATTTTAAAAAAAGTTATGAATGAAAAGAAAATTTATTTGCGACTTACTTAAAAAGTATACATTTTTTTCTTGATTAGACCCATTATTATTTGAAAATTTAATAAATTCCCTACAAAACGAAAAAAAAAAAAAAAAAAAAAAACCAGTGAAATCGGACCATTATTTACAAAGATACAGCCTATTGTAATTTATGTATTATTGCTTCTAATATTGTTTTCAAAGAAGTGTTGTAAAATATTAATTATCATTTTTACAAGCACGATTTTCGAAAATAACTTTCATAATTTCTGATATTTATGTATTAAAGGATAACTCTGACAATTTTTAATATTATGTTATTGCCTTTTAAAGCCCTAAAATGTACAGTTTTCCAGTTACTGTTTGAGCCCAACCTTATATCTGGATAGAGGTGTCCCTTGGGATCCCGAAGATGAATCTTACAATGCAATTTATCAAACGTTTTAGTTTCGCCTAGAGATCCCCAAAGACGCCCCTATATACCGTACAGTCAAATTGGGGGAAAATTAAGAAGGGCTAGGAGCCTATGGGTTTCAAGGGGAAATAGGTGATAGAAGTAGTTTAGGCGTTTTAAGGTGGATATGGTATGGCGGGAGGTATTGGTATCTATCTGGAAAAACCATGTAATTTATTCTGAGTGAATATCTAAGTCTCACTAAACATTTCTTACTGTATTTACATTGTATACATTAGGTACTGTAGCTAAGTAAGGAAAGTATTGTAATTGAAACAACTTTTTGATGTGCAGTTATCAATGGTTACAAAGGTAATAAAATAAATTCAAAACTAAATATATTTATTCTATGTCAATATATTTATTGTATGTTGCTTCTTAAATATAATAATTGTAAAAGCATCTATATGTAAAAAATAAATATATATATATATATATATATATATATATATATATATATATATATATATATGTATATATAACTACATTAAATATAAACATTCATTTAAGGAACTTGCTGGAAAAAAAATATTCTCCTAAACTAAAAAGTTTTTAATTTATATTTGTTGTGGAATAACATCAGTTTGTCATGGTGTATTATATCAAATATTTATTTGAATAATCAGAAATTAATAAAACATATTTACAACTTATAATTACTGTAACTCATTCTTCACAGAAACTGTACACAAATATACCTCATCATCTAGATATTGAGTAGATGCTATTGAAATTAATAAAAAAATTTAAATGCGACAAAAACATTTTTGATTATATTCCTACTTGTAAAATACTTATATTTATAATCTAATAATGAATACATATAAAATTTATGTCAAACTGAATGAAATAAATATATTTTTGTATGCACAATAGTATTTAAGCTCAAGATTGAGGTACTAATTTCAGTACTATTGGATCCTTTGGAGCTGTTATCATCGGAGAAGGACCTAGTACTAAAGGTATCTTAGTTGCAGCACAAGGTTCTACCCGACTCTTCCGTAGTAGAGTGATAAGACCTACTTTAGTTTGCAATTGTCCAAATCTCATGCCTGCATAAAGAATATTATTAAAGTTGTTTATTACACTTTTAGTTTTATACTCAATTAATTAAACCTACCTATACACATTCTAGGCCCTTCTCCAAAGGGGAGATAAGTGTATGGTTTGATTGACTCTCTGTTTTGTTCCGAAAATCTTTCTGGATTGAATTTCTCAGGATCTGGATAATACTCAGGATCATGATGTAAAGACCAAACAGGAATTAAAATAGAGTCACCTGCCTCTATTTTATAACCATATCGAGTTGTAATAGATTTTGTGCAATACCTCATTAACAATGGCAAGGTTGGATACTTTCTCATTGTTTCTAAAGAAAAAAAAAGTCTTTTTAAATACTTTGTTTTAACACCATAGTACATTGGTTTATAAACAAAACTAGTTACTTTTCTCACTTATTTATTTTTTAAAATTAAAACAAATGTATTTGGGATTTGTTCCAATCATCTGGATATCACTACAATATAAGGATAAAATAAAATTTAATAGAAATAATAATGAAATGTAAGGTGCTAAACCGAGTAAAAATAATTTTATTGAAATAAGAAGTACTGAGATTTTTTTGTTTTCATTTCTGTTGGAAACTTCTTGATGTTTTGCCACCTAAACCAGCCTTTTCCATCTCTGCCTAACTTGGGCTATTTTTTTCCAGTTATCTACATGCAGCTCTATTCCATCTTTATTAATTTGATCTATCCATCTGGTTATTGGCTATTAACTTACTCCTATTGAGGCATTCTTTGCAGTACAAGCCGAGAGAGGCTTCCTGAAATGCTCCCAGCTAGTTGTCCGACCCATCTTAACCACATTGCCTTCATGTCATGAGATATTGATTGTTGAACCAGTTTCTGTAAGCAGTTACTTATGAGACCTTCTCCTCCATGCGCCAGTACTCTGGTTTCATATCACTCTGGTTATCGAGCAGAGAATTTTCCTCTCAAATCTTTCAATACCTCTTTCTATGATTCTGGTTAGTGTTCAGGTTTCATAGCCTTACATCGAAACTGGCTTTATCATAACATTGTACACTTTAATTTTAGATTTTTTGAGATTTCAATAATTTTGAAAGAGAGAAAAAAGCTCTGTCCATTCTTGTTATATGCTGGTATATTCCTGACCGTTGGTCATTCATTCATTTAAGTTATGGAACCAAGACATTTCAATATTTCTATTCTCGAACACTATACAGATCCTGTTATTGGAGGGGAATTTTCAGTTCATTGTCATATCTTTTGTTTTATCTTCATTATTTGTCGGCATATTTGCTCTGCTTCTCTTATCAGAATCTTAGTGAGTCTCTCAATGTCCTCTTGAATGCTTCCAAGGCTCTTGACTGCATCGTCTGTATATCGATACATTTTATTTTATCACGACAGGCTCCTCTTCATTTTCATGTGATATTCTTATCTCCTTCTCTTGTTCTTCAACTTAGTGCTACTAATTGAGGAAGGCTTCAAATACTTGTTCTTATATTAGGAATTGATATTTAGTGTCTTTTGTACAAGCCGTCATCAATCTCACCAAGTTTCCAGGAACTCTGAGTTCAGTTATGCACTTACATAAACATTATGGTTTTATTGTTATAAATTTTAATGTTTAGATATAAATACAATTTTAATACTAATGATAATTTTCTAATGATATCCTGATGATGGAGAATAACTCTGAAATATTGACTAAAATACATTTGTTTTAAATAAAAAAACATACAAAGAAGAGAAACAATATTCATGTTCTAATACATTTTTAAAAATAATTTGTACTTGATTATTGAGTACAATAATTTGTAATTCATTTTCTAACTGAACTAATATATAATAGACCTAGATCTCTAAGAATGATGCTTTTAAAATCAGTTACATTATATTAGATTTTATGCATAATATTATATTACATGTTTTTAAATTTACCTGATATAACCATATCTAAATACTCCATTTCATGGACTGCTTGGTATGTTAGTCCTCCATGTTTCTCAATTATTTCATCAATTTCTTTCCTAACTCTTGTCTGAATATCTTGATTGACAGCTAATTCATATAAGCAAAAACTCTGTACAGAACTAGAAGTTTCAAAGCCAGCAATGAAGAATACAAAGCACTGTGCAGCCATCAATCCAATAGTTAATTCTGAAATGATCTATATTGATATTTGTTAAAAAAAAATAAAACCTTATAGATTTTTATTTTCTATAGTCTTGTTTTGCTCTTCCAATAACATATAATTATTTTTTCCAGAACATTAAAACAGCAAATTATGCCATGTCACCTAAAAAAATCAATAAAAAACTGAAATGCCAACATGCCTAGCCCTCGCGTATTAATTAGTCTATAAAGTCTATCTTAAGTTTTCAATAGCGAGATTTTATGAAGTGTTTTTGGCCTAACTAGAGAAAATTATTTCAAGAGGCATGGGTATAATCTTGTGAAATTATTCAAAACTTTCACTTAATTCAATTCACTTATTTATGAAAATCTCAAATAAACCTGCACAGTCTAATGAGAATACATGACTAACTGCGTATCTGAAAAAAAGGAATTAGATTGATGGACCAAATTAATCTAAATACATTATGACTTTTTCGCATTGTCAAGCACTACTGTGAAACCGATTTTTTAAATTTAGTAAGCAGAAAATTTATATCAAAATGAACAATTATCTATGGAAACATAAAATGGATGTCTATCTATGAAAATGAACATGTACATGAAAAGTTTAAAAAAGAGTACCAAATATGGGTAGAAATTACATATTGTAGATAAATATTTGAGTAATTAATATTATAGAAATTGCAGAAAACTACTTTTAGATTAAGTCCACTTTTCTACTGGTGTAATATAAAACTAGATTAACATATTAGCATTTATTATAATTTTACCAAATGGCTGACACTTTTGTTCTTCAATTTCATCTTTCATGTCATCTCCTATTGTCCCTTTATTATTCAGCTGAATTAATAAATCTAGGAAATCATTTCTTTTTATATTATTCTTTTTCCTATATTCCATTGTATCTTCTACAAGTTTTACAATATAGTCTTCAGTTTCTTTAGGAGATAACCTTAAACAAAACTTTTAATCTTGAAAAACATACCACTAAAAGTAAATTCTAATAATTTGAATATAAATTTAAAGTAATGTTTAGCAATTATTAGGGACCGGATTTTCATTTAGTGAAAATCCGAAAAATGTACAGCAAAAATGTCAAAACGTGCAAAATCATCAATATTCATTTAATGCAATATTATTTAATCGAAATCTTGAGTTAAACGTGAGATAAAAAAGATTAAAAAAAAAATCAAAATGTATCATTGAAAATGATATTCCAGATTATAATCGACAAACAACAACAAGATATAATATAACACAACAATAAATTATGATTAACCTAAATCTTAAAGAAAGTGAAATTTAAACAATAATAACAATTACATAAATCTAACATTGACTTAATACCCTTTTCTATCATTTAACAATAAAAAATTCAAGATAAAATACAAAAGAATTGGATAAAACATCTATTAATTTTTCTCAGAATAGGGTATCAATAATCAACAGACAAATAATCGAATATCTCTGTTTGAATTAGTGGTGCCCAGAAGAGTGTTTTCATGGCACAAGTTATGCCATCAAACGTTTTGAGAGGGGCATACTTTGGGAGGTTTTTGAATTTTTGAGAGGGGCACATTTTGGTGGGTTTATGAATTTTCGGAATGAAGTTTCATTCTAAGGGAAAAAGGGGTAAACTTGGTTTGCATTGCTTAACTTGGTTACCTATTGCAAGCACCTTAGCCCGCATGTGTATCCCAGCCCCCAAATATTTATTTCACAAGATACATTCATATATATATATATATATATATATATATATATATATATATATATATATATATATTTGTCTGTGTTTGTGTATCTCAGTGAGTTAGGCACTGGGCTGCTTAGCTCAAAGTCCCGAGTTCCAATCCGGCTGATGTCAAATAATTTTTCCTCAACTGTAGATCGATCATGGCATCAGGAGACCCTCCTGGGGCACAACCAGCCTCTATAAAGTAGGTACTCTTAATTAAGAGTTTGTGTGTGTGTTTTTGGTTTTTAGGATTTCGGGCACTTCTACAGACTCTTCAAAATGAGGTAGATACAAAGAGAAAATTTTATACAGGTAAACAGGAAGATCCTTTTAGTTTGTATGCCTTTTATTATTAAAACAACAATTAATTTTTATATTAATGCACATGGTTAAAGGAATGTAAAAAAAAATCAAAATTTATTTTGAAAATCCAAGATAGTTAATTTCAAAAGGCTCGAGTTCGACCTTGGTTTGCTGATAGGTTGAACTTGGTTTGTTATATAACCACTTTTATTGAGAACCAAACAGTTCAAGTTCCAAGAGGAAGGGCATCCATTAAATTGTTTTACTTTATATGAATTGATAGGTGTTTCCCCCATTTTAATAAATTATATTTAGAAAAAGATTTGAAATGTTGAATAACTATTATATTTCTACAACAAGGTTACTCTTAATCAAATAATTAATTTAGTGGAAAATCTGGCTGTTCACTATAATCTTGATGAAATCATCTCCTAGGAGAACTGTTGACTGAGAAACAATACATCCTTATAAAGTATTGAACCCAAGACCCTCCATGGGTTGTTAATATCAATTTTTTTCTTCAATATTTTCTTCTTCAATATTTATGTAAATAAAAACGAAATATTTTAATAACTTTTCATTTGTTTTAAAAAAAAAGTTAGGGAAAATACATTACTTATGGATCGCTGTTGCTGCTCACTCATTTTTTTTAAATTTATACATAAAATATAAAAAATACTTTGTAAAATATAATTATAACTTAGTCCCAGAATAAAGGTATTTTTTTATTTTATTCTATAAACAGGGTTTCCCGTAAGTAGAGGGAAATATTTAAATGGGTAATAGTAGACATCAAGATCTACAAAAAACTTCATATAAACAATTGCCAAATTTTCAGTGGAAAAGTAGAAAATTTAATTTTTTTTTTTAATCGAGTCACGTTTTTTGTTGAAGAGGAAACGATAACACAAAAAATATTTGATTTAAGTAACTAAACATTGCTCCATAGTAATTAGTAACAATTTCATATAAATTATTTGTTGCAGCTTCTTCATCTGCCAAAGTATTCAAATAAAGTTTAAATATTACCTTTCTCCTTCAGGGAATATCATACCATAGACAGGTAAATAGTAATCAATAGCTAAGTTTATTTAATAAAACCAATTAGGCAGACTAAGAAGGTTGTAACAATATATATATATATATATATATATATATATATATATATATGCATATTTGACATTTTAAATGGCTTAACTATATTTATATAAGTCGAAAACCTATTGATTATTATACCTGGCCTCAATTTTATTGGCAATTTTTGGCATTGCTTGTAAAATTAATATTTTGACTCTATCGATAAACCTCATTTGAAAAGCTTGGGCTCCAATTCGCCTTAGCTCATGATCTGGCTCTTGGATTGTATTGATATCAAGTCCAAAAGCACAGCAGCAAATAATATCTGTTGTAAGCCGACCTACTAAATCTTTGATATCCACATTGCTACCAATTTTTGATATGATCAAAGAATCAAAGGCCTGTAAGACAATGTTAAATTATATATTATCTTATAATATAAAAGTAAATAAAACATTTTTAGCAGATTGATTACTTACAGGTTAAATTAGTTAAGCTATCAAGCCATATTAGTTGAGTAATATTTTTAATCAAATAAAAAATAACTTTCATATGCAATAACCATTGATTTAATTTCATCGATATGATCTGCTGGAGTTGAATTTGGAATAACCGAAAGAATTTGCCGAAAATCTCCAGAAATTGTAACTCATGCACCTCCAATTAATTCCGAATTATCTTATAAATCTTTTATTGTTCACTGTAATCAATCAAATAATTGATTTTTTTTCTACATTCACTTCAGTTTATTTTTGTTGTTATTTAATCAAACTAAAGTTATTTAATTCATATATGAATATTTGATTATCATATAAATCTTTTATTGTTCACTGTAATCAATCAAATAATTGATTTTTTTTCTACATTCACTTCAGTTTATTTTTGTTGTTATTTAATCAAACTAAAGTTATTTAATTCATATACGAATATTTTCTGTAGCTAATGAAATTTAATTGATTATATTCTTTGATTTTAATTTAATCTAATGGGAAAAGTAATATCAATGTTTTATGATTCTAATATGATGTAGACTATTACACTATTATTTTTTTAATAATTATTAAACAATAAATTGACAAAATAATTTGATATCAAAAATACCTCAGCACAGTTGACAAAGAGAGGAAACATGGCTTTCATTTTCCCACTTGTAAATGTTGGGGTGAGTTTTACACGCAGGGCTCTCCATTTTTCACTGCCCAGACCGAACAGATTTTGACTAAGAAGGTCTTTTTCACTTCTTGACATAAACAAAAATGTAACATGATAACTACTACATTTATATATATATATATATATATTTATAATTTATACATTTCAACTGAAGTAAATTAAACAGCACTTGACATGTTTCATAATATTAATGTTAGCTTAACAGTTATTAAATGTTACAATGTTAGCTATAAAATCTTACAATAAATTAAAAACAGCCATTTAAATTCACAGCACCCTAATTAGGTCAATTTTATTTTATAAACCTATAATGAAAACTTACGATTTAAAAAACATTCTCTCTCGAAAATGAGAAAATTCCTTTGTAAGTATAAGTTGAATAAGCTCTGGATCTCTAACATGCAACATCGGTACTCTCATGACAAATAATCCAAACATTGGATTAGGAGCTAATTTTTTGTACATCTGAAACAACATTAAAAGTGATACAAGTGGAATTTTGAAATTAGTATTCCTTAATAAGTCTTTATAGCAAAGGTACAATTAATTAAAAATATCAAACCTCATCATGAAGGTAGGCTCCAAATCTCGGATGTGTCAAGATTTCATGAGAGCAACCAAATGGGAACTTAGAGGGGTAATAAGGAATGCCCCTCTTCTTCCAAAGGTCATAAACAGAAATATAATATTTGTATAGAAGCCATACAACCAAAAGTGACAGTGCAATTGCTAACCACATTATCGGTAATAAACCTTAAAAAAAAAAATCAATAATTTGCCATCTTTGCTAATAATAAAATATTCTATAAACATTTAATGTAACGAGTATTACATACTTCACATAGGAAAAATTATAATAGTGGTATTGGCTTCACTATGTTATTTTTTTTATATTTAAGTGTCTGTTATTTTTTCATGGTTTTTAAGGTTATTGTACCTCTCCTCTACAGCTCCTAATTGAGGAAGAGGATTAAAAAATAGATTTGTCAATTCAGTTGGGGATCTGAAGTACCTTCTTGGGGTACTAACGTTTTTTATACACCACTTCCGATTTTTTTTATGACTATACTTCCTTTTACAGTATGGGTATTTTTTAAAGATTTACTCGCCACCACACCCCTACCAAAGTTAATTAAAGGATCGAAAATATGTTTATGCAGGGGTGGCCATCTCCACCTAGGTCAACATTGTAGGATCACCCCCCCTCCCTTACATCTGATGAATGGCCATTTAAAGATTGATCAATAAGAGAGAACTTGAAGAACTTCAAGTTTCCCCTTAACTATTTTTTAAAAATTTAATTCAGAATATTTTCTCATGTAACACAGAGATTTTAAGGAGTAAATTTTAAGGGGGTAGTCTTCTCAGTCAGTGGGCCAGACTCTCCTATCATGCCCGCCCCCATATATCTACAAATTGCATATCACTCTGTTTCTTGCAACTAATAAAAGAAAAAACTAAAAAAATTCAGTGGACCCAATATCCAAAAATGGCGGACTAAAAAATTTGACTTTAGATGGTTTTTTGTCACTCACATCCAGCATTTGTCTTAATTTCATCCCTTTGATTAAAACTGGACATTCAGATAATCGTAAACATGAAAAAATATATTAAAATAGTTGGCTAAGATGTTTACATAAAATTTGAAAATCGAGTGCCGTTTGTAATTCAAACGTCAAAAATTGCGGGAAAAGTCTCTAAATAAAACATGTGAATTTAATCCGAAATCTGTAGTAAGCTGAACAATTTTATAATAAAAGGAAGTAAAACTATAAGTGAAGCAGGTCCTCTAGCTAAAAGAATGAATGACGGAATCGTCCCATAAAATGGCCGATTGCGAACCTAGCTGTTGTCAAAATGCCAAAAATGAATAAACGATTCGATCCTCAAATCTGTGTTTTATCTGAAATCGATTTTATCCTCAAACTCGACTTTCTGGCACAATGAAAATATTTATAAAATTTAATTCTAATTTTCGTTTCAAATTTTATCTATAATTGAAAATAAATTATTTTTTTCGCAACAGTACTGATAAACAATCAAGATATTGATAATGCTTGTTTTTTAACTGAAGACAATTATTTACTTAAAAATTGATTTTTTTTTAAATAATGGAGTGTTATTTAGAAGTTTTAATATAATTCAATTGTTATATATACATAAACAACTAAATAGAATTGATTCGATAAGGGTTAAATTATTTCCGTATTTTTTAAAACTCAAAGAACCCTTTTCCGTGTTCATATTTCGTCGACATTTTTAATGAAAAGAAATTGGTTTGACAACGGTGTGTAATGCAAAAAAATGTTTCCAAATCGGAGTTCTTGAAGTTAATGCGATTAAAAAATCTTTTCAGTATACAATAGCACAAGCGGATCCAGGATTTAATTTTTTGGGGGGAAGTGGGGAGACTTCACCCCAAACGATTTTTTTTTCATATATATAACGATAATTAATTTGAAAAAAAAGAAAGCAACTAACTACCTTTTATGATTTATTCATGTGCAGTGTTCCATTTTACGTAAGGATATTTCACATTTTCCGCGGCAAATGTGAAACATCGGAGAATTGAGAGTTCATATCACAGCCTTAAGCTTTCAAATAAAAATATGTAATATATTCAATTGCTTTGATGATATATTTTCAAATATAGCCATAAGCAAAAAATAAAATAATAAATAAAATATATTATGTTGTACACTGTATTATATTGTTTGTTTTATAATAAGTATGTTGAATATGTTAATTATAAATTTTAATTTTTATACATAATATAAACTACCGAGTTTTTTTGGGGGGGGGAGGAGGGAAGGGTCCATCGCCTTCAACCAGAATGGAAAGCCAACACCTATGACTGGTACAAATATGCTACTATATTAGTTTAGCAGAAAAACCGAAGAATCTTTTCATTAAACATATTTCGTGAATATTTATATACGTTTGTTTTCATGAAATTATTTTATAATAGCATTGTTGTGTAAGCAACATATGTGAGTATTTTTTAAATTTTTATGTTGACTTTACAAACCATATAGATTTTTTGCGGCCTAAACTTCTCCATCTCTGTCTATACACGGTCATTATTTTCCAGTTATCTGCATGCAGCTCTGTACCATCTTTGTTGATTCTATCTTTATTTTTAGGTTAATCATTTCTGACACATGGGGTGGGGATGGCTCTAGAGGCATAACCAAACCTTTTCTAACCAGAATGGCAATGTCGAAACTCATTCCATGGGTCCGCCACGAAATGATTTTCAACCTAACCAGACCGGATTTGTTGATTTCATCTATCCTATCCACTGGCACGCAGGCACTGGAGGGTGAGGGACAATCCCTCCAATATTTAGCAGCCTTTTATTTATTTATTTTTATTTTTTCATTCCCTTCCTCGCCTTTTATGCTATACGGGTCAGAGGCTATATAGGTTTTCTCGGGTCAGGGGTGAGGGTGAGGGGATGATGCCTGAGTTAGTCCCCCCGGCACCGGAACGCGAACTCGTAATTATTTTATCACCTTAACTTCTGTTTATCCAGTTGCTGGGTAAAGAGTGTTTTGCACACATCTTAGCCCGCTCGGCCATCCTCCCTCTCTCCTCCTCCCCCAGCCATTTACTTATAATAACTCATAAAAAGTTCAATAAACCAGATAAAGCATGTCCTTTCTCCCCAAAAAAATATTATTGCCCCCCTCACTTATATGATTAATATGTATCTATATGAGATATAATATCAATGTTAATTTAAACGATAGTAGATATAAGATAGATAGTATATAAAGATGGTAGATAACATTGGTTTGTTTCTTGAGAATATTTAAGCCACCATACATTGGGCAATTACAATCAACAAGTAACATCAGTAATATTTAGAAGAGACGACTCACCCCTGCCATTCTCTGCCTATATCCATACCAGGAATTCATTATTATTTTTTTTAAATATTTTTTCCTTTTAAATAAGAATTTCATCTGAAATAATTGCGTTGACAAAACTTTTTTATTCGTTGCTACTTCATTTGAAAATGTTTCCGTGTCCTATAGCCCAAGATAAGGCATTAGTTGTATTTATTATATACATGCAATAAAGGTACCGCATACCGATATTTCAAACAAGCAGCGCCCTTTGAGTTAATACTGAAACTGAAAATACAAAAGACAACGCTCCACTTGTGTTGAGTACTTAGGATAGTCATATCTGCCGCTCTTCCAAGCATGTGAAGCCCATAGAAATTTTTTTTTTATTTACACGCAAACCTCAAAGTGACTTTTTTTTCTTTTTTGATTTCCTGGTTTAAATGTTCTCTTAAAATTGAAAACTTAATGTATCCTCCCCCCCCCAAAAAAAAATTGTGATTGCGCAACTTGCGCCATACAACCCCCCTGTGGGCATCTCTGCAATAAACTGTAATGATGATATAATATTACATGCAATAATCTAATCCTTTATTTATGACGTTGTATCTCGCTTTTCGTCTTCGATGCATTTAACGCAGTTATTATTCTCCCTGACCTTGACCTCCAATTTTCTCAATCGCCGGCGCCTATTATCTATCTGGTTTTTTTACTTCTACCTAGTCTCATGCCACTATTGAGGCATTCATTGTTGTGTAGAGGCTTTCTGATCCTTGACCTCCTGGCCTTCATATCATGAGATATTGATTGACCAGTTTCTGTAAAAAGTTCTTTATTGGTCCGTCTCCTCCACGTTTTAGTACCAGAGGTGTCCAGAAGGGAGTTTCATGGCACACTTTGCGCCATCAAAATTTTTGAGGGCATATTTTTGGAATGAAAAGTTTGAAACCAGACAAGGAAAAAACATGGAAGAGCCCGCTGCATGTGTAATTGCATATCGTCCACTTTTTTAAAAATTCTAATATTGCTTGAACTGTTTTTAAGAAGAGCAGAACAATAAAATACATTGGGAGTGAGGGTAAGGTTCACGAGCCATCGACCTTGGGCAGGATGGGCACCCTTTTTTAGCACTATAAATCCAGATCCTGTTTTTAGGATGTACATTTAGGGTCACTATCATATATTTTGTTTTATCTTCATTTACTTGTAGGCCGATATGCTTTGTTTCTCTTATAAGAGGCTAGACGAGTCTCTTAATGTCCTGATTGCTTCCATGAATTTTATGATTCATTCCGACCTGCAACACTCCACTTCTCACTTGTTATTCTTATCATCTTAATATTTTAACTTAAAATAATTATTCTAATTGTTTATTATGTCACTTAGAAAATTTTTAATAAACTACAATAAATTCAGCGTTTATTCTTTTTATTCTACGTTTCTCGATGCCCATTTTGCAAAAGACAGAAGAGCACTAACGGATCCAGTATTTAATTTTGGCTGGGGGAAGGAGGGAGCTTCAGCCCGAAAACTTTATTTCTATATGTATACACCGATTATTACTTCGGAAAAAGAAAAAGAAACTCACTATGGTGTGTGGAAATGGTGTTTAAATGATTCTTGAAATCCTATTAAATAAAATTATATGAAAAATAATAGTTTTAGAGATAAGTGTTTAGTATTTATTTATTATGGGACATGGTTATGTCTTACCATTTTGGGGAGAGCTTCAGAACGAAAGCCTCCTCCCCTTCCCGTAGATCCGCCTGTGTTGAATAGGATCCCATTATTTATGAAAGGAAAACCTGATCGAAAAGTTTAGTAACAAGAATAAACACTAAAGTTATTGTAGTTTATTAAAATATATCTATGTGACTTATTATCCGATTAGAATAATTATTTTAAATTACATTATTTACAGGTCAATTACAAATTGTAACATTATATACATACTTTTTTTTCTGCTGGCATTACGGGTCTTGTAAATTGTTTGCCGCCTTAACAGGCCTTCTCCACCTCTGTCTACATTGGGCGATTTCTTTCCAGTTGTTTTCATTCAGCTCTATTGCATCTTTGTTGGTTCGATCAATTCATCTGGTTTTTGGACTTCCATCTCATCTCTTGCCTATTATTGAGGTATTCATTGTTGTAGGGGCGTTCAGAAGGATTGCTCTCAGCTATATGCATCGCCCATCTTAATCTTCTATCCTTCAAATCATGAGGTATAGATTGACCACTTTCTGTTAGCAGCTCTGTATTGGTTTTTCTTCTCCATGTGTACTGGTTTTTCTTCTACATGTGTTTTGGGAGGGATTAGTCCGAAAATTTATATATATATACATACATATATATATATATATATATATATATATATATATATATATATATTTATATCTGTTTGCGCTTATTATACACTTATCTGTTTCCGATCGTAGGTCATTCATTGAGGTTATTATGGAGTCGAGCAATTGAATATGGTTTCACTTAGGACCGATTTCACTTCTACGCAGATCCTTTCATTGGGTGTGGAATTTTCGGTTAATCATCATATATTTTGTTTTGTCTTCATTTACCATTTAATTGTAGTCTGTAAGGCAGACCCCTTCCTTCTCCCTCCCAACATCCTTATAAATTATATATGTTTGTGTTTCTTGCAACCATTTATTAAAAAAAAAACATATGTTCCCACTAACGAAAAGTGGCCGCACTGTCCCCCTGAAAAATGGCTTCAAAACATGGCCGACTTAATTATTACTATCTGTTTTATAAACTAAAACATGTACTTAATCTGAATTATATACGATAAATATTTACCGGACTGTTTAGCAAAAATTATATATCAATAATATAAAAATTTATTCCATTTTTAATTTTTTTTACTTCCTTTATTTTGTTCTGCAGTTGAACCATATCAGACAAAATTAAACAATTTTTATATAAAATTCTTTATTCTTCCTGCACGAAGAAAGATTGAGGCTAAGCAAAATGTTCTTCTAAATAAACGAAAATCGTTGGAAGTATTTGGTCATAAAATGGGGAAAAATGCGAAAATGATACAAACAATTTGTAGAAATAGAAAAATCAATGGAATGAGGAAAGAATCTCCAAAATCTCGGGAGAAAACAACCCAAGATAATAATGAAAATATTATATACCGGAATGAATGCATAGTTGACAAATTAATAAAGTATTTTATGGAGCTGATAGAAGGGAGTTGGGTCAGTTCGGATGAAAAGCAGAGGACGATGAAGGTTTATTCTGATGAAGACAATTTTATAAGCAAAAGGAAGAATAATAAGAAGGAATTGAAAAGTTAGGGTGGAAATCCATCCTGAAATGCTGCTGTACAAAGACAGCAAAGGTGTAAGAATATTTCTCCAATTTTTTCAACATGATAAACCATTAGATTGTACAGGACTGAAATTTTGTCCCATTACAAACAAGGCGATGAAGAGATAACGCAATAGCCATTGAGACACATCCTTTTTCAGTGTACCGGTAAAGCTCTATTCAAGAATCGAAGGAACTACAATAAGAAGAACATATGGACTATTTTCCACTGTGATGCAGGTTACAGAGAACTACACCGAGAAAGGAAATCTGGTGTTGTTTATGGTCTAAGCCAATTGTTTTTTAATATTTATTCATGGTTTATTATTATCTGACTATTCGTGTTTTAATTAAAGACCATGTCGAACTTAAACCAAATGCAGAATCTCAGTCACAAAAAACTAACTAAGGTCAAAGTCACCAATCCACCATGTTTGGGACAATGCGGCCACATTTTTTTGTGGGCACATTGGCTTTTTTTTAATAAGTGTTTACAAAAAACACAACGATACGTAATTTATAGAGATGTAGGGAGGAGAATCGTACGGTAGGGTGAGGCCTAGCCCATAGACTACAAGTAAATGGTAAATGAAGACAAAACAAAATATGTGACAATAAGCCGAAAAATTCCAATGCAATAATAGGATCTGCATCACAGGCGGATCTACGGGAGGGGGGGCTTTCGGGCTAAAGCCTCCCCCAAATGGTAAAATTTAACCATGTTTTACAGAAAAAAATATTAAAAACTATCTCTTAAAGTATTCTTGTTCGTGTAATTGTATATTTAATAGGACTTCAAGAACCACTTAAACACCATTTCATATAGGTAATTAATTTCTTTATTATTTTTTTTCAAATTAATTATCGTTATATTTACATGAAAAAAAAATCTCCCAAAATTAAATCCTGGATCCGCTATTAAATTAAATTAAATCCCCCTCACCACCTCCTCTCTATTTCCTCCCTTTCCCACTCTATTATTCTTTCTCTCTCCCTCCCTCCCATGTTATATAAACATGTTAAGGTGGTTTAATAATTTAGGATGCAATATCTCTTTAAAATTTTATTTTCTCCACTTATACTTGGATTTATTTCCTGAGAATTGCGGAGACACTAAGGCAAACATGATGAAAGATTTAATCAAGATGTTGCCACCTTAACAACGGATAAAAAGTGTCGGAGAAAATAGAACTATCCATGCTTGTAGATTAGCGCTGATAATTAGCTAGAAATGTTTCAGACCCAATGCACGTTCGTCAAGCAAAAAGAAATTGTTCAGAAGAGATCAAATAAACGATTTTATCCGTGGATCTTAAGTCTTGCTGGAAATAGAAATCAAAACATCAAATCAAATTAAACAAACATATCCACCCCCGCTTAAAGGTCGATGGCGCATGTTCCCCTTCCAGGAAATGTGGCTCTATTTTTAAAAACAGAGAAAACAAGCGAAAGTAGAATTAGAAGAAACGTAGTTCACATAGAATAAGTGTGTGATAAGTTCCATCTTTTTTTTTCTCTCTCTCTATTGCTCTGGTTTGAAAGCTACTTCAAATTGAAACCCAACTAAAATAAGGTTCCGTTCTAATTTTCACAATCTCGTCAAAATGTGCCCCTCTCAAAAATTTTGAACTCCGTAAAAATGAACCACTAGAATCAGCAAAGATCTATTTAGAATTATGTTTTCCCTTAAAAACATAAAAAAAAGATAAATTCACGCCCTAGTAATCCCACATCATTGACATCTTGATTGCCCTTGAAATACATTTGTAACATCAAACTGTATTTTACTCACGAACCTGACGTCAAAGACTGGAACTATACAGAAGACGAATCGGAAATAGCTTCCTCCCTATGCACTGACCCTACTTATCACATCTCAACTCCCCTCCACATTGAATTTCTGACTAATTGGGAAGGTCAAACACAAGTTGGACAGTATCTGTACATTGCAAAAACGCATCTAAGTGACATTTCATAACATTAAAGCACCAAAAATTTGATAAATTTTCCCTTTGTTAAATCAGAAAATTGTGCTCTTGTAAACTATATTTGACATGTAAAAGGATTTGTGTTATTTAGTTGACTTATGGTACTTTAATCGACAAATAAGCTCGAAATTCACAAAATCGTTCTTAAAAATAACTTCATAAAAAATGTTCTTGGTGACTCTGTAATAAATCGGCACGCAATTCTTTAATTAAATTTCTATTTACTTACTTAGATTTCATGGTACTCCCTATTTGCTTGCTTCTCACTGTTCATTGTGTCCATTTCACCAAAAATGCTCTTCTAATTTCCGCAATTTTGTCCTCAAAACATCACTTTAATTTTGTTTCAAAATACTTTTCGTCTTATTTTGTAAATCTTAATAACAGTAATTAAAATTACAAGATCCACGTAAACTACTATAAACATAATTAATTTAATCAAATAACTTTAGATGTTATTCTTTTATGCCAATGCGATTAGTGATGAAATATTTTATATCATAGGAAATTTTACCAACTCTTAAGACTTAAAACCCTTAGATTGATCATTTAATAGTTTTTTTTTCATGCTTTACCTACTTCAATGTAATTAAAGATAAGAGATGTTAATATTGCTAAAAAAGATTTACTTTTTCTTTCATTTTTAGTTAATGATATGAGGGCAAAACAAGATGGTTTGTTCCTAATGTTGTAGGAAATAAGCTATCCATTTCAAACAATTGTTAAAACAAATATGGAACCGAATGAGCAGTCCAGTTACAGATGTTGGAACGGACTGGAACTGGAATTAATTCTGTTGGGGAAACTGGTTGACCCCATCCTTACTAGCCGATCCAGAATTTAATTTTGGAGGCTTCAGCCAGAAAGATTTTTATTTTTTTTTTATCTATATAACAATTATTACTTTGGAAGAAGAATATTTCTTTTTTCATATACATAACGATAATTAATTTGAAAAAAAGAAAGAAACTGACTACTAATATGACATCGTGTTTCAGTGATTCTTGAAGTCCTATTAAATTTAATTACACGAACAGTAATACTTTTGGTTCGTATTTGTTTATGTGATTTATCTGATCTAAATACATCAACAATCATAATATGTCCTTTCTCTCTTTGGATTATAATGCAAATACAGTAATATTGTTTCTGTAATTACTTTTTTTTTTTTTAACAGCCCTTCAAGGACCAATTTAACATTTCATAGTTTCTTTCTTTTTCTTCTGGAGTGATAACTGTTATAAAAAATCAAAGTTCCTATCCCCAAAATTAAATACCTAATCTGCTTCTGCATAGTATTAAACTCTATACTTATAGTAAAGATAATGTGCTACATTGCTCTGATTTTGCTACCTTTTGGTCAAGGTCAACTCCTCAAGTTTTTTTTTGCACATGAGGAGAGTTCCTGATAAAGATAACAGAGCGATCCTTCCACGCCCAATAAATTAATAGAAAGTCTAGTGCTAAAGAATAACAGAACCTTTATGTCAAACCTGGGTGAAAAGTATTTTAAAATACATTATTTAAAATATAAAGTATTTTGTTCTTCTAAAATACAATTTTAATCACCTTGTATTTCAATGACTACTTACTTTTAAATTACTTCTCATAATTATTTAACTTAGTAAGCATTCAAATTTCAACTAAAAAATACTTTTTCTGTAAACAATTTAAATATATGGTGATTAAAATTTATTTTAGAAACACAAAATACTTGTTATTTTAAAATCCATATTTGTACAGGTCTGCTTTGTATACAGCAAATCCTCCTTAAAATACCCAATGGTAGTAAAAATAAACTAATTGTGTGTGTGTGAGTATATATATACCTCAAAAAATTAAAGTGTCAAAGCTCTATTTAGTGATTATTTTTTAAAAGGTTGATAGGTTTAAATAAAAATGCACTGAGTTACACAATAAACCTTTATTTTATGAAAAACAACAAATTGATTTTTTATAAACACTGCATAAAACAAAGGAGAACAAACAAAAACATGAAAAATTAAAAAAAAAAAAAAAAAGCAAATGAAAATTCAATTTTTTTACCTTTCCATTTAATTTAAGAAAATCCATCATTATTATCAAGCACTATCTCTGTTTGCTTTAATATAGCCTCACAACAACAATGCATGCTTCATATAAGATTGCGGATGTAATCTTGGGAAATTTGTTATAACTCTTCTTGTAATAGTGCTTTCAAGTTCTTGATATTAAGCAGCTGGCTGGTCTAATCAGTCTTTACGATGACGTACGAGTTGGTCCCATTAGTGCTCAATAAAATTTAGGTCAGGACTAACTGTTAGCCATTGCATTGTCTCAATTTTACTGTTTTCCAAAAACATCATGGTAATCCTGGCTGTATGAGGATGTACTCCATCTTGCATTAAGATAAAACTCTCACCACTGACTTTAGCAACAACTACTAGAGGAGCAACCAGAGGTCTTAATACCTCATTTAGATAACAATGAACTGTCGAAGAACCATTCCGTAAAATTATTAAAACATTTTCCTTCCATTGAAATCTCTCCCTAAATCAGCACTGAACCAAAGCCAAAAGGAAATCGAACTTTCATGGTTGCATTTGTGAATCATTTGTAAATTAAACGTTGACTTATGAGTGAATAACACTGAGCTCCACATCCCAAAATAAGTGTTCCCTTGTCAATAAATTTCTTGCAATTTTGTAACACCTAGTTAAAGGTGGAACTTTTTTAGGAATTGTTGAAATCAACTACACCTCCCATAGTCTACCATTTGATCTGAAACAAGTAGCACAGTAGCATGTGTTAGTTCATGAAGAAGGTTAGGATTAGTTGAAAATCTTTACGCAAGACATGGAGTCTTAAAAATGTCTCTTCTCATGCATTCGTTACCCTTCTAGGATCTTATATCAGGATGCTTAGTGAGGCGTGCAGTCACTAAATAGCGTTCCCAAAACCTGTGAAACTCCCAGGCAGATTCCAACATAACCCTAAGGATGTCCTTCCTAGCAGAGTGGCAGCTCTAGACACTTCATCTTCATTAAAATGCCTTCGTTCAACTCTATTTGCATTCATTATTAATGGAAAACATAAAAATACGTTAATAATCATGATTTAAATGAAGAAAGTGAACTAAATCTTTTTCGGATTAATTATTGTTGCCATAGAAATGAGCATTACTAAGAATATCTCCCATGTAAATAAACAGTTTAAATTATTAGCTAACGCCTTCGTTTACTTTGTGTGTCAACATCAACATTTAAATCAGTTTAACAATCAAATTAGAACATAAAAACTATATGACTCTTCCATTTTTTTGAGAAGTGTATATAGTTTTGCTGCAGTGAATAGTTTTAAATAAATAAAGACGCAGGTCCAGAAAAAAATTGATAAAAATAATAACATTCCCTATATTAATGTGCCTCATTACCCAACATGACATAAAAAATCTGGTGGCACAACACACAACTTTTACTTACCCCTCTACTTTGAATAGAAATTATTTTTGTAATTTATGGGCTACTATAAAATTGTTTAAATGCATTTTAAACAGTGCTAAAGCTCATTAAGACCACTAGAATATCAAAAACCCTATTTATCATATCGACGGTAGACAATAAAAACCTCGTTATTCTATCTGTTTTTGTAAACCACATAACTCTAATATTGCTGATCAAAAACTTTTTGCCATAACTTAATTTATTCAACAATAATTTCTGTTAAACGTAGAGGAAATAGTGAAGTTGAATAGCTGTAACTTCGTTAATAGTTGTCCAAAATGAACGATTTTTATGTAGTTTTGTAGAGCATTTCATTATATTTCAGAAAAACGGGCTAAATGGTGTTTTACACTCTATAGAAAAACATGTTTTTCATTAATTGCGCAGCAGCTATTGCGCATGGAGCACCCAATTTGTGTTGCAGGCATCAGTAGTCAAAACCCTGCAAAATAAAAAAAGAAGCAACAAAATCGGTTGAGTAGTTCCCGAGAAAATATTGGCACAGACAGATAGACCAATGGCTAAAAATGTTTTTTCGGACTCATGGGGCTCTGAAACGTATAGATCCGTCGAAAACCGCACATCGGAAATTTGACCCGATCGTAATATTTTAATTACCTAGTATAGGTAGGAAAGTAATAATATAATACACATGGTTTGCCGTAAATCAGAGAAAAAAAAATCTAGTGAGAGCAACACACAACTTTCACTTACCGCTCAACTGTGAACAAAAATTATTTTCTTGCCATTTTGGGCTATTATAAAATTTTTGAATCGCATTTTTAACTGAGCTAAAGCTAAATAATTACAGCTAATAAATCATAAATACCACTAAAATAACAAAAGTATTATTTATTATATCATCGGTTGATTATGGATTGTATGATCCGTTGATTATGGATTTCACAATCTGTCGATTATTATCTAGAATTATTAAACTAGAGTAAATTTATTAGGCTATAAACATATGCTTTATACATCCATGAAATGATTTTATATTTTACTTGTATCTTCACACAAGTACAATGAAATAGTTTTTTAAACAATGTCATTGCCTTGATTTTGTGGATTTTAAATATTTTTTTCAAACTTAGAAATATTTTAAAAGGTTACATTTAGTTCGTAAATTTCATTTAATTTCCTTTAAAACTTGTGATTTACGTTAAATATCATTAGTTTTCAAAAATTATTATTTGTAATTGTTTTGCCATTCGCCGTTATCTTCTACAACTTTCTATATTAGATATCGAATTTTCTGAAATTCTCCGCTTTCCAGCGATATGTTATAAGTATGCCTTCTGACTAGTATTTCCCAAGATGCATTTTCGACTTGGATAAGCATTTTTATTTTTTTTTATAAATTGAATCAGTTATATTTAGCATTTTTGTCGTAACTTTTTATAATGAAAAATTGGGCATTTAAGCCCTGTAAAGTGACATCAACGGGGATAAGACCTAAATGGTATTAAAGATCACTTAATTATACAATGAATGATAGACAGAGTTTAATCAAAATGGTTAGAGCAGTTTTTGAGAAAATTGTAAAAAAGCGTTTTACCGTTGATATAAAGTGGCACTTCAGGCAAGCCGATTTTATTGAAAAAGTTGCTAGAACATCTAATGCATATACACAATATTACTCAATTCTTCTTCGGTGCATACTATTAATTTTCAAGTTAATTTATTATTAGCCATATTTACACCAATTTAAAAAAATTTTATGTCACTTAATGACTACTCATCAAAATGACGACGTTTCTGCTCGTCGAGCCATTTTCAAGTCTAAAAAAAATTTTTCATTTACAATCATATATTAACTTTAACATATTTCAAATTATAAAGATACTTATTATGTACCTAAAATACCCATCATGTACCTGTCATTTTCACTTATGCGAATTGCAAGCGTCTACTCATAATAAAATTCCTTATTATTGTCATGTTCACCTTTAATTATTTAACAACATTATTATTACTCAATTCTTTACTATTAAATGATTCAAAATAAGCTAATGCATATATGTATCTTAAATACGTAATATCAATTTTGTACGACTTTTCGTTTTCGAGCTGGAGTGTTCACATACAACGACATGCAGACTCACAGACCATTTTGTGGGACTTGCTTATTTGGACTCAGAAGACCTCAAATCAAGTATTTTCATTGAAAACTCAGACTCAAAAATTTCCAGAATCGCAATACTATCCCTTACTATATATTTCATGTATAGGTAAATGAAAGTAAAAAATCAATGTAATAAGCAGTATGTATGCTGTAACATTAAGAACTTTATCATCCAGGGTACATAATAGGAAGGAAAACAAACAATGTTTCCATTTTTATTTCTTAAATATAATAAAAAATTTTAAACATAAAATAGATGGACATTTGAAATATCATACTATAATGTTAAATATAATAGATTGAGTAAAAATAAATTAATTTAATGGGAGTTGTGATACATATATAGTATACCTCATTGAATTTTACATTCAAAATACTGATTGGGCAATAAGGAAATGAATGACAGCATTATCAATGTTCCCCTAATGGAAACAAAAATGTATTTAAGATCTTTTTATCAGTTTAATAATAATAGGCTCATTAGATGCAGTAGTGGCCGAAATTCCTCCCATTACAAGAGGGATCTTGGTATTTTCGCATGGCTCTACCTTAAATTTTTGAAGGAGAGTCACAATTCCCACCTTGGTTTGGAGAAGTCCAAATCTCATTCCTATTTGCAAATAAATAAAATAATAAAAATTGAGAATCTATTGTTTCGTTAAAATTAAAAATTTGTTCTTATTTAATCATTTTAATATAAACAAAATATTTTGAAAACAACAAAACATTATTTAACTTTAATCTAGAAGATTATTGTCAGAAAAGTTAGTCAAGGAGAAAACCATAGTACTGACAAACAATACTCTAATATCATCAGTTTATGGCAAAAAATCATTAAATGAATTTCATAATAACTTTAAATAATTATATACTTTGAAGAATTTTCCCTTTATGAAATCAGAAAATCGTGCGTTTGTTATAACTATATTATATTGAAGGGTTTGAGTAATTTTTGATAAATATGAGTAAGTATCGATAAATAAAGCCAAAATTCACAAAAAAACATATTTGAAAGTTAATCTACAACAAAAATGTACTTAGTGACTTTTTGCAATAAACCAACAATGTATACAGTCATGCTCATAGAAATTGCATCATCCAGTAAAATTTTTATTTTATTTACCAGATTGCCATCTCCAAGATCTCTGGATATTTCTTTGCCAGTTTTGAAACAATATTCTAAAAACAATCGCATCATTAAATGGTCAAATAGTTCGTCTGTTTTTTCTCCACCCAGTACTTTTCTTTCGCTCCATGGTCCATCGAAAAAATTGTTTTTTCAAAACTATGACTACCGTTGATTGGTGGTACCCTTTCCTTGTCGATATTTCCTGTGAAAATTCTTTCACTTCCTGTAACATCTCAATTTTCAAATTTTCTGATGAGAGCACTTTTTTGAAACTTGTCATAAATACAGCTTTCATCCTGGTATTAGTTGAAAACTGAACTGAGTAACATTTTTTAAGTTTTCTTGTAACCTAAATAAGTAAAGAAAAACATTCAATGGAATCGATGTTATTAATGTAAGAATCAAAGAAAAGGTAATGCAATTTCTATGACTATAACTGTAACTGCTTAATTTTCACCAACACCTCACCCATCCTCCTGACCATCATCACAGAGATTTCAAACATGGTCAGATATTTTATTACCAAATCACTTAATTTTTGTAAATATAATAATTAAACTAGTAAGCATGTCCTTACCAATACACATTCTAGGTCCTTCCCCAAATGGCAAATAAGTGTAAGGAACAATAGAGTCTTTGTTTTCTTGTGAAAACCGTGTAGGGTCAAATTTATCTGGATCCGAAAAGTATTGAGGATCATGGTGCAAAGACCAAACAGGAATGATGATCATAGTATCCTGCTCTATTTTTTGACCAGAACGCAGAGTTACAGTCTTTGTACAATACCTATTTAAGACTGGTACTGTTGGGTACTTCCTAGATGTTTCTGAAATGAAATAATAATGACAACACATGTAAACATTGGATAATTAATGGTAATTCTATTAAAGTAAATAAATTAGTTAGTACAAAATGCAAGACATTCATAAAACAAAACTTATTAATCTATATTTAGGTATCAGAAACTGGAAAATTATAACTTTTTTATCAGCAGATAGTTAAGAAATGAAAATCTTTGTTAATAATATTTTATTGCTATTATTATGAAAATATGAGTATATCATGATGTCAATGTTTTGAGGGTTTTTTTTTTTTTTGTTTTTTTATCTTCGGGAACTTTTATTCCAATAATTATGTAAATCCTACTATACATCATTTCATGGTTATTAAATATTAATACATATATATGTTATTTATGTGTAGAGTAAAATAAACTATTATTAACTTTATCAGGTAATGGGACTATTTATTTATTTATTACCATTTCCACCGGTCTCTTGGCAATATTGATTTTTGGAATCAGAGTAAGAAACAACAAAGCTATGGAATGGAATATTAAGTTTCCTTCCTTAAAATTTAATGGAGCAGTATGAGGAAAAAGTAGAAATGGGTGTATATGAATAAAGTTCTAAATATATATTGTATTTGTATAATAAAATCTTTGGAGGATGAGAAAAAAAAAAAATGAAACATTAAGTAATACAAGTCAGAAGAACAATCAGTAAAATAAAATAAACAAGATGTGAAGATAACTATAAGTTGATAGAATAATATATATTTAGTAGAACTAAAAATAATAATTTTGAATTAGAATTCATGAAATTTCCTCATTAGAAAATCATTTTATATTTTACTATAAATGTTTTTTACTTTACTACCATACTAGGTACAGAAAGTATTGCGATCAGGTCTAATTTCCGATATGCAGTTTTCGACAGATCTATACGTTTCAGAGTCCCCTGAGTCGGGAAAACATTTTTTAGCCACTGGTCTGTCTGTCTGTGCCAAGATTTTCTCAGGAACTAGTGAGCCGATTTTTTAGGGGCCTCTTTTTTTATTTTGTAGGGTTTTGACTACTAATGCCTGCAACACAAATTGGGTGCTCCATGCGCAATAGCTGCTGCACAATTAATGAAAAACATGTTTTTCAATAGACTGTAGCGTGAAAACAGCTCTAACAATTTTATGAGACTTTCCTGTAATGTTCTAATAATTGTTCTTTCAATTTTCGTATATGGACTAAATGTCCGAGAAAATTAAGGAAAAAAATTTATAAAGAAAAGAAAAATGTTTTGGGGTCTAACTCGCTAAGAATATATTCTATGGTAAAATTTATAATAAAACTTTTGAAAGGTAATTAAATTACCAACAAAACAAAAAAAAATAATCATCGGTATCGAACCAGTATTAGCGATTATACAGCTTATTCTATTTTCTACACATATTTTAATTTATTACTTTCCTACCTATAATAGGATCATCTAAATCACTGTTTAGCCTGGCTTTTTTTTGGAAAAATAATGAAATTTCCTACAAAACTATATAAAAATCGTTCATTTCGGAAAACCATTAACGAAGTTACAACTATTCAATTTCCAATGTAACATTACGGGTTCATATCCTGGTGTCAGAAAGTGGTGAATGAGAGAAAAAAGATAACTAAGAGAAAGTAAGGAAATCAGTAGCCCGCATCAAACTAGCTTCACTATTTCCTCTACTTTTAACAGAAATTATTGTTTTACAAAATTAGGCAATAGAAAAAAGTTTTTGATCAGCAATATTAGAGGGTATTGAAAATTTTATACTGATCTAACTTAAGCCGGTTTACATTGCTTTAATTTAGTTGTTAAATAAATCGTATTCAAATCTTTTCTTTGATCAATTTTCAGGAAAACAAATCTAATTCAATTTTTTTTTGTTTCTTGATGGACAAATGTAAAGATATAAAAACTTTTCTGAAATAGGTAGGAAAGTCGTGTGAGTGGACACACCAGATTTTTTTTGTTGTATAAATGATTTTTTTGTATGATAATTTTTGATTAAATTATTTTCTTGTAAGATTTAAACTAAGTTTTTTTAATCAATTTTCAAACCTTTAGAACTATTAACAAATATATATATAATTTTAATAGAATATTTAATAGTTGACAGTTGCATTATAAAGGAAGGAGATGGTCCGGGGTGACGGTCATAAATAGACTAAATAGTGGCAAAACTATGTTATTAAAAGCCAACGTTTCGACCTGACTTTGCAGGTCCTCTTCAGGGAGGTGTATTCAGCTAGGAGTTTCACTTAGAACTGCTCTATTTATGACCGCATCCCGGACCATATCCATCCTATATATAATTTTAATTTTTACTATTAAAATCAAATTTAAAATTTATAATTTCAAAAAACTATAGGTAAAATGATTTAGGTAGAATTTGTGATAAGAATGTAGCACATTAAAAGAAAAAACATTGAGTTTCAATATTACTCTAATGCAGGGGTCTCCAGACTTTTTGGCCCACGGGCCATAGTGAAACCTCCATCCAAGTTGCGCGGACCATGGGTTGTAATGAGAAAAAATAATCTTGTTCTATAAATGACACTTCAGCTATGAAATGAGCTTTCTATGAGAAAAAAAAGCATGCGTTATTGTAGTAATTGTGCATATGTTGTAGTAATCTCGTGTGCGAATAATTTACTAAATTTTATATTTTCAAAAAGAATTTAAAATTTTATCATATAATCAAAGAAAGTTTCGTGAGCCAAATTGAAGGTGATTACCCACGATCCTAATTTGGAGACCTCAGCCCCAATGCAGGATGAACAGCTCAAGCCAAGCATAACCTTGCTACTCTTTGTTCTAAACTGGTGTTGTCACCTTTATTGTTATAATTATTTATGCTTTATAAATAATTAACATTAATAAAATGCATATCACATTTATACAATTAATAAATAAGAAATAATGAAGTAATTTTTTACAACATAATTTAGAGTTATTTAATATGTAGAATTATTATTTTTTATTTAAGTAGAATTAGCGGTATTTTAGAATGATACAATACGATATCATAAAAGTTTGTATTAATTTGGTCAATTTATAAATATATTCAAGTAGTTTTTCTCAGTTTTTGAAATTTAGGCACCTTTACAGCCTCTCAAAATAAAATCATAGGATGGAAATTTTGAAAGTGAATTGAGTCAATGTTCTTTTGGAGGTTTATGATTCAAGGTTAGGTGTACCTGAAGGGCTGAAATCAATTGGGCACCTTCCAATGAGGAAAAACATTAAAAAGTAGGAATAATAAATAAGAAATATGAATTTCCGAAAATTTGATCACAAATGATAGGTTCTGGTTTTTAGTTCTGAAAGAAACTAATAACAAAATAAAGATTAATTCCTCCACCCTTAAATCAATTGTCCCTCTTAAACAATAGCCCTCCTTCTGGTTATGTCCTTCACCTAAGGAATTAATCTATGCTTACAACAAATGTTTGCTAATGGTGCATTATTAATTTTGGGGAGAAATTTGATTTATTCATCTACAATTATACATTTATAAATGATTGTTTCAGCGTTTTTTATATATTCCATATATATCTATTGTTTTTTGCTAGATTAATTTTTTCCTAATCTCGGAATTTTTAATTTTTGAGTTGTGCCGATTTTCTTCTAAAGTAACAGTGTGTGTATGTGTTTCAACAAGTATTTTATAATAAACACTCAAAATGTTTAAATTTTATTTTAAGCTATATACCTGATATGACCATATCTAGATATTCCATTTCATGCAGAGCCTTATATGTAAGGCCATTGTTCCTTTCTATTTTTTCATTTATCTCTTTAATTACTCTTGATTGAATATCTTGGTGAAGTGCTAGTTCATAGAGGCAGAAACTTTGTAATGAACTTGAAGTTTCAAATCCAGCAAGAAAAAAGACAAAACATTGTGCTGCCATTAGTTCCAATGTCATTTCTAAATATACAAATGATATGAATGTACATAATGATAAATCCCAAATTTTTCAAAAGAAAAAATGAATATGTTAGGATAAGCAATCAAATAATTATACCAAAAGGTTTTTCAAATTCCTGTCCATCATCTCCAATATTTCCTTTATCTTTTAATTGCATTAAGAGATCTATGAAATCATTTCTTACAATGCCATTTTTTTCTCGTTGTTCTACTATATTCTTAACAAGATTTATGATGTAATTTTCATCCTCTAAAGGAGTAAACCTGTAAAAATTTTAGTGTATAAACTTTGTTTTATAAAGTTCAATTCAATTATTCAATCTATTGCATAACATTGCTGTGCCAAAATTTTGGTATCTTAATATAAGCAAGATTATTATTAGCTAGAATAGTTGTTTGAAACAGTCTAATGTTCTTTAAGAATATGTGAAGGAGTTGGTCGGGGGTGCAGTCAAATAAATACTAAATTTTAAAATGATAATATTTTTAATTGTTTCGATCCACCTTGCAGGTCTTCATCAGGACTAAAAAAGATACAAAATATAAATGGTACATGGTGAAAATAAAATAAATGAATTATAAGTAGATATTAAATAAGAAACAGTTGTCTGATTAAGAAATAATAAGATGACATCAGAGATAAAGTGGGTGATGTCATCTGATTTCATCTTATTATTTCTTTTTCAGACAACTGTTTCTTGTTTAATGTTTACTTATAATTAATTTATTTTATTTTCACCATGTACCTTTTATATTTTGTATCTTTGATGAATACCTACAAGGTGGGTCGAAACAATTAAAAATACTATTTTTTTAAAATTTAGTATTTATTGGACCACACCCCGAACTCCTTCTCATATTATATCACAGTCAACCATCTCTACATCATTCTTTAAGAATACTTTTGTAAATGGAAAATCTTTATTAAGTGTATAGAAAACCAAATTTAAAATTAGACACTGCAAACTTCTATAAAGATAATAATTATTAATAATTTGGTAGAACAAGGATTGATACACAAATTCCAGAACTGCCACTAAGCCAAAAAGAAAAATGGAAACATTTTCTCATTGAATAAATTAACAAGAATATCGAACTTCCTGTTAAAATCAAACTTTCAATTGATATGCTTCAAAACATTAATTAGGTATTGACATTTTATAAACAAAATTGATGATAAGACATCACCAACCATCAACTAATGCACAAAAAAAGTATCTTATCCTCTATTTAATTTATGCAGCTGGCATTCCAATCCATCTTAACACTGATATAACCACGTATGACTATGACAAATGTGTTACCAGTGAATAATGACCCATTAATTGCATCCCGAACCTTTTAATCACAACAAAATTGAAGGATTAAAAAAAAATTAAACAAAGCTTATCAAATCACCTTTACCCTTTGAATTTCTGTCATACAGTTTCCTTTAATAATATTTTAATTACTCTGATGAACAGATCTGCAACATAGAACTGAAATGCCTGATTTGGAATTCTCATACAAGAATGAAAAGACAAGAAACTGCTCAATGTTTTGGGCTACTTCAGCAATAACTATACAAATTATCTTAGCTCCAGATTAAATACAAAGAGCTCACCTACATTACTAGGCTAATTTAGACTTGAGTTGAGCTCTGCAGCTCCACTAAACCATCAAACTTCTTTTGTATTTTACCTTAATAATCCAAAATCCTTTGTAAAATTCTGAATATGCCTTAATTTGTCACAAATTAAATTATCCACAATGACTTTAATGTTTCATGAATAGCCCAATCCAGATACCTATCCTTTCATCGTTAAACGCAACCTCATCAGAACCCACTAGTTTCTAACCTTTCTTTTTCTTCAATTCCTGATTGGTCTCCTACACTTTCACAAAGGATATATTACTTTTATTGGTGTGCTAAAAATGGGTAGTTTCTCTACAAATCTATTTATGGCACTATCTGTTTACGCCATCTGTTATTATTTATTTATTTATTGTTACAAATGACCAACAAGATTTGTCTAAAAATCCTATTCTGGTCAATATACAATTTATTTATGGTCAATAAGAAATATATGTACATTTCTAGATTCCTTCCAATTTCCACCTAAACTAAATTTGACATTGTGTATTTTTAAAAAAAAATTTCAATGTTCTTAATCTTCTCTCTGCCAAAGTTTTTTAAAAATGTTGCATCTTTCTCTGCTGCTAATTCATATTCTCTTTAATATTTTCTACATTTAAACAATATGTGTCATGGGACTTCTGCCTCTTTACAGATACCGTATTTTTCAGTTTCATTTCAATTCAAGATTTAAATATTTATTTGTGCACCCACGGTTAGTCACAACCTTACAAACGTATACGCTCGCTATGGTCTCTTGGGCAAATCAACGAGTGGGAGTGCCCACTGTAGTTGATAAAGTGTTAAATAAATAAATTAACAATAATAGTAGTATACAACAATGCAAAATTAAGTTATATTAGCCCAAGAAAAACAATATTACTTTTGTGAATCAGACGTCACTGTGTATGACCTTTTTTTTCTAGTCAACCAAAACCTTTATATAATAAAATATGAGCTGAATAAAATACCTTATTTTTAATAATGCTGACAATGCTGGAAATAATCGAGTGACAGCAATTTTTAATTTTGTTAGAAATGTTAATTTTATTCTTTCCATCCCAATCTTTCTAAGTTTGCTATCTGGGTGGTTTATGACATCCATTTCCAAGCCAAATGCACAGCTACAAATAACATCTGCTGTGAAACGACCAATTAGTTCTTTTATATCAATTTTTGAATCAGCTTTAGATAACAAAAGGGAGCTGAAACTCTGCGAACAATAAAAAAATAATTGTATGGTCTATTTTGGATATTTAGAATGATACAAAATCACATATTTTATTTTATTTTATTTTTATTTATTCAAATATAGTTCCATCTTCTAATCACTTCCAATTGAAATTTTTAGCAAGTTGTAAATTGTAATTAATTTCTAATATCTTAATGATGAAACATCTTATTTAAACAAAAGCACTTCAGTACTACAATAGTTACTTCTAATAATTCTTCACAGAAACTCTCATTAGCTAATTTGGAATTTTGTTTTTCTTCACGATATTATATTGTATAAAAATTATATTTTTTAAAAACATATAGATTAAACGTATAAAACATTTTATTGTAAATGTATTGAACAAAACAAGCAATAGCTATAGTTTTACAAGCTTGATGAGAGGTATAGCCAGCAAGCATGGCCTATTCCACAAAATTTTTTTTTTTTGAACTTCTGAATTTCCAAATAATAAATTATAAAGAACATTTATATGTAATACCTTTACATAATATTTTTGTTCCATATATTATAGAAGGATTTGGTTGGGTTTTAGTGTTAAACATAATAATTGGTAAAATATAGGGGGAGCCCTTGGTTTCTCTCCATGACCCTATATATGTAAATTTATCAGCTGACTACAAAAACTAAATAAGGTAAAACTACACATGAATAGAGAAGTTCTGAGACCAAACTTAGTTCTAATTCTTAGTTTTAGAAGTTATTTAATTATATTTTGCTGATTTCTAGTGTTCAGTATTCTTTATTTATATATTTTTTTAGTCTATCCATAGTTATTTTAAATATTTTCACAATCATTTTTACTAATTTTGTGCTTCCTTCTGTCAAGAGGTTAGCGAATAAATTTTTCACATTGCAAATAATTGTTTGAGTGTCATCTTCTTGAATTTGGATATTTTTTAAGATAATTAAAAAGATATGTGGGAGATGGATAAAATAATAAAAAATAAATTTATGATACTAATTATAATCTTCAGTACTACAGTTGAGACAATAAAGAGATTCGGAATAGGCAGCTCTTATTTTAACATGTTCTTTAACTACAACATTTAATTTATTATAGTTTTTTTTTACAATATAATTGTAGGGTTTGATGAGACTAGTAAGAGGTAAATATTCAATTAATCAAGATGTCAAGGTACATAATTTAAAATATTATTGTCAGATGTGATTAATAACTTCCTCATGTCTGTCATGCCATTAGCATGACAGATGCATGAAGGCATGAAGAGAAAAAAATAATAATAAGAATAATGTTATGAATTATAGAATCACAGTACTGAAGATGTAAGAATCCCAAAACATTAACTGCATTAATATATTTAATTGAAATCAAGCAATAACTTGAAGTTTTACAATTCACTATCACCTATTCAAAAATATTGCAGACTGCCAACAATTTGGTTAAAATTAGAGACATAATTCATATATGGTATTAATGAAAACAAAATTTACCTCAGCACAACTGATAAAAAGTGGAAACATAGCTTTCAGTTTTCCACTGGTAAATGTAGGAGTAAGTTTCATTCTTAAAGCTCTCCACTTTTCACCTCCAAGATGGAATAAATGATGATTTAATACGTCTTTTTCAGGGCTGCAAACATTGCAATTTTTTATATATAACTTTTGATTCACAATTTTAGAGTTAATTTTTACTTTTTCTGTCAAAATTAAAAATGATAATCAGTAGTTGTAATAAAGATTACACATTACAGTAATAAAGTAAAGAGAAAGCAGAAATTATTACAGTTTAATAATGCCCCTGTCTCTGAAGTGTGAAAACTCTTTTGTCAAAACCAGCTGAATTATTTCTGGGTCTTTGATTATCAGCATTGGACTCCTTAGAGAAAAAACTCCAAACATTGGATGTGAAGCAAATTTGTGATACATCTAGAAACAGATTTTTATAGTCAATTTTTTTAAACTGTTTATTTAAATAAAGTTTTTAACATTGTGAACCTTATCAATAGTGTAGCCTCTGTATTCTTTTAATTTCACCAAGTTTGGATCACTACCATAAGGGAATTTGGCTGGGTAAAATGGTATGTTCCTCTTCTTCCAGTGACTATAGACTGATACCCAATGTTTATAAAAGAGCCATAACAAGCTTACAATAACAGCCACACCAAGCAACATGTTGTATCTAAAATTTATAGAAATATTGAATTAACATCAGCTCAATATATCATATATTAAATCAGTGAAGTACACACCACTTCTGTAGGAGTATCAACCTACTATTATATGAGAATCCTGAAAAAAAAAACTTGTTGGTATAAAAGTTTACACACACTCACACACACACATAATAAATAGGGAGAGAAATACTTTATTTAAAGCAGTGCTTCCCTACTATATAGGGTTGCTTGATACACAGCATACTCATCATTCCTTTTTTTTTTTGGATATAGGACTTAATTATAATTAATCATATGTTTATATATATACAAATTCTTTTTCATATTACACAGCATAAACAATATCAATACTATAATATACTAATACACACAATTATAATTATACAATATATTCATATTTCGATAAAACCGATACAAGACAATTTCTGAAATTTATAGGGCAAAGAAAAAAAAAAAAAATTGGTATCCAGTGCTGCCTTTCCGGTCCTGGAGAATGCAACTATATCCGTGTATCTTGTTGATCCATCACTACCAATACAATAGACCTTGTCGAAGCATGTGAATTCCCTTTCCCTAAGGAGCCTCATAAATTAGACTTTTATCCTATGGTGCCGGTGTGTTATGAGGAGGGAGTTGTTGGGGCATTTCCCCAGCACATGGGCTGGTGTTTCAGACTCTCTGCCTCATTAATTATCCTTTCTGACACTTGTCGCGTGCTGAAACAGCCTGGTCATCCGCGAAGCCTGTGAGGACCACACATTCTTGTTCGCTGATAAGCTTGTATCCATAATGCTTGGAAAATTCTTGCTCACACAGGTCACAGTATAGATGGTCTATAGTCAAGTTGAACAAGGGTCAGTTGAAGGAGACAAGGTCTGCCTTGGAGTACTTCTCGCCACACTTTGATCCAGCTTGTCGCGTGGGCTCCTACTCCAATCTTAATTGAGTTAGTACCCAGTAGAGCCGCAATCAAGTCTTTCAAGTCTGGTGAGAGCCTTCTTGCCTCCAGTGAACTGATGATATGGTCGTGACCAACATTGTCAAAAGCGCCGACAACATCTAGAAACACCACCGTGCAATCATTCTTTTTACATTTGGTATCCTTTATGATCGCATCGATGACTTTTGCGCTGACATGTGTTCCTGGCAGGCCCCTGATGAAACCTCTCTGATTTTTGCTGAAGGTGATCTGTTTCCCCAATTCTTGGTCCAGAACCTTTTCAATGATTCGGCACACAATCGAATAAATGGTAATGGGTCACCATGATGATATGCTGTTGGCATCACGCTTTCCTTTGTAGACCAAGAGTGTGCGCCCTTAACCCAGAGGCTCTGGTACCTAAGCCACCCTCAGCACAATATACATATCAGAATGTTTTTAGTGTAATAGTTATATTTTTTGTTTTATTATTTTTTCAAAATCTTAATCTTAATAATAAATGTAAATAATTAATTTTATGTATGGCCACACAGGCATTTATTCTGTATCTGTAATTTTCCTAAGGAGACAACAGTCCCAGGATAATAAAAAATATTTTCATTTCATTTCACAATCTCCGCAATTATCTTAATTATTTGGGAAATATCATAATACTTTATCGTGAAGATCAGAACTCCGTCTGGTCCCGGAATAATAATAGATTTACGAACTCATGGTAGTAATTAATATTAGTATTTTATTAATTAATTAATAATAGTATTTTTCTTACTTCCTGCTGGTTTCATATAACTTGAACTTTTAATTTAATTACAAATGATTGTTCATTATTAATAAAGTCAAGTACTCTTCTAAAGTTGACAGAGTAATACACAAAAAAAAAAAAATAGATTATCTTTGAGACCACTGTTTTCATTCTTTTAGTTTATACAATTTTTTTTCATACAAGTGATAAATACTTTTGTATGAACCTAGAACCTAATTCGTTTAGCTTCTAAGTTTGAGCTGGTGGTTAACAAAAGTACCTATATATTTTTTTGGGAGTATGTAAGATAACGTTCCAGATATACCTGAGCCATTATAATTTAATTTGTTAATTAGCTGTCTAAAGACTTTGAAACCACACTAACAGGCAAATTATAGCAATGTTGGAAGTATTAAGCATTATATATGCTGTTTGTTTGAATCTTAATAAATTGCTGTCGAAACACTAGAAGTTTTTAAAATAAAAATTTTTAAATAAATTTAAGAAGTTTGAGTATTGCTTATTCTGTTACTGTCCTATCGCATTGTTGAGATTTCATACTTAATATATGTTTTTCAAATAAGGCACATATCTTTTAAACTTCAAACCGTTAGTATCATAGACCAATACTAACACACCAGAGGTTCTTAAACTGGGTGATGTGACACCCTATTGTGCTGCAAGTATATCCTGGGGGTCACGGGCGGATCTACGAGGGGGGCTTTCGGGCTGAAGCCCCCCCAAAATGGTAAAATATAACCATGTTTTATCGCAAAAAATATTAAAAAATGATCTCTTAAAGTATAATTATTCGTGTAATTACATTTAAAAGGGCTTTAGGAATCACTTAAACACCAGTTCATATAGGTAGTTAGTTTCTTTCTTATTTACCAAAGGAATTATTGTTATTTTTATGAAAAAATAAGCTTTCGGGCTGAAGCCCGCCCCAAAATTAAATCCTGGATCCGCTAGTGCTGGGGGTGTGGTGGCAATATTTAATTTTTTATGATGATTTATAAAAAAATCATTTTTGAATTATTCCATTTATAATTATTTATAACAGATAAATGTTTTGAATTTTGAATTTCTGCTATAATCATAACTTAAAACTTTGAATATGATTCAAAGCATGATTGTCTGAAGATTTGTAAATTCATTTAGGTCCATTCCATTAGGTTGAGTAAACCAGAAGATACAAGTTAAAAAGATAGGGTCTCTTCCTCTTTTTTTATGATGTTTCTCATTTCCTAAATACCAGAGAGTGAGCTAAAAGCAAACCTTTATTAGAAGTAGAAGACATGTCTGAGCAGGAGTACAAACAAGCCAAACAAAGATGGAGAGAAAAGAAAAGACTGAAAATGTAAGGAAAGAAACATAAAACTTGTAAATTATCGGGTATTGACTTCCAAAATTATTTCATATGTTCCACCTCAGACTGGAACCAGAAGAGGGTAAGGAAGATTATTGATTTAAACAGAACAGTGGTAAGAAAAGATTGAATGTTGAGATATTAACTGTTGAACAATAATCTAGCAACTCAGTCTAATTAAGTATACCTTACACCAGTCGTCTCCAGGGCACCGCGGCTAGGGGAATGCCAAAGATTGGTGACAAACATTAAAACAAATAAATAAAGAACCTGATTTAAATGAAAGTAGCCTAAGAAAGTATATGCAGTCAGAACATTTTTAGAACAAATATATTCAAATAAAAGAGTCCATTTAATCGAAAAATTTTTCTTATTTATTTATTGGGTAATATAATATTCTGTCAAACAGACAATCATTTTTAATCAATAATAGATAAATAATGACATGTAATATCATACTATAATACTGTAGCTTAACATAAATATTTATTTTATTTTTAATTTAAACAGAAAAATAGTGTAAGCAGCTGAGTGTATTTCTGTGAAAAGTATAAGTCCAGTTGTTCTGTTCAGCATAGTAGTGAACATCCTCCCTTCTTTCACCAAAAATGCAACCTATAACTTTGTCTAAAACCCAAAAATCCTTCTAAGCAGGTCCACCCTTAGACATTAGTGCTCCCGGACAATCACATCTTCCTCCAAAGAATTTTATTGATTTCTTAAACTTTTTTATATGAAGTAGTAATGTTTCGAATGTATTTAATTCAATATGTCTCTAATTCAGTTACTTTATTAATAAGCTAAAATTATTTATTCTCATACCCTTTTTAATTTTTTTTTTATTAGTCGATGGACCATCCAAAAAAAGTCTCGGAAGTTTTATTATTATATTATGTATAACAATTATGAATGATAATTAATATAATCAACGTAATTATTGTAAAACTAACTATATATAAAAATAAGTTTATGTATAACATTATATAATAGATTCAAGAACCCGTCAAAATATAACTCCCTCAAATATTTCGATGGCGCAACTTGCGTCATTAAATCCCATTCTGGGCATCCCTAAAATAACCCAGTAACAGGGGGGCTTTTAACTCTGATATTAACCCCTCGTCCTTTCCCCCTTGCCCAGGGAAACACCCCTATAGTCTAAAATGCGAGGTTAGGGGTGAACAAAAAGTAAAAAAAAAATAGAAACAAAGGGCAAGGTAAAATACTTGCGTAGCTACCTTTAGACCTTAGTTTAACCATATAGGCGATTTTTCCTATTTACTTAATTGATTGCGGTCTATATAGTTACTCCTTCATGTAGATTAATTGTTATTGATTTTGATTTTATTTTTATTCTTCGAAATATTAGGGAGAGGAGAGGGAAAAAGAGAGCGAAACAATATTCTTGCCCCTTCTCTATTTTTTTTGGGGGGGGAAGGGAAGAAATGATCCCCAACCTCTTATACCATCAAATTATTTAATGCCTAGCTGTTGGTCATGACTTCAATCGTGAAGTCTTCACTTTAATGCAGATATATATTTATTAAAAGTCTCTGGCATTCGCTGTGATTGTAAAAGAGAAAGAAAGTGTTTGTATTTCAATTTTTTTGTTCTATTTGCGAGTTTTAACTTCACTTCGATTATCGAGGCCATTAGCGAAGATTGTCTTCCTAGATATAATTCGTCAATTTCATTAGTTTAATATAGTGAAGTGCTTTTTAATTCTTTCAGTTTCTTTATATGGGACGATGTTTTCAATTTTTAGTTTAGATCATTTACATGATATTCATTGCATTGAAATAAATGTTGAAGAAGAGAAAAAGAAATGTTGAACGGTGAGATTTACATTGTCACATGATTGACAAGTTGGTTGGTGCAGGGGTGCCATACATACCGCAGCATGTGTAATTGTATATGATCTACGATTTTTTTAATTCTACCTTAACTTACTGTTTTTAAGAAAAGATGAGCAATAAAATATCTTTAGAGAAGGGAAGATAGGTTCTTGCGCCATCGACCTTGGGGGGACCCCTGGGATGGTGAAGGCCTAATAGCAGGTATATAGATGTGTCAATTAAGTATGTCCGATTCTTAATTGGCTAAGCACAGAGAATTTTTTTATTGTTAGATTTTTAGCTGGTAACCAATTCTGTTTATGCCTAGGTTTTTATCATTTTTCCGTGTGGTGGCACACTTAATTTCAAAACTTAATCTCGCAACGTATTTCAAACCCACTCTTAAACGAACGGAACATTACACTTACAATAAATAAGCAATTAACGCTTAAAAGACAATTTTTGTTTTTAATGTTTTTGTACTGCTTCTCCCACAGCCTCTACGGCCCAATGTGTTGCATCGATGCCATTGGCGCTATTTTCTGATTGGCATCAATCAGAAGATGTAAGCTAAATTTTGCCTTCCCCCAAATAAAAACAGTTTGTAGGCAATATATTTCTAAATGCATTATCAGATATAATTAAATCGTGTTATGAAATTAATTAGAGTTAAAAGAATCAAGAAGTAGAAACAAATATTTCTACTTAAGGTAAAAAATAATTTTCGAAATTTGGTACCCCTAAATTCTTCCACCTAGAGAAACTGCCTCCTCTTAACATCTTTTACGCAATTTGTTTTCAATTAGGTTTAAAATCAGGTGATTCTTTTTCACATATCCTATTTAATTTAGCACTAGAACCATCAGAAAGATGATGCCTTCTTAAAATGCTTTGAATGTGGTTAGATTTGTACTATATATACTAACTTTGTAGCAATAACTTTAAAAATGAATAATACAACGGAATAATAATTATCAACACAAGTATAATGAGAAAGTAAATCAAACTATCTTATCTAAGAAAACAATGGAGTACGGTAAATAAAATTTAATCTCTAAAAAAAGACAATACAATTCATTTTAAAAAAAATCAGAAAACAACTTAGTCTCTTCCTATACTGTATAAAAACCGTAATAGTGTTAGAAAATCAAGAAAATTTGTCCCTGGAACCTTTAGTTTGTCTCTACGATAAATTTTGTGGCTGTTTACCATTACCGTCGTGAATCTCAAGTCAGAACTATGTCACTTTATTTTCATTAATGTCAGAGTTTGACTTCTATAAACCAGGTTAAAAAGATCGTCGAAACTTGAACTAAGCCACGATATCTGATTATTATTAACTATATTTATTAGTACTAACAATTAAATAATCATGAATTACTTTTTTTAAGGTGGGCTTTTTAAATAAATTTTGACTTTCATTGTGAAAAAACATAAGTTAGCTGGTAATTACCTAACAAGTATGTGAATTTATGTTTATCTTATATTCAGAAAAGACCAATTTTAAAATTCAACTGCTGAAGTACATTAATTTAATGGATAAATAACTAGATTCATTGAAAATGGTACGATTTTCCTGACGCGCCAATAAACAGTCGTTATATCAAAATAGTATTCTCATTTGTATGTTGATTAATCGAAAACCTTCGTTATCTATTTTGAAACAACAAAATATACGAAAAATTACGTTATTACAATCAAATTTCACAAATATAAGTAAAATAGTTTTGAACTCACGCCAACTGAAGTCAGACAATCACTTCTTGACGTAGCTGTCCGGAATGACGCATTAGCGGTTTTGCTTATAAACGTTTTGGAAGATCGATATATCGAAAGATCTGCATGAAAAGATTTGGGTCATATCGCAGTTCAAATGTTAGTATAAGAAACTAAATATAAAAAATATTAATATTTCTATCGGTCATTGATATTTTTAACGTTATGGAGGATATAAGCTAGGAACGAATAATGGATAAAACAGTTTAGAGTATTTTAATTGTCAACCAATACTGCACCTTCACATTAACTTATAGGCTCAATTATTGCAACAATAATCATCATATATCGATAGTAGTACTACATATAAAATGTATTCGTATATCGATTATTCGCTTCGATTTTCACGTCTCTTGACTGACCTTGACTCCAAACTCTACCGTTGAATTGATCTGGAAAACCCATTCCAGGAATAAAAAAATATATTGTTAGAACTATAATTTCTCGATACAATATAATTGCTTACGAGTGGTTTTGGTATCTATTAAATTGTTTAAACAAGATAACTTTCTGACTAGGTAGAAATTTGTTAAGTAGGTAAGTGGGGTCTATCATTCTCAGTTTAGTTTAGGAGAGATTTCATTTAATTCATTCATTCATATAAGTTTCTCCATGTACTACATTAGTTGAAGATCTGTACTTAATTACTTCAATAAATAATTAGGAGGTTTTGGTGACAATTTTAATGTGTAGCTCCTTTGGTTACAGCTATTACGGCTAATCCCTAAATTAAAACTGAACTCGAGTTTCTTCAGTTATAGATACTTCACAATTATTCTATATTGTTATTATTACTATTTTTGATTTTGTAGGTCTAAATCGAGAATCTATCAACAATGTAATTATAAAAAACTTTATATTCCTACCTGAATATGAAGTAAACGTACCTTCTAACCGTTAAGTTCTAACTAATTAAATTAATATTATTTATATTTATTATTTGAAAAACTGGAAAGGGATTTGGCAGTTTTTTATGTATAACATTTGTTTGACAGTCTTCATACTACATTGAATATTCACTTAGATCATGTTAGTATTTGTTACCTAACCAGCCCGCAGTATCCATTATATCATACCTTTAATCTGTGCTCACACGAAGCGAGGTCGTTTTCGTGGCCTCGTTCCTCCTATCAAACATGTCGAGCTAACGGAGGTTGGGTTTGTAATTCAATTATTTATCAAATATCAATTTTTAAGAATCCAGCCGCTAGCTCAATACAGCGTTACAAAGCTTTTTGCAAATTCATTAAACACATTTTATTAATCAATGGGTCACAATTATCAGCTCGAATTGTTTCAAAACACTGGGGATCTCACCGATTAATATGAGTCATCAAACTTTCATCGTTCAAAAATCGTTCCAGGCGTTCAGTCAAAAAAGCGTTACATAGCTATTAGTGGACGACCTAATCACATACCTCTCGTTTTGCTTCGCTTGGTCGCGTAAAAAAGTAAGTTAACAAAACATGTATTTTCCCCAATTAAACATCATTCGGTCCACATTTACTTGTTGATTTAACAAAGTATACTCTTCTACCCATACCTGTTATGAGACCCTGGAGCACTCAAATGTTTTTCATAGCCATTAATTTTTACCACCAATGATAATTGTATTATAAATTTAACTCAATCAACCTTAAACAATTTCTAAGCTCGATATTCACAGGGAACAATTTTCATACAAACGACCAATCTTGCAACTAGCGGATCCAGGATTTAATTTTTTTTGGGAGGGGGCTTCAGTCCGAAATTTTTTTTTCCATAAAAATAACGATAATTACTTTTGAAAAAAAGAAAGAAACTAACTACCTTTATGAAATGGTGTTTAAGTGATTCCTAAAGTTCTTTTAAATGTAATCGCACGAACAATAATACTTTAAGAGAATTTTTTAATAGTTTTTCCTATAATAACATGCTTTTATTTTACCATTTTGGGGAGGGTTCAGCCCCAAAGCCCCTCTCCCCCCCCCCGTAAATCCGCCCGTGAATCTTGCTAAAATATATAAAAGGACAATTTATTAGTGAAAATTTATTTAATTTTAATTCAAGTTTATAGCGTTATAGTGTTATTTTTTATTTTTAGGCTATTTTATTCTTATTTATTGTATATATATTATTTTTCTGTACAATTTATTTTTAATATAATATATTAGATATTAGAATTTCGATTAGATATTAGAATTTAGATATATTAGAATTTCCATATTAGATATTGTTTTTACTAAAATTCTCAGCTTTCCAACGATATATTTATTATACGTATACCTTCTGACCACAGGCAGATCTACGAGGGGAGGGAGGCTTTCGGGCTGAAGCCCCCTCCAAAATGGTAAAATATAACCATGCTTTACAGAAAAAAATATTAAATACTATCTCTTAAAGTATTCTTGATCGTGTAATTATATTTAATAAGACTTCAAGAACCAATTAAACACTATTTCATAGAGGTAGTTAATTTCTTTCCTTTTTAAAAAAATTAATTATCGTTATATGTATATGAAAAAAAAATCTTTCGGGCTGAAGCCTCCCTCTCCAAAATTAAATCCTGGATCCGCTAGTGCTTCTGACTGCTTTTTCAGGAGATTCATTTTCCCTCTGAATAAGCATTTTTCTTTTTTTCTCTAGTTTTCAATTATCATATTATTTCAAACTTTATATTTATCCATTTTGTGTAGTTACTGTCGATAAAAGAGAGCTAACTTTTCAAAATAAACCATATTAAAGGTACGTTAGAGCACAGGTGAATCTACAGGGGGAGGGAGGAAGGGTTCGGGCTAAAGCCCCCTCCAAAATGGTAAAATATAACCATGCTTTACAGAAAAAGATATTAAAAACTATCTCTTAAAGTATTCTTTTTCGTTTAATTACATTTAATAGGACTTCAAGAACCACTTAAACACCATTTCATATAGGTAGTTAATTTCTTTCTTTTTTTTATAATTAATTATTGTTATTTGAATATGAAAAAAAATCTTTCGAGCTGAAGCCTCCCCCCAAAATTGAATCCTGGATCCGCTAGTGCTTTAGAGGAAGACGTATTAGGCATTTAAGACCTTTAAAGTGACATCAATGGGGATGAGACCTAAATGATATTAAAGAACACTTAATTATACAGTGATATATCGAGTTTAATCAAAATTGTTGAAGTCATTTTTGAGAAAATTGTAAAAATGTATTTGACCGTTGATATAAAGTGACACTTCCGGTTAGCCGATTTTAAGGAAAAAGTTGCAGCCACATCTAAGGCATATACCTGTCTTAAATACGTAATGTCAGTTTCGTATGAATTTTGGTTTTGAGCTACTGTTCACATACACACAGACTCACTGACACACAGACTGTTTTTCAGGATTTGGTTATTTGGACTCAGGGGACCTCAAAACGTGTATTTCCGTTGAAAACTCAGATTAAAAAATTTTCGCGATCCGCAATACTTACCCTTACTATATATTACGTATATAGGTAAGTGAAAGTAAAAAATAAATTAATATAAATGTATATATTCTTATCTGTGAGCGACTTGAGAGGCACATCAAATGTAATTAAGCAGGTGATATGCCCTTCACATGGTCAGACATGAAAGCAAATCTGTTCTCTGGTGTATAATGTGTAATATGTGATTAGATATTTTTAGTTCTGGAGATAACCTTTATATCCTCTTGCTTGAATAAAAAACTTCCTAATAAGTTAAAATTTGAAGTACTTAAAATATTTATAATAAAATATTTTTCAGTATTTTGAACTCAAATTGTTTCAAAATACTCAAGTTGCTGTTCGCTCGAATAATCTTTACCTGCAAAAGGCCAGGCTTAACACATTATCTTCATTGTGGTAATGCTCTCATGCTAATCACGTAAAAACATGAACATTTAAAGAGATTAATACATTTTTTTTCTTTCACTATTCAGCAATTTTACTGGTCAAGCCACATAGTTAAATAGCATATATTGAGTTAAAATGAATAACTTTAATGGGACAGGCAATACATGTATCAAGTAAACTTAATTATATTTTACATTAAAAATATGGGGTTGTAAGATGAAGTATGGCAGCATTTTCAGTAAATATTTATCCTTATTCTGTCATTTAAGATCTTGCTACAAGCTTAATAATAACAGGCTCATCAGATGCAGTGGTGGCCGAAGCTCCTCCCATTACTAGAGGGATCTTGGTTTCTTCACATGGTTCAACTCTAAATTTTCGAAGTAGAGTCACTATTCCCACTTTGGTTTGAAGTAGTCCAAATCTCATTCCTATTTGAAAATAAATTAAATAATTAAAAATTGAAATAAATGCATTTAGAATATTAATACTATTTATAACTTCATCATTTGAATGTAAATAAATAAATTTTAACACAACAAAAGCATTATTTAACATAAATCAAAGATATGACTGTCAGGAGATTTAGTCAAAATGAAAAACATAACAGTGCAAAACAAAATGTGTAGGGTGTTTCAGGGTTAAGTGGCCAAAATGAACTAAGGACCTCAAAACAAGAAAAAAATTTCCTCTGAAGGTATGTCAGCAAACGCTAGGTTTAGGAGATATTCACACCTAAAGATTTTCGTTGTTATGAATTATTTACGTTATATGAAATTTAAAAAAACTATTTATTTGTTCTAACCAGTTTATTAATTAAATGTAAACATTAACATTCATATTAAATATTCTTCAAAGTTTCCTTGAGCATTAAGACAGGCTCGGCATTTTTCTTCTACAGCAGCATTCAGCATACAAGATTCAATTTCCTAAATGTCACCCCAAACTAAAAAATGCAGTGGTGTCAGGTTTGGAGAGCGTTTAGGCCAAACCATTGTTTTTGCATGGCCAATCCATTGATTGGAATATGATTGAGCAAGTCTGGTCAATGACTTTAATTCCTTACAAAGAAGGATAATTGGATCCTGTTAAACAATAACACATATCCAGTGCCATTCTGCCACTGCAGCTGTTGAAGAAAGATGCAGAGCCTGTCTTAATGCTCAAGGAAATCATTTTGAACAACATTTAATATGAATGTTAATGTTTATATTAAATTAATAAAGTAGTTAGAACAAATAAATAGGTTTTATGTATTTCCTATAATGTAAATAATTCATAACAATGAAAATCTTTAGGTGTGAATATCTCCTAAACAAAGTGTTTGCAGACATACCTTCAGAGGAAATATTTTTTCTTGTTTTTGCAATTTGGCCACTTAATCCTGAAAAACCCTGTATAGACATATACAGAGTGTCCCTTAAGTAGAGGGAAATTTTTTAGGGGTGATAGCAGAACTCAAGAGCTACAAAAAAGTTCATATAAACAAACGGCCAATTTCAGCAGAAAAGTAGTAAATCCAAGTTTTGTAGTTTTTTAAGTGATTCAACTTTTTTATTTAATTGGAAGCAATAACTATAGAAATATTTAAATTAAGTAATTAGTAATTGCTTCATTGTAAATAAGATGACATTTTTTATTTATAAAAAAAATTAATTCGAAAAATACTGGTTTTTCAAATATATTTCAGATAAATTGGTTATTAACTGTGTTTTCACCTAGATCATTATTATAAGAATATATTTGTATTGTGAGTGACAAAATAAAATATTCTAGTCCTAAAATTTATGTTTAAAATAAAAAAACCTGCTGATTGCTCCAATTATTTTAATTAAAATATTAGGATCAGGAACAATTAGTTTGTCACTTATACATTTGGATAAATTCCTAAAATAAGATTCTAAGATCTAGGTGAAATACACAGTTTATAACCAATTTACTGGAATAAATATTTGAAAAATCAGTATTTTTCTAATTATTTTTTTTTTTTAATAAAATGTGTATTTAGGCAAATTGGATTTATTAAAATATATTCCAAATCATGGAAAAACAAGATATAGAAGCTTTGCAACAATAAATTGTAGTAATTTTTGCTGAAAACAGGAGTACTTTTACTTGACAGGATAAAAAAATATTATGATTTGCTTACAAAACTTGAGCTGAATCTCAAATCTTTCCCTGATAAACCTCAACTTAATTAACACGAACTTAAAGCTTATTAAATGAAGAAGTTTTTGTAAAAGTGGAGAAATTGTAGTATAGTTGGATGAGGGTAAAAATAAAATGACAAATAATTTATGATTTTTCTAAAAACAGAACTTAGCTTAGTTTTGCTGCACAAAAATCCTCTGTAAATGGTTTTAACAATGATAAACTCTATGTTCATTTAAAGTAAATTTCATCTTGTTTACAATGAAGCAAATATTAATTACTTAAATTAAATATTTCTTTAGTTATTGCTTTTCATTGAATAAAAAACTACAAAACTTAGATTTACTACTTTTCTGCTGAAATTGGCCGTTTGTTTATATGAACTTTTTTGTAGCTCTTGATTTCTGCTATCACTCCTATAAAAATTTCCCTCTACTTACGGAACACCCTGTATATATAGAAAGAAAATATATAAATTTTTATATGTAATATATAAATTTTTCATTTTTACCAAGACCTCTCCCATCTTTCTAATCTTTAGCACCACAATAAGCAAGCTCTTACCAATGCACATCCTAGGCCCTTCACCAAATGGTAGATAAGTGTAAGGAACAATAGAGTCTTTGTTTTCTTGTGAAAATCGTTCAGGATTGAATTTATCTGGATCCGGAAAGTACTGAGGGTCCTGGTGCAGAGACCAAACAGGAATTATAATCGCAGTATCCTTCTCTATTTTCTGACCAGAAGGAAGTGTTATAGTCTTTGTACATTGCCTATTTAAGGATGGTATTGTCGGGTACTTCCTCGATGTTTCTGAAATGTAATAATAGTTAGAAGAGAGGAATATATTTTATTCTTAGCATACATTTTAGTAAAGTGAATACAATTGTTAGAATTACCTATGAAAACAACTCTTATTTATCTCTTCATTTAGGGATTAATCAATTGAAAATTATAATAATTACATCAATGGATAATTGTGAACAGCTACAAATAGTTCCGTAATCTTGTATATTTTAAGTGGAACAAGTGGTTGTAGATGGATTTTTTTTCTTGTACAGGATTTTCAATGAAATAATCCAAGATAAAACCTAGCCGAGAAGTTTTAATGTAAGATTATATTATAACTTATAATAAATTGCTATTGATGCCATGAATGAGGCGGATTGGAGGATATGCTTGGTCCCAGTCCTTCGAATCGGATGAAACATTTTTAATTCACACTTTATTTAATTTTCATTCACTTGATTTAAACTTTTTGTATCTCATGTAAAATAAAAAATCTGAATTTTCGACCTAAGTGTTCTTCTAACTCACTTCTTAATATCCCAACTGCTATAATATAATATATATAAAAACTGCTAAATTTTCGCATTTTTTTCAGTTAGTTTGTGGCATCAGCCGTTCCCTAATCCTGAAGTAGGGGGAATCAAACCTGTTTGCTAAAATTTATCAGAAGAGGGTGTTCTTGTGGAATATAATTAAATCAAATTAAGGTTGACATAAAATATATTACAAAATAAAATAAAATAAACATTATATGCTGCTAAAGGGGTTGTGAAATTATTTACACTGAGTTTAGTATGTTAGAGTTAAAATTTATTGCAATTGATAGCCTGACCAATTGGTTAATAATAATAATAATATTTGGCGTTACTGCCATTGAAGGGCAAGGGCCTCATCACAGATTGCATGCCAGGCTGGTCTATCGGCAGCAACCACTCTCTATCCTCTAACTCCAAGTTGGCGCAGGTCTGCCTCAATGTGGTCCAGCCATCTCATTCTGAGACGTCCACGCTTTCGAGTACCACCCGGCTTTTTAAAATGTAGCTTCCTTGCAAGACGATCCTCTTTCATACGTTTAACATCCCCGAGCCACCTCAGCCTTCCCTTTTTTTATTATACTTACTATGTCTGGCTGATCATACAATGCTCTTAAATCTTTGTTTTTTCTAATTTTCCACTCTCCATCAGAGTAGACTGGTCCATATATTTTTCTTAGTATCTTTCTTTCCCAGGTGAATAGTCGTTTCTCTATCTCCTTTGTCAGGACCCAGGTCTCACAGCCATAGGTGACTGTTGGGCGAATAATGTTCTTGTAAACAATGATCTTGGCGCTCCAAGAAAGATCTTTGAACTTCAAAACTTTATGTACTGCAAAAAAGCAATGATTTCCTGATGCTATTATGGCCTATATCCTTGTGCAGTTTGTTATTTTTGGTGACTACTGTTCCAAGATATTTAAAAGCCCTGCAAATATAAACATGTTCCAAGGTATTTAAAAGCCCTGCAAACATAAATATTTTCCAAGATATTTAAAAGCCCTGCAAACATAAACATAAACTTTTTTTCCTGAATTTATTCGAGAATTTAGTCTATATACGAAAATTAAAAGAACAATGATTAGAACATTATAGGAAAGTTTTATCAAAATCGTTAGATACGTTTTTGCGCTACAGTCTATAGAAAAACATGTTTTTCATTTATTGCGCTCAAGCTACTGCGCATGGAGCACCGAATTTCTGTCACAGGCATCAGTAGTCAAAACCCTACAAAATAAAAAAAGAAGCAACAAAATCGGTTCAGTAGTTTCCGAAAAAAATCTTGGCAAAGACAGACAGACCAATGGCTTAAAATGTGTTTTTCGGACTCAGGGGGCTCTGAAACGTATAGATCCGTCTAAAACCGCATGTTGGAAACTTCACCCAATTGAAATACTTTCCTTGCCTAGTATAGGTAGGAAAGTAATACACGAAATGCCAATAACCCATTGGACAGCGACATAAATAAATAAATATCAAATTTAAGCTACTCATTCGACACAGAATGTGATTTATAAATAAAATGTTCCTTGAAATTCATAGCCCAGGATTTATTTGTGAAAAAATGTGGGTGTTTATGGAGTATTTAAAATATTATGTATTTTATAAAATTAATAATATAAAATACTATGCATATTATATATTTTAAATATTATAAATCTTATCATTAAAATTGATTAAGACAACTGAATTGAAATTTTCACACTCAGACCTCCTGGTAAAGATCTGTAACCATACTATAAAGATGTTGAGAAATTACACGAAACATTGATGAAAAAGAAATATGATTGCTACCGATGTTGAGGTATTGTCAACCTTGTGAGCAATATAATTGAATGTGGTATATAAATTACAAATGGCAATATAATTGATGTAATAAACTCCTTATATGTTTGAGATATTAGATATTTGATATTATATGATAAAGATTCAAAATATGAAAATTTGAATTTTAGTTACCTGCTACGACCATATCCAGATATTCCATTTCCTGTATTGCCTTGTAAGTAAGAGAACCATTCTTCTCTATTGTTTCATCAATCTCTTTAATTAGTCTTGATTGAATATCTTGGTGGAGAGCCAGTTCATAGAGGCAGAAACTTTGCACTGAACTAGAGGTCTCAAATCCAGCAATAAAAAAGACAAAACATTGGGCTGCAATTAATTCCAGTGTCATTTCTGAATAAAAAGGTGGTATGAATACACAATTATACTTACAACTTCTGTATAATCAAGCAAATTGTTTTTTTTTTTAAAGCAGAGAATTATCAGAGAATGATAAAATGTTTGAAATTTTGGAAAGAAAAGATTTCATGTAACATAAACATTAAAATTATAATACCAAATGGTTCTTCAAATTCGTGTCCGTCATCTCCAAGGTTTCCTTTATTCTTTAATTGTATTAAGAGATCTATGAAGTCATTCCTTACAATGCCACTGTTTTCTCTTTGTTCCATTATATTTTTAACCAAATTTATGACATAATTTTCATCCTCTTTGGAAGTGGATCTAGAAAGATTAATTAATTCGGTGATGTTTAGGAAATTATACAACAATGTATTAATACTGGTAAATTTGTAGTATGGGAGCAATCAATTTGAATTATCCAGATCATGTTAAATCTTAATAATTTTTTACCAGTTATTCCATATTTATTTGAAAGTTGAAAACATTTAGTTGAAGTAGTTAAAAAAATTTTAAGCCTCACGGTTTTTTCTCAGTGACCATTTTGAATTTGCTTTTCAACTGAAAACATATTACTGTTGTTAATGTGACAGTTCACTGTTGAAGCGCTTACATATTTATATCAGGCGATGTGATAGTAGCTGTACTACAGTGCAGACATATATACCAACATATATGCCATAGAAATTGTGTTATGATAAACTAAAATTCAATTCATTGCCACAATTATATTGCAGGATACTGATTTATCGTTTAAATAATGCTATATCCATACATATTTGATACAATATAACTCAGTGGCCGATTGAGCCTCAGTCACCAAATTTGTTCCACATGTCCTTATTATAAAGTGTTATAAAATATATATTTTATGATTTTCCACTTAGTCTCTTATATGATATTCATATTCAAAACTAGCCGAAAATGAAAACTTTTATCTACAAAACGGCAAGGTCTTCAAGTTTGAAATTTCATCAGCAAGTAGAACAGTGATAAGTCTACATATGAACACAAATTAAAGTTGAGAATCTTGTTATACTTTTGCAACGCTGAACATCTCGTTTCATGCTACTTTTCATTTTATAGGTGTCAATTTTTTTAAATACTTTCTTCACTACTTAGGAGATATATTGTGAGGGCAAAAAATTTAGAACTAAGCATCATTACAATTTTAGTTTTTATTTTGTTTTGATACCGGAGCAATATTTGTTTTTTTATCATTTTGTATAAAGCATATAGTTATATTTCTAGTTGGAAAATTTATAATACTTGTACAGATAGTGAGTAAGTTGAATCCAGAGTAGGTGATTGCAGTGTTGAGATATATAACTATGGATATAGGTATACATTTTCTCCCTAGAAATATCATATATAACTATTATTCCAAGCAGGTAAAACAAAAACTGGCTACGTTTAGATCCCAATCCTATAATTCCTATCTTTCCTCACTATCTGCAAGTGATAACTCCCTCTGGAATGTAACTAAAAAAATCCTTAAATTCCAATCCATTTTCCACCCCCTCCGCCGTGATGATGGTTCCTGGGCTTCGTCAGATGAGAATAGAGCAGAAGAGTTTGCTAAACATCTATCGTACACATTCACTCCTCATCCTGAACTCCATCCCTCCCATACTGCTGAAGTTAAAGAATTCCTCTCTTCACCGATTCCTCTCTCCTTACCTCCTAAAGCCGTCAACCCCTCTGAGGTCAAATTCCTTTTAAAGAACCTAAAACCTCGCAAATCTCCAGGACACGATCTCCTTACTTCCCAGATCCTCAGACAACTTCCCAAAAAAGCAATTATATTCCTTACATACCTATTCAACTGTATCCTCCGCACAACCCACTTTCCTCTGGTGTGGAAACACTCCATAATTATCCTCTTTCCTAAACCAGGTAAACCTGTTAATTGTACATCATCCTATAGACCGATAAGCTTACTTCCGATCCTTTCCAAAATCTTTGAGAAAATCCTTCTCAAACGCATCCTACCCATACTGGAATCCCACAATATCCCTTCCCATCAGTTTGGATTCCGCTCAAGACACTCCACTGTCCAACAAGGCCTTCGCGTTGTGGACCACATATCCTCTGCACTTGAAAACAAGCAATATTGCACTGGTGCCTTTCTGGACGTAGCTCAAGCTTTCGACCGGGTGTGGCACGATGGCTTGCTTTTCAAGCTCAAAACCCATTTACCTCAACCCTTGTATCTAGTCCTCAAATCCTACCTTTCAAATCGCTCCTTTCAAGTCCGCTGCGGCACTGAACTCTCCAAACATTATCCAATTGAGGCTGGTGTCCCACAAGGCAGTGTCTTGGGCCCAGTTCTCTACATCCTTTTTACCGCTGACATCCCTTCAAGTCCTGATACCTTCCTAGCAACATTTGCTGATGATACTGCCATCCTATCCTCCCACTCGGATCCTCTAATTGCGTCCCGGAACCTGCAAAGACACCTCTCCTTCATTGAGCAGTGGTGCAACAACTGGCGCATCAAAATTAATGAATCAAAATGTAAACATGTAACTTTCACTCTTCGACGCAGATCCTGTCCTCCAATCCTTTTTAATTCAATTCCTCTTCCCTACTCAGACACAGTCCGATACCTTGGCTTCCTTCTGGACAAAAGACTGACTTGGAACCCACATACGAGACTTAAAAGACAAGAGCTTAACCGACGATTTGGTCAGCTATATAGACTACTAAACAGAACATCTCATCTCTCAACAGAAAACAAATTATTAATCTACAAGACCATACTGAAACCTATCTGGACCTACGGACTTGAGCTGTGGGGGACAACTAAATCATCGAATATCAAACGCATCCAATCCTTCCAGTCTAAAGTCCTTCGAACAATAGTCAATGCTCCATATTATGTCACGAACAAGACCCTACACCATGACCTTAACATCCCATATGTCCATGACATCATCCCATCCAGATTCTCCAACTTTCACCAGAACCTCATACATCATCCCAATCCTCTAGCCCAATCCCTATCCAGCTCCGAGCATCCATACCATCCCCCTCGAAGGTTGAAACGGCAGTGGCCTCGAGATCTTTTGTAAATATGCCTTTGGAGTCCTGGCAATGGCCAGCTTCTCCACTCATGTCCTGAGCGTCTGTGGCTCTAGTGCCCTCTTCCAGTCTCCACTGGCTTCTAATACTAGTGATGCGGCTGGAAAAGTGGCGCTGGGATCTTCCGGAGTCTTGCTTTGCCTTCCACGTGTGGGGGAAAAAGCCTGGTTCGGAGATTCTTGGGCGAATGTATATATTGTATATAGTTATGATTGTGTTTAGAAGTTTTTATTTTATTTTATTTGTTTATTATTATTATTTTTTCTTTTCTTTTTACTTATCTTCTTCATCAGTATTATTTATTTACTTCTTATATTTATATTTATTTCTTTATTATTTGTATATATTGTATGAATGAGAACTTTTAGCCCTAATGCTTATAGCCCTCCAGCAGTGGCTGCATGTATTATTATTCAATAAATAGATAAAAAAAAAAAAAAAAAAAAAAAAAGAAATATCATTAAATTAATAATCAAAATGTTGAAATTGGAGTTAGTCATTCTGTCAACTGAAAGGCTCAAATATACCTTCATATAATATTTCACAGTGAAAGTTTTATAAAATTACCATTTTCAACCATTATAATGAACCAACATCTCTTATTTTTGCAACAGCTTGACAAGAAAAGCACTGTCCTTTTTGTGAATCACACCTTGCTCGATCAAGCTATGTATTTTATCTTAATATTTTCTATTTATATTTTAAGCTTCTGTTTTATCCTAATATTTTTAACACGAAAAATATAAGCTTAATAAAATACCTGGTTTTTAATACTGTTGACAATGCTGGAAATAATTGAACCAATGCAACGTTTAATTTTCTAAAAAAGGGTACTTTCATTCTTTCGATACCAATCCTTCTAAGTTTATTATCCGGGTGATTTATAACATCCATATCTAAGCCAAATGCACAGCTACAGATGACATCTGCTGAAAAACGACCTGCTAATTCTTTTATATCGACTTTTGAATCAGCTTTTGACAACAGGAGGGAACTAAAACTCTGTAAGTAACATAAAAATATATAAAATAAAAAATGACTATTCTACATTTTCAGAATGTATCTAAATGATAAATTTTTATTATTTTTCGGTCAATACAAATTAATATTTATTTGTAAATAATAATATTGCAAAATATTTGCAACATAATTTTTTTTTTTAAATAATCAGGAGTATGTAAGTAAAATCAACAATAATAAAATGTCACTAATACATCAGATAATATATAGACAAATATCAGGACATAATTAAGATTATATATACATAAGAATAATATGGACAATAAATAATATAAGAATAGGAATACCTACATGCTCTTCAACATCATGAGATAAGAATAAGGTCTAGCTTTTCAATTATTTTATAATAAGATCTAAGTGAGTAAAATATAATTCTTAAATAACTTATTTAATACAAACCTATGTGATCAATAATTTTGGATTTAATATTACTTAACTATAACTGTTACTTAATTAATTAATGTCCTCATTTGTCCACTCGCACTAGCCTTAAGATATTTGAACAGTTTCATTTTATCAATCTTCTCACCTCTTAATCTTATAAATTCGGTTTTCTCTCCTTTCTATATTCATTATTTTTGTTTTTCAAATGTTTATCTTCATATTGACTGCCTCATCATCATCATCATATGTGGCACGACATCCCGTTACCGAGACTGGGCCTCCTCCAAGAGCCTCCGCCAGTTGGCACTGTCTTCTGCTGCAGCTCTCCAGTTCCGTACACCAAGCAGGGTTCTCGCATCATAGGCCACGTTGTCCAACCATCTCGTCCTCGGCCTTCCTACCCGTCTTACGAGATGCAGCTGCTCCATAATTATTTTCTTTGTTATTTCAAGGGTGCTCATTCTGGCCACATGCCATGCCCACCTTAGTCTGGCCAGTTTAATATACGTGACTACGTCGATGTCTGTATAGAGAGAACTGAGCTCCCTATTTTTTCTTTTCCTCCAGACATCACCCTCCTTTACTGGACCATAAATCCTTCTGAGGACTCCTCACTCAAACACACTCAGCTTCATCTCATCGTTTTTAGTCATCGTCCAAGCCTCTGAGCCATATGTCAAAACAGGCCGAACAAGGGTCTTGTATATGATCAGCTTGGTCTTCTTTGAGAGGTACCTACTTCTTAAGTGTCGGCCAAGTCCAAAGACACATCTATTGGCAGCCGTGATCCTACTTTGTACTTCTTGAGCCATGTCATTTTTGCTATTAATTTCAGACTCAAGGTATATAAAACTTTTCACTCTCTCAAACGAACCTACCTCAAATGGAGAGTTCAGATCCACCTCACCACCAACTCTCATATACTTAGTTTTCCTCTCGTTGACTTCTAGACCAAGTGGTCTTGCAGCTGCTTCAAGGCCTATAAACGCTTCTCTGAGAGCCCGTTCAGATCTACCTATTATGTCAATATCATCAGCAAAACCAAGAAGCTGTGTCAGGCGATTGAAGATTACATCGTTTGTCTGAATACCGGAGTCTCTTACAGCTTTCTCCTCTGCCAAGTTGAACAATAGACAGGCGAGGGCATCCCCTTGCCTACCCCACTGCTCACTTTAAACTCTTCGGAGTCGTCAGAACCGACGCGTATTCGACATCTCGAGCTGTCCATGGTCATCTTGATTAGGCGTACGAGCTTCTGAGGGATGCTTAGCTCCTCCAAGGCACAGTATAGTTGCGTTCTATCAACGCTGTCGTATGCTGCTTTAAAGTCTAGTATTAAATGGTGGGTGACTACCTTACGCTCCATAGTCTTTTCTAGGATCATCCTCAGAGAGAACAGTTGATCAGTGGTTGAGCGTCCTCTTCGAAATCCAGCCAGATATTTCCTCAGTTCCTTTTCAGAATACGGGAGAATCCTCTCCAAAAGAATGTTAGAGAGCAGCTTATAAGCACACGAAAGGAGTGAGATTCCTCGATAGTTAGCGCATTCTTTTTGATCTCCTTTCTTATGTATTGGGCAGATAATGGCTGTTGCCCATTCAATAGGCATAGCTTCCCTCTCCCAGATGGTCAGCATTAAATCATGCAGAGCTTTCTTGAGTTCTTCACCTCCACATTTCAACAGCTCTGACTGGATTCTGTCCGGGCCTGGCGCCTTTCCATTCCTCAGGGCGTTTTCCATTTCCTCCTCATCCGTGGGTTCAATAGAATTCAGGGAGTCTTCCTTCATTACTCCTACTTCTCCAGGCACCGTTCCTCTGTTTAATGCGTCTTTGAAATGTTGTACCCATCTCCTTAGTACGTCATCTTTGTGGCTTAAAAGAGTTCCATTCGTGTCTTTGCATGGCGTCACTCTGGGCCTGAAAGCTGCCCTACCCTCGTTTATTCTCTGATAGAACAGCCGACTTTCATTTTGGCCGCGCAATGCCTCTGTATCCTCCATGTTCTTGTTTTCCCAAGCTCTTCTCTTTCCACGGAATAATCTCTTCTCTTCGCGTCTTTTTCTTCGATATGTTTCTTGGGAGAGCCTTGTGGGACGCTGAACCTTCTTTCTGTAGGCTTCATTTTTCACTTTTAATGCTTGAAGGCACTCAGCATCAAACCATGGAGGCCTTCTAGATTTAGACTGCCTCATGCACTTCTTAAAAATGCGAAAGTTGAACTGGAGTTGTCTTCCGTCATTACCGAATACTACGATGTCATTTGCTTATACAAATAAAGAGTACTGGAGAGGTCTCGAATTCCTGTTTTCTTGGTAATAAAATCTCACCCTTAAAATTATTATATTTTTATTTTATGTTTTTTTAATTGTACTGTTGATGAATATTTAAAATTATTGCTCTTAAGTATGGCAGAACATATTAGGTCTTAAAAAAAAAAATCTGTTGGAGTTGTAGAAATACTTACTTCACAAGTCTATTACATAAAGCAATCCATAAAGTAGTTATTAACATTTATTTTTTTATTTAATATAATTCAATTTGATAAAAAAAATATAATTTTCTGTTTTCATAAAGATAAAATGCTTTAATGTTCTTAATTATTTAAGGTTATGATTTAGTCACTTAATGGTTTGTATATACTGCAGAATCAGAGCCCAAAAAATGGAGTAAAGTCCTCAAAATATGACCATTACAAATATATATGTAGCAAATCGATCAAAAAACAGAAGTTTTACTTGGCATCTATTCAAAAATCCCAAATATTTTGAACAATATAGCTTAAAAGTATGAGAAAAAGGATTTATAGATGATATAAATAAAAATAAAATTTACCTCAGCGCAACTAATAAAAAGGGGGAACATAGCTTTCAGTTTTCCACTGGTAAATGTAGGAGTAAGTTTCATTCTTAAAGGTCTCCACCTTTCTCCTCCAAGATGGAATAAGTGATGATTTAATGTATCTTTTTTTAAACTGTAAAACATCAACATTTTTTTAACACAACTTTTCATTCATAAATTCAGAATTAGTTTAATTTTTTTTTTTGTTAAATTTACAATAAAATTCTATAATATTAATTATTGAAATAAGGGTAAGAAGAAAACAAAAATTATTACAGTTTTATCAGGCCCCTTTCTCTGAAGTGTGAAAACTCTTTTGTCAAAACCAGCTGGACTAATTCTGGATCTTTCACTACCAGCAATGGTTTCCTTAGCACAACAATTCCAAACAGTGGATGCGGAGAGAATTCGTGGTACATCTAAAAGCAGAGTTTTACAGTCAATTTATTTTTAAACAGTTTACTTGAGACTATTCATGACTCAACAAACCTTATCAATGGTGTAGCCTTGAAATGTTTTTAATTTCACTAAGTTTGGATCGCTACCATAAGGGAATTCTGCTGGGTAAGATGGTATACCCCTCTCCTTCCAGTAATTATAGTTAGATACCCAAAGTTTGTAAAATAACCATAACAAGCCAACAATAATAGCCACACCAAACAACATTTTGGATCTAAAATTTGTAACAAAAGAATGAATTAACAGTGGCGTAGTTCATTTATAAAATATGAGTATAGTATATACCACTTCTGAACCTCAACTTTACGAGTAAAACTTTATTTGTAAGAAAGAAAAAGTTTATAAGTAATTATATAGATTTATTAACATATTGCAAATGTATATTTTAATAATTGCTTATGATGTTTTCATTATCTGAGGCAAATACTATTTTAAAGTTGAGAAAAACTGCATCAAAATTAAGATAATCAATCATCTCTTAGTCTTCTATGTTTATATTTATAGATTATATCACTATCTTATATACAAGTGAAAAGCTTATTTCGAACCAGAGTGTATAGGTTGAACAGATAATTAATAAATATACATTTTTTATATTCTTTTAGGGCATGGAGGATAACTTTACTGAAATATATCGTTCAATATCTAATACATCAATTTAATGTTAGATGTAGAGTTTGAAACAATACTCTGGCCAATTACAGAAATTTTAAGTAAGCTATGTTATTTATTTCAATCTGAATAAATTAAATTGATTTGAAATAAAATAAATAACTTTAACAAAGAAATATTCTACTTGTATCATAATTTAAGAGTGCTGTTGGCAGTTCATCTAGATTTTGTGAAAGGGTATTCGTCCAGAAATTCGTCTTTGAAGTTGATCCAATAAATGTTTAATGGAATTTAAGTCTGAAGAGTAAGCAGGTCACGAATTTGTTAGTTTTGGAAGAATGCATTTACGAATACAGTTCTATGAAGTCTTGAGAAAAAAACGAATTCTGGAAAGCGTGGAGTTCTTCACCGATGAAATCCATGCATCATCCAACAAGTTTTGAAGCGATTCCTTCGAGCCCAGACACCTAAATGTTATACTGTTTGATGTCCTCTTCAATGTGTTTATATTTCAAGCTTCATCAAGCTTAGAACCATAACAATGCATCTTGGTTCTGTGTTCATTATAATTCATATTGGACTTTATTATTTCTCATATTTATTTCATATTTATTCATTTATTATTTCTTTTCTTGCCTTTGAATGCTATAGGATTCGGCCGGAGTAGAGCATGGATACTACCTGTTCCATTATGCAGTCATAAATAGATCATTGAAGTTCATTCACATCAGTCCATCAAGGATTCTTTCATCCAACCACCTGCTTCTGGTTGTATATATGTAATAGTGGTCTACTTCCACTGACATTTTTAACCCTTTCAATGCCCTACCAGAGATGTCCCAAATATATGTGGAGTAAAAAATACAATTATTTTTTGGAGCCAAACATACCAGGATACTACCAAGATGTATTAGTAGTAATATAAAAACTACCTCAGAAGTCCTGGAAGGGACTCCATTAATTCTATAGTGAAAAATAAATAGAAAACAATTAGTTTTGGGGGCACATCGGTGGAACTCCAAGCATTTTCTGAAATAAAAACAATTATTTTTGCGTTGATAACAATGTGTTGATAATATATTATTATTTCGTGCTGCTCACAATCAACTAATATATTCCTTGATTTCATATTTGCTTAATACATTGCTAAATAGAAAATTTATTCTGACAGAAATAAGTTTATCATATAAAATAAATAAGTAACAATTAATCCAGAAAGTTATATTTAAAACTTCTATTTTAATTTTTTTTTCGAACAAATTCCATTGAAACTGTTAAAATGAAACTTTTTTTAAAAGTTCCATAAAATTATCAAGCCGAAATAAAAAAAAAAATCTTAGCTTTCTAACGATATATTATACATATATATTACTTATTTTCGAAAAGTTGTTTCTTTTTCTCCTGAAGCTAATAAGCAAATTTGTTCATCACCTATATTCAACCATTTCTTATTACTAACTATAAGAGACGTTTAATTGTTTCAGATAAACTAATTAAGAGATTATTTAAATTCGGTGTTCCAGCCCTGCCGAACTATTTTATCGACGATAAAATATATAAAGCCTACATTAAAGTTGCCACTTATTTGTACATTGATATTACGATTATTAAAAATATTTAGATCACTTTTAGAGAAGATTCTAAATAGGCATAAAAACTAGCCCTTTAGGTAAGTCGATTTTAGCAAACAGTTCTTACCTAATGTTGAAACTGTTTCACAAGTTGTTTTCTTGTCAATCCATGTTGCTCATATACAGCCACACAGACTATTTTGACCTGTTTGTTTGAACTTACTATACCTTATACTGGGAATTTCTGTTTAAAACTTAAATTAGAAAAAATTTCAAAATCACAATACTTTTTCTTTCTATATATCTCATATATTAGTTAGTGAAAATAAAATTGGTGTAATAAATATTTTAGATGAATATTCGTTTATGGTTGACGCAAAAATTCTTCCGGTTTCCCCCGAGATGCAGAGCAGAAGTATAAACTAAATTAAACTTTCCTATTCTTTATATTCCATTTAAATTTAAGTGAAAGTAATAACTGTAACTTGAAATAAATAGAACGGAAGAATAATTTACGACACATGTGTAATCTAAACTATCTTATCTTATTAAGGAATGAAGCATAGCTAGTAAACAATCTTCATCAAAACGGAAAATGTTTAGTTCACAAGTCAAGAAGATAGCTTAATAATTTTAGTATCTACAACTCTTTTCTGAAATAGACTTACCCAAAGTGGCAGTTATTTATAACAGATTGTATACTTGTTTACAATCTTCTATAAATATGTCTTATCTTATTAAAGAATGAAGCATAATTAGTAAGAATTCTTCATTAAAACGGAAATTAAAACTCATTTTCAAATATGAAAATATTTAGTTCACAAGTCAAGAAGATAACATCGTATTTTAGAAGCCGTTTGTTCTTTTGTGGTTGATCCTTTCGAATTCCATCGCGGTTCAAGGCAGAACTATGAACCACGAAATAATAACTATTGCTTGCTTCTGGAGATGACAGTCCGAAAGTCAGAGAAATATAATGAATGCAAACACGATTTTCGCTTCCCAGTCTAACATAAGCCTATTTTTAATAGAACTAAACTTTTAAGGACATATTTGTGAATCACAAATTTAAAAACTCATTAAGTGCATCAATATAATACTTAATCTATTATATGTCAACGGTAGCCACACTTGAGTGGTATTCACAATAGGGAAATATGTGGCACACATGTCTCATCTTGTCACTAAGACACAATAAGAAATAGGTAGTAAAGTTTTGTGCCATTAATCACGAGTTTGACGTCGAGGGAGAAGGAATTTATTGTGAGATATGTTAGGAGAAAACAGTGGATGTACGCATATAATTTTGCGAAACATTCTGCTATTGTTACAAGAGATATGGCTACTATAAAAATGTTAATTACTTAGAGAGAAATAAAAACAAATTTCTTTCAAAATTTGTTTAAATTAAAAAAAAACATTGACTTTTGGAATCAATACCCGCTGAATCCAGTTGAAAATAATGAATGCCTGACCGTTCAAAAATAATATAAAAAGTAATAAAAAAAAGTTATAAGGACCAAAATGGTACTATGTTCTTACCCGTCGGATTTACCATTTTCACAGTTCACAGATCAAACGATATTGGTAGAAGAGACAAGCAGCTAGTATTTTGCGATAAATATCGCAATCGTACTGGCGGTGTAAACCCTTTCTATCGTTCTTTGCCTGGCGATGAAAGTAATATAAACAACTATCATATAAGAGTGGATTTCATCGAAAATTATAACTTGCATGTTCCAAAGGTTAAGTTAATTTGTTTACTAAGTTGCTTTGACTATAACGAAAGGAAAAGAATACCGTAAATACATCTCTTCCGGAGATATATTTTTAGATTGTAAAATGAAAATGATTATATTTTAAAAGGTATCACAAATTTTATGGTTCTTTGTGTTACTGAATACATTTAAAATGATTCTCTTGTGGTTTAATAGTTTGAAATGAAGAAATAAAGTACCAACCGATAAAAAAGAAAACCATATCCACCTCTCTTTATTATCTTAAAAAAATATCACCATCGTGTAATTATGATCTTAACACCATATTCCTAAAAGGAAATTTTTGGTCGGCATACCACATCTTCGTTAATTTGTCATCAAATACAATTATTAAAGCATGATTATGAAAAATTTCTTCTTCTTAAAAAAATAAGCAAAAAACCAGAAGTCAGTAAAACTAAAGAGGAAGAATTGTCGGTTCATGGTTGACTGTAGTGCATAATTGAAGAGAAGGATGGTTGGGGTGATCAGACAAAAATAAAAAATGAAGAGAAAGAAATTTGATTTGCAACAAATTCAAAAATAAACAATTTATGGTTGATAATTTGATAGATTTATAAGGATAAAAAATCATCGAAATGGGACCATATTTAGCAATTAGGTAGCCAATCAGGGGTACCCAAAGTTTTATGACGCAAGTTGCGGCATCAACATTTTTGAGGGTGCACATTTTGAAGGGGTTATGAATTTTAGAAGTAAGAAATTTCAAACCGGGGAACAAGAGGAAAAACATGCACTAGACAGCAGCACTAGCAGATCCAGGGTTTAATTTTGGGGAGGGGCTTCAGCCAGAAAGCTTTTTTTCATAAAAATAACCATAATTACTTTGCAAAAAAAGAAAGAAGGTAACTACCTATATGAAATGGTGTTTAAGTGATTCCTAAAGTGCTTTTAAATGTAATTACACTAACAATAATACTTTAAGAGATAATTTTTTTCCATAAAACATGGTTATATTTTACCATTTTGGGGGGGGCTTCAGATCCAAAGCCCTTCACCCCCCATAGATCCGCCCTGGGACTACAGTAAGTGTAATATGATCTATGCTTTTTCTAATTCTATTGTTGCTTGCAATGGTTTTATATGAGAAAAGAAATAAAATTTCTTGAGGGAGGAGAAGTTTCTGAGCCATCGATCTTGGGGGAGGACATCCCTGCAGCCAACTGTAATTTGAATACATGTTTTGGTGTTTATTTTTTGATGAACTATTGTAAACGATCAAGGAAACGAAAATTAATTCTTTCCCCTGTTATTAAATTACATTTACTTATTTCCATATCATATTGCCTTTTGTTTACTGACCAATATATTATGTGAATTATTCACACGGCTCAACTATTTATTTATTATTCATGATGTACTGCAAATTTATTCATAAATGTTAATAAATTTACAATAATACTAAAGACATGCTTTGTAGAACGTTAGTTGAATTAGAACTATTTGTTTTGTTTTTTATTTTTTTTAAAATGGTGTATTTCAGAACGACCGGTGGAATGAGATTCGCCTTTAACTTCAGCGACTTATCTCTATTTCATAAGTTATTATGTAAAGTTTTGACGTTGGATTCATTATTTAGTTGCTACCAAGTAATAACCAATAGAGATTTTGAACTTTTCGTATTTGTTGGTAAAATTCTTAATTCAGAAAGCTAAAATTAGTTCGGGATGTATTATAACAGCCAAAGGTTTCCACAAAAATTAAATAATTGAGACAGTAAAAAGAATTAAGAAATATTTTTTTGTCAGGCCGATACTTTAAAAGTTACTTGGAGAAAAGGCAGAGGAAGGGGGTAGAAACAGTATATTTTCTCGAAATGGTAATACATCCTGTGATGGGATTTATTGTAGAACTTATATTTTTCAACATTTTACTCAATAAAAATACAAAATACAAAGGCGAATGAACGATAAATTTTTTTTTTTGAGAATTGTTTACACGCTATCACATTTTTTATTACAATAATGCACGTACGTATGCAGGAGATGGCAAGAGGACAGCAGACCACTAAAAACTTTGAAAGAAAATAAACCAAAAAGATCTGGTGTGTCCACTCACACGACTTTCCTACCTACTTTAGAAGAGCATTTATATCTTTACATATGTTCATGAAGAAATAAAAAAAAAAAATTGAATTAGATTTATTTTCGTGAAAATTGATCAGAGAAAAGATTTGAGTACGATTTATTTGATAAACTAAAGCAATGTAAACCGGCTTAAGGTAGATCAATGTAAAAATTGCAATACTCTCTAATATTGCCGATCAAAAACTTTTTGCCATAGCTTAATTTTTTCAACAATAATTTCTGTTAAAAGTAGAGAAAATAGTGAAGTTGAATAGCTGTAACTTCGTTAAATAGTTGTCCAAAATGTACGATTTGTATGTAGTTTTGTAGATAATTTCATTATATTTCAGAAAAACGGGCTAAATGGTGTTTTACAGTCTATAGAAAAACATGTTGTTCATGTATTGCGCGCAAGCTATTGCTCATGGAGCACCAAACATCTGTCACAGGCATCACTAGTCAAAACCCTACAAAATACAAAATAAAAAAAGAAGCAACAAAATCGGTTGAGTAGTTCCCGAGAAAATCTTGGCACAGACAGACAGACCAATGGCTAAAAATGTTTTTTTCGGACTCATGGGGCTCTGAAACGTATAGATCCGTCTAAAACCGCATATCGGAAATTGGACCCGATCGCAATACTTTCCTTACCTAGTATAGGTAGAAAGTAATAATATTATACACAAGGTTTGCCGTAAATGAGAGAAAGAAAATCTAGTGAGCGCAACACACAACTTTCACTTACCACTCAACTTTGAACAAAAATTATTTTCTGGCCATTTTGGCCCATTATAAAATTTTTTAATTAAATTTTTAACTGAGCTAAAGCTAAAAAATTACAGCTAATAAATCATAAATACCTTTAAAATAACAAAAGTATTATTTATTATATCATCGGTTGATTATGGATTGTATGATCCGTTGATTATGGATTCCACGATCTGTTGATTATTATCTAGAATTATTAAACTAGAGTAAATTAGGCTATAAATATATGCTTTATACGTCCATGAAATGATTTTATATTTTATTTGTTTCTTCACACAAGTACAATGAAATAGTTTTTTAAACAATGTCACATTGACTTGATTTTGTGGATTTTAAATATATTTTTTTAAACCTAGAAATATTTTAAAAGGTTACATTTAGTTCGAAAATTTCATTTAATTTTCTTTAAAGCTTGTGATTTACCTTAAATATTATTAGTTTTCAAAAATTATTATTTGTAAATTTTTTACCACTCTCCGTTTTCGGAAATTTTCGACCTGGATAAGCATTTTTATTTATTTTTTCTCCTTTATTCAATTGTCAAATTCTTTCAAAAGTTATAATTACCATTTTTTTCGTAACTTTTTATAATGAGAGGTAGTTAATTATTTGAAATGAACCATATTAAAGGTACTTTAGAGGAAGACGTATATGAACATTGGGCATTTAAGCCATGTAAAGTGACATCAACGGGGATAAGGCCTAAATGGTATTAAAGATCACTTAATTATACAATGATAGACAGAGTTTAATCAAAATGGTTAGAGCCGTTTTTGAGAAAATTGTAAAAATGCGTTTCACGGATGATATAAAATGACACTTCAGGCAAGCCGATTTTATTGAAAAAGTTGCTAGGACATCTAAGGCATATACGTATCTTAAATACGTAATATCAGTTTCGTACGACTTTTCGTTTTCGAGCTGGAGTGTTCACATACAGACACACAGACCATTTTTCGGGACTTTGTTATTTGGACTCAGGCTACCTCAAAACGTGTATTTCCGTTGAAAACTCAGATTCGAAAATGTTCACGATCGCAATACCTATATTACATATATAGGTAATTGAAAGTAAAATGTTTAAATATACTGGATATCATATAAAAATATTTATAAATTGCAATAATAATGAACAACTTTCCGAATAAGGACGGGACTCAGACAAGGAGACGGTCTCTCCCCAACACTGTTCAACGTGGTACTAGATAGGATAATGAAGGAGTTGTGGAAAACCAATGATGTGGGTGCAAGTATAGGGACCAAAAACAACCACGTCAAGGTAAGGTGTCTTGCCTACGCAGACGATCTTGCACTTTTAGCGGAAACGGAAGAAGAGGCAATCGACCAAATAAATACACTGGCGGAAATAGCCAAAAAAGCGGGTCTCCAAACCTCCTACGAAAAAACAAAATTAATGACCACAGACGCAGACTTAAAAAAAAAACAGTGGAAACCAAATATGGGTCAATAAATGTAACAAATAAATTTAAATACCTGGGTGAGACTATATGTAATAATGGTTCCGAAAAAGAAAATATCAAGAAAATAATAGCCAAATTGGAAAAACTAAGTTTTGCAACCAGTAACATATACAACAAGAGAAACCTGTCCAAGGAAGCGAACATACGACACTACAATACAGTTTTTAAACCTGTGATACTATACGGGACGGAAACCACATTCCTCCCCAGTCTGAAAAAATTGTTGAGAATAGAGCGAAGAATTCTACGAAGGATTTACGGCCCCAAAAAGACAAAAGAAGGATACAGGCTAAGATCCAATCAGGAAATATACAAGGACAAAAGAGATCTAGAAACGGAAATTAGGATCAGGAGACTAAAATTCCACGGACATATGGTAAGAATGGCCCCAGAAAGACTTAACAAGGAAATATTCCAAAAAATCCGTAGATACAAAATCTTGGGAGGATACATCAGGCAGATGAAGGAAGAAACGGAAAGACTTGGAATAACGGCCCGGGACTGTCTGGACAGAGAGGGGTATGATAAGAGACTAAAGGAGATCACGGCTCTTGCTAAGAAGAAAAGTTCGAGAAAGGGAGTCGCGTGGACGGAGGAGAGAAAGCGGCGGCACTCGGAGATAATGAGAGAGAAGTGGAAAGAAAGGAAAAACAAGAAAGAAGCCAAATGTCATGATATTCGCGTGGTCTCTAAGGCCGTTCCGTGAAAAAAAAAAAAATGAAGAACTTAGTATAATATATTATATATTTTGAAATCATTGATATATTCAGTTAATCAGTGTATCCAGATGCAATTAGACAAATTTTGTACTGTATATTTGATGAAAAATCCATATAATTGCATATTTTGATTTTTTAAATTAATAAAAATAATTATAACTATATATAATGAATTAAAGTGGGACATAGAAGACGATATTTTCTTATACAATTGTAGGTTGATTTTCAGTTAATAATATCAAATTAACGGCAATTCAGTTATTAAATTCTTAGAATATGGATTTTTAAAATTGTCTGTTTTGCTTTTTTATCTCCTCTTTTCATTCCTTTTAACTTTTAAACATCAGACTCAGCTTCTGTGTCTCACTAATTCTATCCACCTTAAGGAAATGTACTTCCATGTCTAAGTAAACATCTTAATAGATTGATACGGAAATTGACATCTACGAATATTTAAACTTGGACGGGGTACCTAACACACCCCGATCGTAACTCAAGATTCTTTCGGCTGTTCAGATGCACCGATCCATGGGACGAGATCCATTTGCCTGGAGCCGTATTGTGTAGTGAAAGGCACGGGCGAATCTATGGGAGGGCCTTAAAGGGCTGAAGCCCTCCCTTCCTCCCTTCCCCCTCCCCCAAAATGGTAAAATATAACCATGTTTTATGGAAAAAAATATTAAAAAATTATCTCTTAAAGTATTACTGTTCGTGTAATTACATTTAAAATAACTTTAGGAATCACTTAAACACCATTTCATATAGGTAGTTAGTTTCTTTCTTTTTTTCCAAAGTAATTATCATTATTTGTATGAAAAAAAAAAGCTTTCGGGCTGAAGCCTCTCCCTCCGCCCCTCCCTCCCCCAAAATTAAATCCTGGATCAACTAGTGAGTGTAAGGCACCCGACTATTACATCTGGCTTAAATATTGGCAGACGTAGATTTCCCTATCAATCTACCTAGATTTTTAATTAGATATGGAAGTCCGTTCTCTCAGGGTGGATAAAATTTCCCAATTTCTGGTATAGGATTTTTTTTTTAATTTTAATTCAAATGCTTTTTTTATTTTTTGTAACGATCAGTATCTCTGATCTATGACTCCTCGTAATCATTACTGTTGCTGCAACAGTAGAAAATATTTTTTTATTTTATTTTTAATTGTAATTTAGAAGTTTTACATCGCCCTTAATAACATTGTAATGAATTAGATTTATTTTAAATTAAGCATATTTATCATCAAGGAAGTAGCTATTGCTTTAAGTACTTTGTAGCCAAATATAAGCACGAACTTAATACTTTAAGCAGGCGGGATTGACTCCAGCTCTCCCCCACTCGAGCTTCTTTGTTTAGCCTGTGCGTATGTCTCTGTATCCAGGTTCAAAATCCATATCCATACCGAGCTCGGTTCTACATTTCTTCACCCGATTATGTTGCTGAGAAATCATTTTCAAAAATCATGCTGCAAGTTTATTTTAATTTTTCTATTTAGGGTGTACATACTTTTCCTTCTTTAGTTTATTGAGCATTTAAAAACAGTCATTTTATTTTCTGTACATTCAGAACCGAAAATCTGTTTTATTCATTTTTAAAAGTGAGCCTTTATGTTATTTCTTGATTTCTTTTCTTGAACTTCTTGAGTTTTTTTACTGTTATATAACCAGCGCCATTTTATGTTTATGTATTTTTTTTCTGAATGTAGATGATTATTTAATTTTAATTCATATCTTTATTTTTATTTTTGATCATTTTCCATCTCACAAACATAATGGTCATTAGCATACCTCTACACGAGGAAGGTTTCTCTCGAAACTCCCAGTTCAGGTAACAATCTTATATATTATTTCTAAAAATTTTATTTGCGAAAGTATGCATTTTTTTTTTGTTTATTATACCCATAATAATTAGAAATACTACTAAATTACATACAAAAAAAAAAAATCTATTAGAAATTCGTAAAATTTAAACAATTTGTACCAACCGAAGGAGTAAAGTAAGTTGAAATATTTTTTAATGGCGAAACAGAGTTGAAATTTGTATTTCGCATCTCGAAAGACCTTCGAATATGAATTTTCATTGCGATCGAAAAATAAAAATTTTATTTCTACATATTTGACCTTTTACATTAGGCATTTTTTTTTTCGAAAATCACAAAAAGTTTGATAACTTCTATATGCTTCCGCCTATTTCCACGAAAAGGGATATAAGGATATAGGGCCTTATAAACTACAAAAAATCACACAACCTGTACCCCCTAAATAATTTAGAATTCAAGTTATAAAATAAAAACCTGTTAGGAGTTTTTATTTTATAACTTGAATTACTCTCTGTAGACGTGTTAAATCAAAAAGTTATTTATACGGTCTTGACGGGAGAAAATTCAACTTCCCAACGGTTGGAGAAACATTGAATTAGGATAAAATCCTGAGGAGTTATGAATGTTTTAGTTAACGGCAGGCAAAAACTTCATAATGAAAAGTGAAGTCGTTGCCATGACGACTATCTCAGCACAGCTCTTCTATCCTATATATTATTTCTAAAAGATGTTTTTTTTTTGTCGGTACGCCATAACTTCGTCAATACTTCATCAAATCCAATTATTGACCACTCATTTTGAAGATGTTCTTCTCCTTCACTTGTGAAAAATAGTTCTATTCCCCTAATATTTCTGAAAAAAAAAGTTATGAAGGAAAAGAAACTTGATTGTACCCGTGATAATTAGAAAGATTACTAAATTACCAACAAAACAAAAACAAAAAAAAATTGTAAAAATCGGACAATTATTAACAAAGATACAGTCCATTAGTTTTGATATACTTAATAATTTCTTTACTATTCTATTACATTTTTTTCCCGGCTGATACATTAACTTTAATAATTCAGAAAATCCCATGATCGAGGCTTTATTACTTTTATTGTCTTTCCAGCCAGCGTTTAAAAATAGGCGCCAGCAAAGCAATGGGTACAAATATTTTGATCTATTAAGTTAAATGTTATATTGTAAGCGACCAAGGAAAAAATATTATACATAGGATCTACTTATTTTGAAATTGTTCTGCCATTTCGTCACTACACAAAATTGTCTACGAATTATTCGCACGGGTCAACTTTCTTTCGCACCTTTATTCTTTAGTTCGAATAAATTTATTTCTGCAATCATTTTTAAATGAACTACTCATTTCATAAAACAGATATTTGTAGAATCAATTATTAATCCCGTAACATGCTTAAGGAACCATTCATAACTCTGAAATCACTTAAGTGGAAAAAAAAATCACTGATGTGTTTAAAATAAAAAGGTGCCACCAGTATATAATTATAAATCAGGATCAATTAAAAAAAAAAAAGTAAGATTGTTCTAACCTCAAGCTTTGAAAATAGTTAGATGTTGGCTTCTTGAGGCTGCTGTGCGATATGACAAATTAGCAGGACTAGTTGATAAACCTTGAAGAAAAGAAACATCGATATATCGAAAGACCCGTATAAAAAGAATTCTGATACTGATATTATAATGTTAGAATCGGAAACTGCAGATAAAAAATATCGATATTTTCATCTATATCATATTAGTCATAGATATTTTTAGCCTTAAGTAGAAGAGAAGATAGCGAAGGACCTCGAGTATCTTTATCTGCTTCTCGGACTAGACGAAGATCTTTTTAACAAGTGGATGCATCTCCCTAGCAATTATTGTAACAATATCAATTTAAGATTATCTATCGATTGAAGTAATATTATTAACATCGATAATACGCTTCGATTTTCTCATATCTTGCCTAATCTAAACTCTAAAACTCTATTATCCTTACCACAAACTTGGAAAAGATATAGAAATCTCATTCAAGAAATAAAAAATGTGATGAGATTATTCCTAGAATTCTAATATTACAGACAGCAGATAATTGTTCACGAGTAACGCTGAATCGCTCCCAGAACAATATTGCTATATCTTTTATATTGTTAAAACGAGATTATTTTGTCACAAGGTGAAAATAGCCAGATTCGTTTTGTGAAAACACAGTTGTTATATAGAAATTGATAGTATGAATTCAAAATGTTTTTTAAATTAGCAACAGAAATTTTTTTCATATTTCAGTCATTATGGCTACCTTCATATTTTCATAGTTTTTCATTATATGGGTTTTGTCGACAGACACTGTCTAGCCAAACTAGTTGGCGATCGCCGAGGGCACCCAAAATCATCCTCTTATATTTTTCTATTACGGTGATTTATTTGGCCCCCAAAATAACAGATTTGAATTTTATTTTTTATGTCCACGGTATTTTTGGTGAGCCACCATGATTTTTGTTAAGTGCAAAAATCATATTTTCGAAAAAAAAACATAATTGAAAGTTTGATATTTTCACAGGTGCAACTTCAATTTTTGAGTTTCAACCCATGATTCACAAAGGAATATCCATATTTGCAATTGCCGCATAACTTAAATTGCCCATTAGATACAAAGAAATAAACAAAAATTAACTTTCTGGTGATACGTTCACCAAAATTCAGAACATTGCACTGTTGCCATAGATATACCCAAACACAGGGTGTCCGGTAGGTAGAGAGAAATATTTAAAAGGGCGATTGCGGAGTTTAAGAGGTACAAAAAAGTTTATATAAACAATGATCCCATTTTCCGCGAAAAACAAAACGAAGCGATTACGAAACAGATATATAATTTAAGTAATTATAAGTTGATTCCCAGTAAAAACAAATTTACTTCAAACGAAAGGAGAGTTTATCACTGTTAAAATCATTTGAAGTGGCTTTTGAACGGTTACACTAAGCTTAGTCCAGTTTTTAAAACTCCGCATTACCTTCAACAACTTTATTTATTTGACATTATTTTCTGAAAGTTGATATTAGAATTTAGATATGTTAGAATTTCTATATTAGATATTGTTTTTACTAAAATTCTCAGCTTTTCAACGATATATTATACGTATACCTTCTGACTAGTATTTCCGGAGATTCATGTTCAACCTGGATAAGCATTTTTTTTCCTTCAGGTTCCAGTTATCATATTCTTTCAAACTTCATATTTAGCCATTATTTCATAGTGTCTGTCAATAAAAGAGAGTTAACTTTTTTAAATAAACCATATTATAGGTACTTTAGAGAAAGATGTGTATGAACATTGGCCATTTAAGCCCTGTAAAGTGACGTCAACGGGGATAAGGCCTAAATGATATTAAAAACCACTTAATTATACAATGCTTCACCGAGTTTAATCAAAATCACTGGAGCCGTTTTTGAGAAAATTGTAAAAATGTGTTTCACGGTTGGTATTTCCGGTGGCATTTCCGGTTTGCCGATTTTAAGAGAAAAGTTGCTGTAACATCTACGTAACAACTTACTTTACTTAATCCGGTCATCTTTGTTACCGCTGAGTACTAGCGGATCCAGCAGGGGGGCGCCCCTTCCCTGAGGGCTTGAAAAAAGTTCTAAAAAGCAGCTATTTAAAGAAAAGGGAAATATAGGGTAAATTCATCCTCATAAACGATGAATTTCCTAATGTAATATAGAAAAAAAATCATTTCGTGACCAGCACTAGCGAATTCGAATAGGCGGCGCGCCATCCCTTGAATAGCGGAAAAAAAAACAAAAAAAAAAAAACATCTATTTAAAGAAAAGAGATATGTAGGGAAAATTCATCTCCATACACGAATTTCCTAATGTAATATAAAAAAAAATTACTATCGTGATCAGTACTAGCGAGTTCTGCCAGGGGGGCGCCGTCCCTCGGATGGTGAAAAAAATGTCCAAAAAACACCTATTTAACGAAAGGAGAAATATAGGAAAAATTCATCCTCATAGACGAATTTTCTAATGTAGTATAAAAAAAAGTTACTATCGTGACCAGCACTAGTGATTTTTGCCAGGGGGCGCTTCCCTCTCTGAATGGTAGAAAAAAAGATCCCAAAAACAGCTATTTAAAGAAAAGAGTTTTTGGGTCCCCATGAGATGGGAAGGCTTGTGCTCCTTTCGCAGTATATCACTAGTGACTCAGAACTGACTCTCGCAGGTGAAATACATGATAGAGGAAAATTTATTTTAAAAAATGAACGTCATCTATTCTTTTAAACAACCTTTTATTGAGCATAAGAAAATATGGATTTTCTTCCGGATCCAGTTTTTACTCAGTTCCAATAGATCTGGACGCATTGCAACCTTCAGCAACTATAGTCTCCTTGAAGAATCCATGCGATTCAGAAAACTGGTCACGATAATAATTTTTATATTTCTCATTAGAAAGTGTTGTTCTTTTATTAAAATAGCTGCTGTTGGGAACATTTTCATGAAGGAATCTACTAATTATTTGGTCTCCGATTTAATCGGAATCGGAAATTATTCTGAGTTTTTTTTCTTAGAGAACTCATTTCCAAGCTGCACGGCCTTTTTAGTAATCTTTCGCAGATTTTTACAATATCGGTAAAAATTAGCGTTCATTGACCGTCGTTATCGACCATATCACTAAGTGGCTTTCGGGCTTTTACTCCTCATGTGTTTCTCCTAAGTCAATGTTACTATAACCATTAGAAAGCTAAATTATTGCTCTTCAAATATATATCTATGACTTTTAGATTTTATGCCTTAATGAGGAATAAAGAATGAAAAACTCCCCAAACGTTTTTACTTTATTTCCACTAACCTAATGTAATCAGAAAAGTCTGCTTTATGCCATTTCATGTGTTTTATAGGGTCCTAAATTCATGTGGATAGAAGGAGCTGTGTTGAAGTGATCACAATGTTTGTGATTTTCGTATGGTCAATCACGCATTATTTTTGTGTAATATTTATTTATAGCCCACCTTTTGACTAAAGTTGCTTGTTTCATCAGGGTTAAAAATCCAAAATACAAAAAGTTATTATTATATTCAAATTACAAAAAATTAAAATAAGAGTTGATGTTAAATTTGTGCATGATATTATGGTATTTGTACAAGTTACAGATCTATTTTAGAGAGTGAGAAATGACAAATAGCAATTGAATTCAGTATAAACAGAGTGAAATAGAAGACAACATAAAGGGAATGACAAATGGTAATAATGTATCATTGAATTGAAAAATATTTACACAAATAGAGAGTTTAGATCCACTTCACCACCAACTCTCATGTACTTAATTTCTTCTCGTTGACTTCTAGACCAAGTCTTCTTGCTGCTGCTTCAAGGGCTGTAAACGCTCCTCTGAGAGCCCCTTCTTCCTATAATATCAATATCAACAGCAAAACAAAGAACCTGTATCAGGCAATCAAAGATTATGTCGCCTGGTCTGAATACCGGCCTCTCTTACAGCTTTCTCTTATGCCAAGTTGAATAATAGGCAGGCGAAGGTATCCTCTGCCGAACACCACTGTTCACTTCAAACTCTTTAGAGGCATCAAAACTGACATGTACTTTACTTTTTGAGCTGTCCATGGTCATCTTGATTAGGATAGCACAGCAGCTTCTGAAGGATGCTTAGCTCCCTACTCTTTACTAGGATCATTTTAAGAGAGAATAGTTGATCAATGGTTGAGCATCCTCCTTGAAATCCAGCCTGATATTTCTCAGGCATTGAGTTCCTTTTCCGCATCTGGGAGGATCGTCTCAAAAATAATTAGAGAGCAGCTTATAAACCCACAATTCCTCTATAATTAGTTCATTCTGTATTATCTCCTTTCTTATGTTTTGGACAGATAATGGCTGTTGCCCATTCCGTAGGCATACCTTCCATCTCCCTGATGGTGGGCATTAAGTCATGCAGAGCTTTCCTCAGTTCTTTACCACCACATTTCAAGAGCTCTGACTGGATTCCGTCTGGTGCCTTTCAATTTTCTTAGAGCGTTTTCCATTTCATCCTCATCCGGGGATACCATAGAATTCCGTGAGTCTAATGAGTCTTTGAAGTGCTTCTTTTTTTGTAGGTTTTGTAATAAAGTACTTTAGGGGGGATTGGATTATCAGCCCACGGCCCCTGAGTTAGGTAGATCCCAGACTGGCTCCCGCATCCGGGGCAGCTACCTAGGGGAGGTGATCCTAGGGTGTGTACTTTTTTTTTTTAGGGTGTGTACTGTAGGTGACCTTTGTAGTGTTTGGGTGTTGTAGTGTGCTGAATAAAGTGTCCTTGGTGTGTGAGTGTAAGTGTCCCCCAACCTGGAGGGCCAGTGGCTGACTACGGTAAAATGAGAGGGCGATGTGACCACCACCTCGCTACCCCACAATATAATATGATGGATTATAATAAATACAATGAGCATTGTAATATATACAGAGATTTTTCTTGGATAAATTTTACATATTGGACTATAAGACAACAAATGACAACACTTTGCAATGTCAAGATCTTGCTATCAGTTTAATAATATTACATATTGAGTTATAAAATAACAAATGACAACATTGTCGATATCTTGCTATCAGTATAATAACATTACATATTGAGCTATAAAATAACAAATGACAACATTGTCAATATCTTGCTATCAGTATAATAAAATTACATATTGAGCTGTAAAATAACAAATGACAACTATCAATATCTTGCTATCAGTTTAATAATAATAGGTTTATCAGATGCTGTGGTAGCAGAATTTCCTCCAATGACAAGAGGGATGTTGGTTTCTTCGCATGGCTCGACACGAAACTTTCGAAGGAGAGTCACAACTCCCACCTTAGTTTGGAGTAGTCCAAATCTCATACCTATTTAATAATAATTATATATAAAACAGTATGTCGACTACAATAAAATACATGCAATATAATAATAGTTGGTGGAATGTGCAATATATTAATTAAAGATCACCAACATATTACACATTCTAGATATTAGGCCGGAAAGAGTGTTATAAAAAAATATATTATAATACATAAAATAATAAACATGGAATTGAATGAATATTAGTAAATTATAGAAATATTAGTAAATTTTATACTGGTTATTTTAATTTCAATATCATTTTAATTTACTGAAATGCTTTTCACACTCAAGTTGTGGAGCTGACTGACTTTTAAAGAGGATTTTTAGAGTTACAACATGAATTGTTATAAAAACGGACTATTATTCCAAACAAATTAGCTTTTTTTAGTACATAATTCCAAAAGTTTTGAGACTTTGTGGGATTATTTGGGAGAATCTACATACTGAAAGCTCTGATGGATCCGGTGAGCAGGGTGTAAGATATAAGTTACCTTTTTATGTCAATATAAAATAATAAACTATTATATGGCAAACTAGGAGGCGGAAGGCGAGGAAGATTCAGACTGAGATGGATTGATGATGTGGAGGATGTTGTGTAGAAGATGGGAATCACTGATAGGGAATATTTGGAGAGGCTTAGTTGTGGCGGCCATGGTTCTACAAGAACTGTAGAGCCAAGAAAGTAAGTAAAATAATAATTTAAACTGCTTCAACAGGGTACTTTTCTTCTTGCTAATTTGTAGATTTTTTTCAGAAAATGAAATTTGAGAAAATAAGTATTCCTTTTAAATCATTTTACTTTCTTTTAAAAAAAAATTCTAAAAAAATTGTATCCCATCTTGCTCATTTTAAAGTTGTTAACCTATAAGAAATACCTCTATTCTCTGATCATCATCTCTTTTATTGAAACTAGGGTCAAATAATTCATATATAATTTAATTTTTAATATATGATAATTACACCAGTAATCATGCACTTACCAATACACATTCTAGGACCTTCACCAAATGGCAGATAAGTATAAGGAACAATAGAATCTCTGTTTTCTTTTGAAAATCTTTCTGGGTCAAATTTATCAGGATCCATAAAGTATTGGGAGTCATGGTGCAAAGACCAAACAGGAATAATGATCATAGTATCCTTCTCTATGTTTTGACCAGTAGAAAGTGTTACTGATTTTGTACACTGCCTAACTAATGTTGGTACAGTTGGGTACTTCCTTGATGTTTCTGGAATGAAAGACAGAAATCCATAATAATAATAATAATATTATATAAAGTAAAGTGAGAATGAAGTACATCAATGAAACAAATATTTTTGTATATTTACTTCAAATATTATAGCTGTTTTATTTCTTGCATAATTACAACAAGTTAATATTTCAATCATATTACATACACCACCATCTAAATAGGTTAAATGGTAGGTTGCTATAATAAAAAAAAGTTTATTTTGATACTTTTTATGTACTTATATTTTGAACCATTGAATTACCTGATACAACATTTTATTTACAATTTTTATAGGAAAAAAATGCAGATATTTTTATGTTTGAGATCAACAGATAAAATAATGTGCCAATGTCTCAGAATTCTTTCAGTAAATTATTAATATTTAATTAAATAAAAATCTTATCTACAACAGTTAAAAAAATATAAAACATATGTATTTAGTAGGTTGTAGAAGGACAAGTCTCATTGAAGGAGCAGGGTAACCCAGTGAGTACGAAGCTATGTTTCTATTCTGCTAGTTCTTTGGAATAAACTTTGGATCAACCCATAGCTCGAGTCAGTGGTAATCAAAACAGTTGTTATCCTACAAACAGTGCTTCCTAAATAATTCTGAACCCAATATCTTTCTTGGGTCTAGTTCTGTTTTATTTTTTTAACATACATTGACTGATTTATTGACAAAAACACATGAAATTCTCCAATAAACAATTGGGATTCAGTACCATCTCCAAATCCTCATAACTTAATATTATAACTCAAGACATGATCTAAAGTGTGAAAATGGCAGAACAGAATGGTCCTATTCTCTGTTAATTGTAGGTCAAGAATTACATTGGAGATTCGCATTAAGGAAAGATTCAGTAAGAAGAATCTAACCTGGGAAGGGAGGAGACGATTGATGGAAGACTAAGGTGTATGGAGGCAATCTTAAGTAGGAATCTCACACCATCTCATGGTAAAGATCAGTTTATGATAATATTTTTTCAAAATAAAAGATGTATTTTCGTAATTAACTTATTACAGTATATTTTAAGTCTCAGAAAAAAATAAATGAAAGCTTTAGAAAAATCGGCTACTTGCATGATTTTAAATTTGTTTTCGTCATTGAAGATAAAGTCATAAAAATAAAAACACAAAAAGTCCTGAACTTTCTGATGCATGTTTGGAAAGATAATTAGTGTTAAAGAAAAGTAGTGAGGACAGAGCTATGTCATGAGAGTGGGGACACTGATACATTACGATGTGCCAGTGATCAGTCCATAGTATTAGATATATTACGCTTTTTAGTTTAGAATATTGCTTTGAGTTTCAAAACCTTTAATCAAGATATATCTTTATGGTATTTCTCTAATGGTTTTAATGCATACAAGTTCTGCTTGTTTTTGCAGAAAAGTTGGTCAAGTTTTCTATACTATAGTAAAAATTACTAAACTAAAATAGTCATCGCTTCCTAAGAAAAACGTAACTCAAATACTTGACACAAAATTTAAATTAAAATTTTCTGTTTGGAATTGGATCATAATTCATATGAATATTTTTCTTATCTCTAAGGACTACTACCACCTTTTAAAATATTTCCTAGGATTTACAGGGATCCTGTATAAAAATTATTCAAAATTATTTTAAATTATGTACGTTTTATTTTCAATTACCTGATATGACCATATCAAGATATTCCATTTCCTGCACAGCCTTATAAGTAAGAGAACCATTCTTCTCTATTGTTTCATCAATCTCTTTAATTAGTCTTGATTGAATATCTTGGTGGAGTGCCAGTTCATAGAGGCAGAAACTTTGCACTGAACTAGAGGTCTCAAATCCAGCAATAAAAAAGACAAAACATTGGGCTGCCATTAACTCCATTGTCATTTCTAAAAATAATGAAAATTTATTCCTTTAAGTTTTGAAAATCAATACCTTGTTCTATAGAATAAATGTTCATTTGATTCATTGTTCACTGAATTAGTTAATATTTTAAGTGAATAAACTATAATGGATTTCCATGAATAAACTTGGTTACAGCATTCGGTAAGAAATTATTTCTTGATTAATGATATGCGAGGCGATAATCTGGCTAAGATCAAATCCCAAGCAAAATGCACTTAATGTAAATATTTTCAAAAATAAATTTATGAATTCCCATTTATTTATTAATACTTCTTTTCATTCATTTTTTCAAACAAATTTTCAAATTTAGAGAGAAATTCAAACAAACATGTCATTTATAGTCCAACTGTTGTTTAGGTCAATTGAGTTTGTGACGGCAGAAGACTTTTTTTATTCAGGCGGACTGTTCTTATTTCCATGTTGCCATATAATTTTAAATGAGCAATAATCTGGCAAGTGGGCCTGATTGTATTCATTCCCAATCCCAAAGATTTCATTAACAAATATTAATTGAACTAGTACAAAGGTTTGGAGTTTTCTATAATTCTGAAATACTTTGTAAAATATTCCAAAGCACAAATCAACAATATTTTTATTATTGTTGATTATTATAAGGTTTATGAACAGTTGTTCCAAAAATGTTAAATCATAAAAGGATTACTGAAATTAGTATAAATTTGATGAGAGACATTCTTAAATTTAAATTATAACTTAAATGTTTATTATAATTAAAATTTATAAGTCTTACTGTTTAAATTGAATAATCATAAAATATTACTGGTTAAAACCAGATAGACTTAAGAGCCCATTTACAATCCAAAATAGATTTAATATAAAAGTGTAAGGATTATCAAAATTAAGATGTCACAAAATTTATAACTAATTATATTTACCAAGAACAAAAATTAAAGAATGATAAAATCACTATACCAAATGGTTTTTCAAATTCCTGTCCATCATCTCCAAGATTTCCTTTATTCTTTAATTGTATTAACAAATCTATGAAGTCATTTCTTACAATAGCATTTTTTTCTCTTTGTTCCACTATGTTTTTAATGAGCTTTATGATGTAATCTTCGTCCTCTACAGAAATGAACCTGAATGAAAGAAACATTTCAGTAAGTTTTACACAAAAGGGACTTTTTATTTAAATTTTAAATACTTTTTAATAGAAAATTAAACTAATTATAATAATCTATTAATAAAGTTTATTGCTCGTTTTAGCCTGCCTTTTTTAAAAACATGAAAACAAGAATATACAAAACTATTATATTTGTTGTAAAGATGTGAGGCTTACTAATGAAGAAATTCCTAAAATAATAATTGGTGCTAAACCAATGGTTAAATTTCTAAGGGGGTAAACTAAGACCTAAGTGAGAGTCATAAATTGAGAATTGAGAAATGAGCTTTGATGGGGTTCAGTGTATGAGATAAGGAGGCAAGTGTCAATCTTTAAGATTTTCTGAACATTCTATTATTATTACATTAAGATTTTTAATCAAGAATGTTTTGTATAAATGTAGCAAACATATAACTAGGACAAGGACTAATTTTTCTAAAGAGATTAATTTTCTTTTAGAATACTTTAAAAATTGGATAAGTTTGTTACATGCCATTAAACCAAATTAAAATTAAGTACCATTCTAATAATCCCACAAACTCACAAAAATATTTAGTTTATATGGTGGCTTGGTTGATCTTAACTAAAACTTGATTGACTTTAACTCAAGCTTGGTTGGTTACTAAAAACTGTAGAATGGCTCTTCTTGATCCAAATGATGTACTTAGTACGATTTTAGTCATATGTAGATTGATGGTTTTTTTATATAAAAATGCTCAATTGAAAGCAGCAAATGTAACAGATATATAATTGAATAATTCTATACATTATATTAAAAATATAATGCTAGAATAGCATTTTTCTGTCAAAAGAAGTGATGTATCTATACTATATATTCAATTTCTTGTCCCAGAAATTACACAGCTCAATAAAAATTTTTTCTACCAATTTTCTTTGCTTAGAAGCTGACTATGGGATGGCAATATTTTTAGAGGTTGCTGCTTTTGAATCAAAGATCAAAAAATAGTGACTAATGTTGAATGTTAAGTTTGAACAAATCATCTCAACCGAAGAAAAGCACTTTTTCTATTGTGGAATAGACCATATTTAATTATAACTTTCATGAATTGATAAATATGAACCAGATAAAATACCTAATTGGTAACAATGATGACAATCCTGGCAATAATCTAATAATAGCTATTTTTAATTTCATTAGAAATTTTAATTTTATTCCTTCTATTCCTATATTTCTAAGCTTGTTATCTGGGTGGTTTATAACATCAGTATCCAAGCCAAATGCACAGCTACTAATGACATCTGCTGTAAAACGACCTGTTAGCTCTTTAATATCGACTTTTGAATCAACTTTTGACAGCAAAAGGGAGCTAAAACTCTGTAAACAATAAACAAATAATAATATAGTGTCTTCTAAGTAGTTAACAGTTTTTAAAAAAATATTTTTATTGGTTCAATTAAGGATGTGGCTGCAATTATGGACATTACTCCAAAACTTGCAGTAGTGCTATGAACGATGAAGTTTTTTTTTTAAGGAATTGTACATAATTTTCTATTAGTTATATACTGTTCTGTTGACTTCCTACCTTTTGATCAACTGTTCATTAATATGACCAAATATATAAATATTTGGTAATTTCTATGTTTAATAGTGGATTAATTGATTGAGGCCCATCTGGCATAAATTCATTTTTTTTTTTTTTGCCTAAAATTAATGTATAATTGATAAAATAGTTAACACATAATTGGTATTTTATTGATTGCTACAACTCTGATCGATTCTACAGCATGTTACCATGAAACAAAAGCAAAAAATAAGTATTTATATAAATAAGACAGGCATACTAAGTGCAAGGTCCTGTAAGAACAGTTAAAAAAAAAAATCCTATTTTTTATCTAATAGACTTATCAAAGCGAAATTTTTACACAACCCTCTTAAATCATTAGGGGAGAGATTAAAAAGTTTTATCAAAAAAGGTTCAATGATACTATTAGTCCTTATTGCAGTCATATCCTCAATTATATTTGCATCTCCTAATTACTTCCAATAGATTTTCTCAATAAGTTGTTAAGCGTAATAATCTTCTGAAGTCTGTATGGTAGTATTTCATTTTAAAAGAAAAACAATTAAATATTTCAAATGATTAGTCAGTAAAACTATTATGGACTAATTTGGAATTTCACAGACCCAGGTCAGATTTTAAACATTAGAAAAGTATAGATTAAATATATACAGCATTCAATTTAGTTACAAAAAGAATTAAAAGAAACAAAACAGAAAACTATATGTCTATAGATAAAAGAATGATGAATTGAATGAATAGTTTTAAATGTTACATTAAAGATTTTTAACTGAAAAATTGTGGTTTTGCAGTTATACCTAAGGTGACCAGACGTCCTGCTATTGGCGGATCAGTCCCGATATTTTACAATTTGTCCCTTGTCTCGCGGCATGTTGAAAAAGTCCTGATTTTTTAAAAGAATGCATGGCAAGCTAGAGAGCGGCTGGAGAATGGAAAAAGAACATACTGTTTTGGGCAGCCATGTAGCTATTTTGCCAAGATATAAGTGTTATATTATTTTTGTTAATTTTATAATGTTAAACTTTAATAATACCAAATAATTGTTGAGAACTGATTATCGAGAACTGTTTAGCAAAGTTCGCATTGTTGATCAGTTATTATAATTCAACCACCATTGTTTGGACTTAATAAAAACAACCAGAAAATATTTTTAATAAGATATCGTTATTTAAAATATATATTGATAAGGAAAAGATAAAATCTTTAACATCAGCAGATCAACTTCATTTGCTACTCCGATTATCGAATGTTGTCACCTTCAATAAATTTTATAGCATTTTGAAAAAGAGCCGCTCGATTGTGTATAAACTGCTGCCACAAAACATTAAATTCTTAAAAACTTTAATTATTGAAGTCGTAACTTAGATGTCTAATACAACATCAAATTATTTGCTTTTAAAAATACTCCTTTAGAACTAAATTCACAACTTTATTTCAGCTGAATACTATGTCATCTGATTAACACTTGCAATTAATTTTACATAATGATAACCTGGTATCATTGTGTAAAATTAATTATTGTAACAACAAATTTGGACAATCCTTCTCATCTCCTCCCTCGATCAATTGTTAAAATCTGGTCACCTTAGTTATATCACATTTCTCATTGGAGTGTTATTAACTTCATAGATAATATAAATAAAGACAAAATATACCTCAGCACAACTAACAAAAAGGGGGAACATAGTTTTCAGCCTTCCGCTGGTAAATGTGGGAGTAAGTTTTATTCTTAAAGCTCTCCACCTTTCTCCATCTAGATTGAATAAATGGTGATTAATTACATCTTTATCAGACCTGAAAAATATTGAATTTTTTCAAATACAATCTTTAGTTAAAAAATTTACTTAAGTTAATTTTTTTGGTTGAGATTAACTATAGTAATCAGTAGTAAGCAGTAATCACAGAAATGGAGTAAAGGAAAAACAAAAATTATTACAGTTTAATAATGCCCCTGTCTCTGAAATGAGAAAACTCTTTCGTCAAAATATGCTGAATTATTTCTGGGTCTCTTACTACCAGCATAGGTTTCCTTAAAACAAAAATTCCAAACATTGGTTCAGGAGCGAGTTCACGATACATCTAGAAAAATATTATTGTTTTTATTGATTTTTTAAAACTATATAATAATAACATGATGTAATAATAACATTCAGCATGTTGGTACCTTATCAACGGTGTAGCCTCTGTATTCTTTAAATTTCACTAAGTTTGGATCACTACCATAAGGGAACTTAGCTGGGTAAAATGGTACACCCCTCTTCTTCCAATAACTGTAGGTTGATACCCAATTTTTATAAAAGAACCAAAGCAAGCCAACAACAATGGCTGTGGCGACAAACATTTTTGATCTAAAATTGAATAAATAATACATGTAAAATTATTTAGTATTGCAGACAGGTCCTGATCCCATCAGTAGGAGTTAGTATAACCTATTTCAAAGCTAGTAAATCATTAAAAAACTTGAAATAAGCTGAAAGAATGGTCAGTATGCAATAATTTTTTTTTTGCTTACCTTCTTTAGGACTTTAAATATCAAATAAATATTAAACATATATTCGTGATTAATTAAGGATAAAATATTGAAAGAATAAAATGGATAGAAGCTGTATGAAATTTTTGTGCAAAATAATAAAAGTATTTTTATTCTCATACAAAACCTGTACTTCATGACATAAAAAAATCTATTAACTAGAATCTGAGTGTTTGATGACAGACAGTTGGGAGAAAGTCTATATCAGAGTTTAGATTAACTTCTTTGGTATGGATATAAATCTTTTGTTTCAAAAACCATGAATCCTGTTGAAATCATTGGTACTTGTATTAGTGGGGGGAACTAGTTTGGCAAGTGGGCTTATCGTGGTTCTTTTTGCAATGTTGAAACCATTAGTATCAAACATTTGTTTTAGAATTGTAAGGATTTGAAAAATAAAATAAACATATACCATGCAAATGACATATTATAATATAAGCACATTGCAAATTAGTCTGTGAACAAACAGTAATATAATTTGGAAATAAGTTAGAACAATATATAATGACAGGGAAGAATTAATTTTATGTTTCTAAGTCATTACAACAGTACGTTGTTGAAAATAAAAACCAGAGCATATTTACAAGATCCAATAGGCTATTATTTATTGTTTATTTATTCCACCCTGCCCTACCTCTAAGGCAATACGAGTATTTGCAGTAGTGGGATGTTACCATTCATAGCAACTCACTGCTGCATTTTTAAAGCAATTTACAATTTTCTCTGCTTTAGCTTCATACTTCATTTTGTTTGTGTTCAGGTTTCTTTTCTTCCCTCCTCATTTCGATGGCCTATCTGGTGCAACTCCTTTTCTTTCAAGAGAAATGTGGGTTGATGCAATCACTTCTTTCCACCTTTCTACGGTTTTAAAGAACTGGAAGTTGTCTTTAGTCATTAGTTAAGAGAGATTCCTTTCCTTAAGGAAATTGAGGCCTGTTTCCTTCAACAGCTTGGCCCTGAGTGACTCATAGGCGGCATAGGAAAGAAAACTACGCTTAGTAGTGTTTGATATCCTAAAATTTAGACATATGGGATCAATGTTTATACCAAAAAGAACTAGCTTTGCTCGGAATCTCCCATGTCCCATGAGATTCAATAGTCTGGGAGGACCAAGTTGCTTCAAGCCAAGATCCGATGGTGGAAAAGTACTTTCATTGGGTTGCCGCTTTTGGAGTGGCAACCACTGCCAGTACAGCTCCTAAAGTCTTCTTCTATTCTGACTCAAAGGTACTGGGTAGATCCACTACCCATTCTCGTCTAACCTTGTACCTCCAAAATAGTCTTCTCTCAGCAGCAGGTCGAGAGGCATTCCTCCTACCAAGACCTGCACCACCTCATGAGACACTATCTTGTACAATCTGGTGACTTCACGTAGCCAATTGCAATGGACTTGAAAATTGCACCATCAAAATATTTTAGGGTATTCATTTCGAGAGGGTTTAGAAATTTTGGGGGGGCCCATTTTGAGAGGCTCTCTTCTTTTTTATTATTTCACCTCTCACTCACTTGACCCCCAAGTCTGTGCTCTGTGACTTACATATGAGAAAAATCAATTAGTTCCCAACATGAGAGACCTATTAAAAGTAAACTAATTATTCAAATCTGAAACTGATGCCATTTTTAGGAATTAATTAAATTTAGATTAAAAATAAATTAATAAAGAATTCAATGTATTAAATTTATATCGAGTTTTTGAAATATTACAAAATTAACTTTTAAAAGGTTAATTGAAGGGCGAAATTCTAAATATACTAGTTGGATGATGAAGCATCATGAGTGCTAAATTAAACTATTTTATCTTACCAAGCAATTTAGTATGATTGATAAAATTCCACAGCTTATATTAGACATAAAAGAATGATAACAGTTTATAAAATCGGGAAACAAGCATGTCGCCAGAAGGGGTCTAAAGGAACTTCATCTCTCCAGAAATATTTTTAAATATAATTGTTTAGGAAATCAATATTTTTGTATAAAATTAAACGAATCGCTCATTTCGAAAAGAGAGGTTAATTATATTTCTTATTAATATTGAATATTATTATTCATACTTCGTTTGAATAATAATTTTGTAGTTTAATCCTTTCATAGTAAAACCAAGAAGAAACATTGTTAAGATTGTTAAATTATTAGCACGTTCCGAAGTAAAATACCTGTTGACAAGATATAAAAGTATGTGATTAGCTGAATGTTTTTTTCTGGCTGATGCAAACATCCTTTCAAACCCCATCACATTACATAGTGGAACTATCCTTCAAGAAATAATTACTATTGCATGTTTATTGGGTTTGCAAGAAGATGACGAGGAAGAAGAAGAAGAAGAAGAACGTAATAACGTAATAATAGGTTTCCACTTCCGTTGCCCGGCCAACGAAGATCGCCTAATGTTTCATCATATTTACGAATTATTGAAGTTACTGCGTACTATTAATAGTGACAAAAATTGTCAATAATATCAATAAAAAACAAACAACTAATCAATTTTATATATTAATACTAACCATTAACTACTTATTTATTACTTTATGAATTTAGGTTTTTCAAATGGACTTGAAAAGACTGGCTTAAGTCAATAAAATACATGTAAATATATACAAAATAAATGTTAAATTATTATTGAAGTATATTTACAATTGAATACTGGGTATCAATAATGAGCTGAATAACAAACAATAAAAAGTTATTTAATAAATTAAATTCGAAAAAGCGGACTAAATGCCACGCTAATCAATTTTGATAATCGGTAATAATCATTTTGGAATTAAAACTTATTTTTTGGTTTTCGGGAATTGCATTCAATTTTCTTTTTTTGAAAGAAAAGTAACTTTATGCTTTTTTTGCTCTAATTCATTTTTTTCACTTAACTTTAATTAATTGAATTTAACGTATATTTAATAAATGTCACTTCAATTAATTGAAGTTTTCAATTATCATTATTATTACATTTATATCATTATTATATATATATATATATGATAGCATAAGAAACCAAGATACATAAATAAATTATATAAACGATAATTTAAAACTCACAATTTTGGCAGAACCAGACATTCACTTCTTCGAGTCTTGGAGTGACATGATGAGTCAACGGGACCACTTTATAAGCTTTGCAGAAATATCGATGGCTGTTTAGATATTATTATTCAAATATATCGAAATCTAAACACAATTATCGAAAATATTGGACATTGACGTCCTTGGCAACTTTCTCTTTTCTGTACTTCGATCCAATTCTGTACCTCCGTCTAAACATATCACTATATACCCCTGGCAATTATTATTATAACGATTTTCTAAAAGTTGAAGTACTCATTCGATATAAATAAATCGATACTTCGCACCGACGTTAATATCTCCCGAATGACCTCCAGCCTGGTCCCCCACCACAAGCTCAGATCTGGAAATCTCATTCCAGGAATGAGATAGGTCGCTAATGGATCCAGAATTTAATTTTGGGGGATTTCAGACCGAAAGCTTTTTGTGTGTATATATATATATTATTTGACAATATCTAGTTTTAATATTGTAAGAGTTAACTTGCAAAAAGAACAGGCAGCTTTCTATCATGAGACTGAACTTTACTAACAGAAAATTCACTGACAGAAACTTACAACTATCAAAAATAAGTTACAGTAATTATTTAAGTCATTGAATGAAAAAGTGGTGTCTTTTTATAATGAATATTTACTATTTACTATTAACTTTATTATTTACTATTGATTCACTATTTAATTTACTATTTACTATTAATTTTATACTTTTAAATAATTGATTATGATATGTTACTGACTATTTGTAAAAGATAAAAGTGGAAAATATTTTATTAAGTATAATAAAATGGGATGAAAATAGGCATAATAAAATAGCTTCCACCATCTTAAGTTTTTATTGATGACTGCCATCCCAGACACTTTTCTCTATAAAATTCTGAATTATATCAGCCATTAAATACAAGGTGGTGAATCATTTTTGTAATAAATTATTACTGAGTTTGTTTCTGAATGATTTATTCACTTTTTTTTATTCTAATGTATAAATATATATTTATTTGACCTCATCCCTCAACCAACTCCTTCTCATATATATGTATATATATATATAAAACTAAAAAAGTATCTGAAAGCATCACTGTTTATGTATTATTTTTTTTTTAAGAAGCAATTAAAGAGAACTTAAACATCACCTCATGTAGTTTCTTTCTTTTTCTTTCATAGTAACTACTGTTACAAAAAGGTATAATATAATGTAATAAACATAACTTATAAAAAAAAATGCTTCTCCCCCAAAATTAAATTCTGAATCCGCTTCTGATCAGAAGACCATAGCTTAATAAACATACAATTTCCATAGATATAAGGATGGAAAGACTATTTGCCCAAGGTTGTGGGATAGTTGTATTACAAATATGCATTTTCTGTAGATTTTTGCAAGGTACAAAACCATTGGCTCAACATCGATACTTAGTGGAGCAACTCCTGAACATTTTCCGAATGTTGACAAGCATTTCCAAAACTTGGGGCTACTATGGCACCCTCTGGGTACTTCATTTTTTCTCACCCTTCAATGATTTTATTAAACAAATTACAATACAAGTATACCTTTCCCATGATCCCTGACCTTGATTTCTTCATTCACAAAGGTCTAGGGCCGCTAAATTACTCAGTTATATGGCTTCAGAACCTTTCCTCAGATCACTCTCCACTAAATCAAACTTTTTCTGCATTTCCTATTCCCATGTTATCTCCTCATTCTTCAGAGGCCCAGTTAACTTGAACCTTTTCTGCCAAATAATAACAGATATGATTGACCTCAGTATATCCCCCAAAACCGTTCAAAATATAGATAATACAGTGAGTACCTACACCATCTTGATCCAAAAAGCAGTTTGGACTGCATCCTCACAACTTCCCTCCAAAAAACTACCACAAGAAGAATCCTTTGCCCCATGATCATTCTGATCTTATCAAATTCAAACAACAATCAAGGACCCTCTGATGATCAGAAATTATACAATTCTTATTCTAAAAGGTTTAAAAAAAACTGACTACTTTTATATCTCAATCCTTCAATACTTACATTTCTTCCCTCTTTGTTGATGATAATTCTTTCTTAAAATTAACCAAATAAATTTTTGAATAACAATCTATTTTCCCTGCTGATATTCCTCCAAACTCCAATTCACTACTAGCAACATTCCCTGATGATACTGCCACCCTATCCTCCTACACAGAACCTAAAACAGCATCCTTAAACTTACAAAGACACCTCTCCCTCCCTGATTGCAACAATTGGTGCACCAAAATACATGAACCCAATTACAAGCATGTCCTGCTTGTACTCCAAAGTCTCCAATGCGGATCCAGTCCATCAATCCTTTTCAACTCTATAGCTCTTCCCATTTCAGACACAATTCAGGGTTATGGGTTCCTTTTAGACAAAAGTCTAACATTGAACTCATATAATAGTCTTAAAAGACAAGAACTTAACCGAAAATTTATTATATAACTGTTAGTTCTGGCAATTGCAAGCTTCTCCACTCTCTACTAGAATCCCATACAGGTGACACAGCTGAAAGAGAAGTGCTAGGATATCTTGGAGTGTGGCCTTGTCCTCTACAAGAGGCAGAAAGGGCCACCTTGGCGCTTTTGGCTGACTATAAATATTGTAATTAAGTATGATAATTTTATAATTTTTTATATTTTATTTTGAAGCTTCATAACTTTTCTTTTGTTTTTATTATATTGTTTCTATTGTTTTTTTTATTGTCTTATTGTATATATGGTATGAAAGTCTCTTAAACTTAGTGCTCATACGTGTAGCAGATTGTATTATTTCTTAATAATTATAATACAAAATAAAGGAATCCATATAATGATATATAAGCTAAAATCTATAATCAAGTTTAAGCTCGTCTTGGTTTTCAAAACAAATGAACAAAACCCAATATTCTGAACATATTATTTTGAATAAAAGGAATACATGTATCAATAAAAATCTGATTAAATTAAATCATGATAATCACAAAATTTGTTGAAGAATCAAAAAAATCACCAAAAGCTTTGAAAATCTCTTATAGACAATAACACTCAGATTATTGATTTATTTATATATTATTATATACATATTACATAATAATATACATATATTGTTATTATATTATATTCAGACATGGAAAAAGACTGAAGTAATTTTTAAATATAAAGTAATGAGTTAGATAATAAATTTAATGGGAATTGCAATCCATAAACAGAGTAGGACTAATTATATTCAATATTACCCAAATGAAAAAAATGTATTTAAGATCTTGCTACAAGTTTTATAATAATAGGCTTATCAGAAGAAGTCGTGGCCGAATTTGCTCCCATTACTAGAGGGATCTTGGTATCTTCGCAAGGTTCGACCTTAAATTTTCGAAGAACAGTCAGAATTCCCACCTTGGTTTGAAGTAGTCCAAATCTCATTCCTATTTGAAAATAAATTTATATCATTATAAATCAGAATCAAGAATTTAAATAATGGGTGCATTATTGAATTTAATATTCAATGTATTCAGAATATTAATACTGTTGTTATAACTTATTCATTTTAATGTGAATAAATAAGTTTTAAGACAACAAAACCATTATTTAATATTATTCGAGAAAGATATGACAGTCAGGAGGGTTAAGTCAAATTGGAAAAGTATAGTAGTGCAAAACAACTTAAAGGCTTGAACACACAGAACGTAACATGGTGATACAGTTATGTTGTTATCTATTCCATTATAACATTCACATGTGTTTTGAAGGCCGGCACTCAATGCGCACATGTACATCACCGACATCCTCGAGGAATATATGGTATCTTTTGGCCCGTTTATTACCCTCTTTTCCTTTTTATACAATGCTCAGCCATACATCAAAAATGTTGGACGGAACTACCTAGACGAGGTTATTGTCCACACCTTGGAGTCGCTAGCACACAACCCCAACTTCAATCCTACCAAGCATCTTTGGGATCAACTTGGGACGTCCATCCATCGACAACAGAACCCTCTCTGTGACCACCTTATTTGCCGTATGCCTAAGAGAGTACAGGTCATTATTCATGTAAGGAGAGGCAACATTAGGTACTAGAGACTCTGATTTCATAATTAAAAAGTGAAAGTAAACAGAATTAGATGCATTTTATTTTTGTTTAAAAGTGTCCATTCGTTTTATTTTATGTTAAAGATTTTGTAAAATGAATTTATTTGTTTGGTTTTTTCTTATTTGTGGTCTCCTAGAGACAGAATATGTCACACAATAAAAAAAAGGTAAAAAAATTGAAATTTTTTTTAGTTGGTCGAGAAGTAATGACAAAATTAAAGGTGTGCCGGTTTTTATGACCACCGGTGTATTTTGTGTCACTACATCAGTATTTAAATCACTTTAATAAATTAATTAATAATTAATAATTTGATAAAATTGAAAAATAAATAATTAAATAATAAATAACAAAAAAAAACTATAATGGAACAAATCTTGTAGTTAGGCTATTTTATAACCAGAGCATTCAATTTTTGTAAATACAATAATTAAAATCATAGTAGTCCCTTACCAATGCACATCCTAGGCCCTTCGCCAAATGGTAGATAAGTGTAAGGAATAATGGAGTCTCTGTTTTCCTGTGAAAATCGTTCAGGATCAAATTTATCTGGATCTGGAAAGTATTGAGGATCGTGGTGAAGAGACCAAGTAGGAATTATAATCGCAGTATCCTTCTCTATTTTCTGACCAGAAGAAAGTGTTATAGACTTTGTACATTCCCTGTGTAAGTCAGATAATGTTGGGTACTTCCTCGTGGTTTCTGAAATGACAAGATAAGTACATATTTTATTCTTAAGAGTAATTCTAGTAAAGTGAATAGGTTTCTTAACATTAGCTATGAAAAACATATTAATATAAAAATATATCAATTTATAAAACAAAATTTATTAATCTCTTTATTTAGGTGTCAAACACTTGAAAATTATAATAATTATATCAGTCAATAATCATGAACAACCTCTTAATAGCTAGTAATAATAAGAAATGGATAAATATAAACTATGAAAGAATTTGATATTGAACTTGGAGAAATATATTACTAGAAATATATTGATTAAATTTCTGGAAATATGAATAGTAGTTTAGATATATTAATATACTGTTGAAAGCTAGAGGCTCATGGACACAAAATAAGATCTGTCACAGAAATCTGTTTGTACAGCTCACTGTGATAAATTGTATTACAATGTTACTCTGGTAAAGCAATAGGGTAGTATTACAGTTATATATCTGAGATCACCGATTGTTGCGATAGACTCGTTCTGTGTGCAGGAGTTTTAAATATTTTAGACTCTAAAACATTTTACTATACAAGAATTATTGTTTAAGATTTCAGATTTATAAAGCCATTTTCAAAAAATGTTTTCTTTAAAAAACAAAACATTATTTACAAAACTTTTTTAATTATATATGTATATAGAATACTAATCAAATATAGTAATTGTTTAATTAAATATAAAATGTTTTGTTGTTTATCTTTTTGTCCTCCAAACCTCCACAAATAGTCTATTTTTCCTCCTCATACTATCAAAACATCACTTGACCTTATATTCTTTCCTTTTCACCATCTTCTTTTGATATCTTTATTTGCATTTAAAAAGAGTTAATTGATTTTCACATAACTTTTACTTGTGAAGTATGAAGGATTCTTTTTTTTTCAGTTTTTCGCAAATGAATCGATTGTTTCAGAAACGATACATTATAAATTTCATAAAACTAAAAAAATTGATAGGTTTAACTGAATTTTACATAAAAAATATATCCATTATCCAAGGACAGTATGATCTCTGAAGAGGGTTCAAAACTATAAAGCTGGACAGACATAAAGAACTCTTGGAAAAACTTAGACAAACAATAGCAATCCTCAAAAAAACTTAGAGCAATCATATTCTGCAAACACCAGATTTCAATGAACATTTTTATTTAACGACATATGAGAGTAATTGTGTAATAGGATCAGAGTTAGTTCAATGAAGAGATGGAAAAGAATTGCCAATCTGTTTTTCATTGTGCACTCTTAATAAGGAATTAGAACATTATTCCACTATTGAGGAAGAAAGTTTAGCAATTATCTGGTACTGAATTTATTTAAAACTCTTTTTGTGTAAGAATATTTTACAAATTTACCAAACATTACTTTCTACAATATATAAAAACTTGCAAGACTCATGTAATTGAAAAAATTTCTATTATAATTATATTTTCATAATAATAATTATAATATATTATTATACATAATTATAGGTCTGCAATTAAGAAACAAGAGCACTTATATATTAACTCCTTCCAGGACGATATGGAAATAGTGCACTCTTCGAAATCATCAACTGATAATGGAATTATCTGAAGTTATATACTAGAAATTATACTACACTAATAAACCAGATGAATTTGATTAGGAATCATATTTGAATGAAAAAATAATAATAATGCTCCCTAACATCACTTACAAATTCAAAGACCTTCTGGATAATGAAGAACTACATTTGGATCTATTTCTCCAGTTCAGCTAACATAACAATATGTGTTTTTAATTTCAAATCCTTAAATTAACAAAGATCTTGGAGTTGGAGACCCAGCAGGAATGAAAGAGTAGACGATGTTAGTTAAAAAATGTCCATTGTTTCATATACCCTCTACACTTGCATATAAAATCCAAATAAATTGCACATAAAATCTCTTGTAAACAAAATCCAAAACACTTCATTAAAAAAAAAAAAAAATGAAAATTGTAGTTTCTTTGAACTCACACATGTTCCTAATGGCTTAAAGTAATATTAAATGTAAGTTACTCATTTGAGGCAGAATTTTATGCCCTTTAATATTGAAATAGAATATTCCTAAAAAACTCGTGGTATAGGATTAATTTGTGAAAAATTAGAAAAAATATCCAGTGTTTGTGAGTCTGTAAGTATATGGATAAATATTACAAATGTAATATAATATATTATAGTTGTTACCTTTAAAATTTATCTAGACCATTGAATTTGGTACAGTCTTACATCATCAATATTGTTCAAGCAATAACGAAGCAATATAATTGATATAATAAACTTCCTATATATTGAATAAATTCAATATTATGTTATGAAGATTCAATATTTGAATTTTAGCTACCTGATATGACCATATCCAAATATTCCATTTCATTCAGAGCCTTATAAGTAAGACCATTGTTCTTTTCTATTTTTTCATTTATCTCATTAATTACTTTTGATTGGATATCTTGGTGAAGTGCCAGTTCATAGAGGCAGAAACTTTGAACTGAACTTGAGGTCTCAAATCCAGCAAGAAAAAAAGAAAAGCATTGGGCTGTCATTAATTCCAGGGTCATTTCTGAATAAAAAAATAATATGAATGTATATTTATACTTATAACTTCTGTATAATCAAGCAATTGAAAATAATAAATAAAAGTACTAAAGAATGAGAAAATGTTTGAAATTTCAAGAGAAAAAAATGTTCATGTAGCTTAAACATTAAAATTAATATACCAAATGATTCTTCACTTTCCTTCCTGTCATCTCCAAGATTTCCTTTATTCTTTAATTGTATTAACAAATCTATAAAGTCATTTCTTACAATGCCGTTATTTTCTCTTTGTTCTATTATATTTTTAACCAAATTTATGACATAATCTTGATTTTCTGATTCATTGGATCTGAAAAAAATCGTTATTTCAGTATTATTTACAATATTATACAACAATGTATTTTGAAATTTTTAGTGACTTTAAATAACTTATTTATTATATAACACTATTGTGTATAAATTGTCGTATCGTTATAAAGCAAGATTATCATTAGTTAGAAAAATTGTTTCAAACAGTTTAGTGTTCTGTTAGAATATTTTTGAAAATGGAAAGGCTTATTAAATTTAAACAAAACCAAATTTAAACATTCATAACTTCCAGATAGGCCATTTAATAATATTTTTAAAATTGATCTAAACAACTAGATATTTCAATTTACTGCTAATTTGTAATTATTCATAATAATGTTATTATTATGACATTCAATATACTATAACAATAATTTCCACATTGATACTTTTCCTATTATTTATTTTATTACTAGACCAGTTGATATTTATAATTATTATTTTTTATCATATTTATAATTTTTCCAATATTTTTTTTATGTTAATATTATAGTTTCTTTAATTTGGTTTGTTTAAAATAAATAACCGTTTAATATTGTTACAAGTAATAAGAAATGGTTAAATATAGATTATTAATGTGTTTGATAATTAATAAGAGGATGGAATTAAGTTAAAAGGTTAATGAGATAGAACCAAGAGCTAAGCAAGATCATACCGAGAAACACTCAGAGTGCTTAGGCATGGTCGGAATTTTACGATTAACTGCAAATATGAATAATATACTATATCCAGAGCTTCCAATTTGGTGAAAAAATTCCCATTTTAGGGATATTCCAAGAATAACACTGTCCCTTTTGTAAATCAGACATACTTCTGTTTTGTCCTAATCTTTATAACATGAAAAATATTAGCTAAATTAAATACCTTTTATTTAATATTGCTGAAAATGCTGGAAATAATCTGGCCAAAGCAGTTTTTAATTTTCTTATAAATGGTACTTTTATTCTTTCGATTCCAATCTTTCTAAGTTTGTTATCTGGGTGATTTATAACATCAGTTTCCAAGCCAAATGCACAGGTACTAATGACATCTGCTGTAAAACGACCTACTAGTTCCTTTATATCAACTTTCGAATCAGCTTTTGACAACAGAAGAGAGCTAAAACTCTGTAAACAACAAGCAAATGATAATTTAATGTATTTTGGATATGTATAACAGGTTTTTATTTGTTCAATTGAAGATGTGGCTTCAATAATAAACCATATTCCAAAATTACTTTCATGCTTTGAGCTTGATGAAGTTTTTTAATGAGCATAGCTCAATTTTTTATAACATGATATATTATAGATATATATGATGATAGATTATATTTTTTATTAGTCATATATTGTTTTATTCACTTTCCACTGCCTTATGATCAACTGTTCATATAATTCATTTCCTTTCTAAACAAATAATCATGAATAAATTGAAGTCGAATTTTGTATATCTAAAATAAATTTAGTGGTAATGTAATTATTTTGAAATTTTCAACTATATTACTGTTTTTGTTATGGTTTTAGTTTCTTTAGTTGAGATATTTTTTACAAATAGTATACTGGCCCCTTAAATATTGTATTGAATGATACCTTGCATACCATTACTAATGCATCTTTGTTAAGAAAAAAAAAACGTATGGCTATGAATTTCGAGCAAGCATATAAGTAATCATATCAAGATAGCCGTCCTTCGTGGTTCCCAGAAAGAGTTATTGTTTATAGTAATACTTGAATATTCATGTTTATTAAGAAATTTTAAGCTGCTAAAAAAGGTTCAACCATGTTTCTTTTTTTTATTTTAGGATCGTTTATAGGAGCCATTTGGATGCAATAACAGTAATCATAATTGAGTTGTATTTAATAAGCATAATAACAGTAAATCTTTGTTTATGAAACCATTGTCATGAGCCCATTTCAAAAAGTATGTGTAAAATCGCTGGGATTTTTCTATGGTAATTTTTGTAGTAAGCGATGAAAAGAAATATTCATTGTCACTTGTAATAATAATTTTCTGAATATCATTTGTGAAAATATAATGTAACTATAGACTGGGAATAAGACATTGGCCTAAGATAAATTGTTTTTTTATGTCAGTTGATTTACCTAGACTGTTCTAGTCTAACTAGGAAGCTTTCTTGTAATTATAGTAGCTTTTATATACTATCATGGCTGAATCGGATAACCCATTGTCTTATTTTTGAGGTTTTCATTATCATTGTAGTATCAATAACTAGACATATCTGCAAATATACAAAATATGTAACAATAGTAATATACCTTATTATTAATAAGATCTTTAAAACAAAAAGCATATGATCAGTGGAAACTGTACTAGTATTTTTTTATTTATTTGTTTGCAAAATGCAATACAGCTTAATCAGGCCTATAGTGTGCCAAAGCTTCATCAAAAATAACTTTAGTTAATACAATTAACCAACTGTAATGGACTTATTGGATTGAATATTTAGCAGGCTTTAGAATGTAGCATATGATCCACTACACACTACTAGATAGTCACCGATGTCATCTGTGGTTGTGCCATGAGCTATGGAAGGCATGTAATCAGAGTAATACACTTTGTTTTAAATGTTTATAAAAACATTTTTGCGACTAATTTAATGTTTTCTTAAAATAAATAAATCCATTTTTTGTAAAGATGATATAAATAAAGACAAAATTTACCTCAGCACAACTAATGAAAAGAGGAAACATGGCTTTCATTTTTCCACTGGTAAATGTTGGAGTAATTTTCATTCTTATAGCTCTCCATTTATCTCCTCTAAGATGGAATAAGTGATGATTTAATATATCTTTTTGTGTACTGTGAAACAATAAAATTTTTAAATACAACCTTTGGTTCATAAATTCAGAGTTAATTTAAAAATTTTCTTTTGAGATTGACATTGAAAATCTATAATTGCAAACACTGTAATAAAGTAGGGAAAAACAAAATATATTACAGTTCAATCAGGCCCCTGTCTCTGAAGTGTGAAAACTCTTTTGTCAAAACTAGCTGAACCAATTCTGGATCTTTTACAATCAGCATAGGTTTCTTTAGAACAAAAATTCCAAACATTGGATATGCAGCAAATTCATGATACATCTGAAAACAGATTATTATAGTAATTTTATTTTTAAATAGTTTACTTATGACAATTCCTGATTCAACATACCTTATCAATAGTGTATCCTTTAAATTTTTTTAATTGAACTAAATTCGGATCACTACCATAAGGGAATTCTGCTGGATAAGATGGTATACCCCTCTTTTTCCAGTAATTATAGTTGGATACCCAATGTTTATAAAAGAGCCATAGCAAGCCAACAATAATAGCCACACCAAGCAACATTTTTGATCTAAAATTTATAAAAAGGTTCTATTAATAACAGTTGAGCTGCTCATTTATAAAACCTCAGTATAGTATATACCACTTATGAATCTCAACTTTAGGAGTATTAATCTACTCAATACAACTTTATTTGTAAGAAGGAAAAGGTTTATATGTAATTGAATATCTAACAGGCTTTAGGATCTAGCATAGGATCCACTACACACTACTAAATAGTCACTGATGTCATCATGAATTTAAAAAAAAAATTAAAATATAAAATATAGATTTACTAACATATTACAACAGTATATTTTAATAATTGTTTATAATGCTCGTGCTTTTTGTGTCAAATAATCTTTTAAAGTTGAAAAGAACTCCATATAGGTTAAGATATTAAATCAGCAAATGCTATATGTGGGTCAATATCATAATGAATTAATTAATGTATGAATATTTTGAAACCATACTGAGGCCAATTACAGCAATATTTGAAATATTAAGTATGCTATGTTACTTGCTTCAATATGAATAAATCAAATTAATTTAAAATAAAATAAATAACTTTAACAGAGAAAACTTCTACTTATACTATAAATTGTATGATGTGCTTCTTGTTCCAATGTGATTAAATGGAAACGGTGGAACCGTCGGATGGTTCTAAAAAATAAAAATTCTATTTGCATTTCATGAAAATTTTATTTAGTTTACAATGCTAAAATTGGTAATGACCTAAATTAAATAGGTTTTAGGTATTGCTTCCTATAGGTAAAAAAAAACCTGACTTAAAAACAAACTTAAATTTTCTGTTTTTCTGCGAACATGATATCTATATAAGCTTAGGTTCATGTTGGTCTTGAGCTCCCCTATCACCAGCACCTTAAATATTCATCATTTATGGGACATCCTGTATTTAAAGACACAGCAATACCATGAAAGTAGCGAAGTTCAAATAATAATAATATTTCAGTATTTTCAAACACTATTTACTTACTCCTCTCTCCCCCCACCTTACCAATTTTTAATGTTTTGGATGTTTAATTAGGTTTTCCCACTTCAACAGCAACTTCTGAATTAGAGGGTTGGAATTCGGTAAGTGAATGGAATTGCTGTTTTGGGCATTCTTAACTTTCCCATTGTGTTTTTTTTTTTGCAATAACCTTAAGGTGGATCAGAAAAATAACATTTTTTTTCAAATCATAATATTGCGGACATGCTGATTGTAGATAAAAAAATACGAAAAAAGAATTCGAATTGATTGATCTAAATTAACTTTCCTGATTACACACGTGTTTTAAAGTTTACTAAAATTAACTTAAATAATTTAATTAAAAAATTGAAATTTTTTATATAATTTTTAATATTTATTATCTTGTCCCAGTTCGAATTAATAGCTCACATCGTTATTTATTAGAACTAAAAAAATACTGTAAAAATTTTTTTTGTTTTATTTGCTTAAATGACCTAAACTGTTTCCAAACAAAATATTTAGAAACTCAACAGGTAGTATTGTTAGGTAAAAATTAGTTTTATTTTCAATAATAATAAAACGAAAAATTTAAGCTTAGTTGTACCTTGATATAGCGATTTAAATTAACATACTTAAAAATTTACAAGAAAATTAAAAAGAAATATAAAATCTATTATAAAAAGTGGCACTTCAGGTATCTATGTGAGTCCATTTCAGCGACTAGTTGCATAAAAATGGTATGCACCTACCTGATATTAAAGAATATTTCAGTTTTGTAAGGCTTTTCGTTTTTGATCTAGATTGTTCAGAAACACACACACACAAACACTATTTTGCGAGATCCAGTTGTTTGGACTCAGTTGACTTTAAACTGGGCATTTCCGTTGAAAACTCGCATTAAAAAAATGTTTTCTATTGCAATAATTTATTCTTTCTATATACTTCATATATTCGTTAGTGAAAATAAAATTGTTTTAATAATTATTTTAGATGAACATTCTTTTATGGCTGACGCACAAATCCTTCTGAATTCTCTCAAGATTTGAGGCAGAACTATTACCCAAATTAAACTTTTCCTTTCTTTGTATTTCATATAGAGATAAGTGACTGTAATAATTGTAAGTTTTATTCTTTAAATGTCAGTCTTTATTTGGTAAGGTATTAACAATCAGAACAAACTTGTCAGCAACATCCTTTGAAATAAATATGACGGCAGAAGAATTTACAACACCAGTGCATTGTGAGTGTAAACTAAATTATCTTATCTTACGACGGAATGAAGCATGACTAATATTTTCATTAAAACGGAAAATAAAACTCCGTATAAAAATATGAAAAAAAATTTTCCGCAAGTGAAGGGTATAACCTAAAACATCTATAAGACGTTTGTTCTTTTGAGACTGATGCAAAAAAACTATCGAATTCCATTATTCGAAAGAGTCATAACGATTGTCGGCAGAACTATGAACCACGAAATAATCACTATTGCTTACTCCTGGAGTTAACAGTCCGCTAGTCAAAGAAGGTGAACGCATCGCACAATTTCCAATTACTACTCTATTTTGAGCAGAAATTATTTTTAGGCCAAATAGATGTAATTCAAAAGAGCATTTTTAATGGAGCTAAACTTTAAAGAACTTACGGTCATAAATCTGACCAAAATTCTCAATTTCTTATCATGAAGTGTATCAAAATAATACTAACTCTATTATAAGTCAGCAGTAACCACACAACGTGTTTCAAAATAGAGTGATGTGTGACAAATTATCTTTTGTCGCAAACGACATACGAATTTTATCTTAAGATAAGCAAGATTCATATCGAACTGATAAAACATAATAAGAACAGGAACGTTTCGTGACATTAATCATGAGTTTATCGTCGAACCATGTTCACATTAGTGCTGGACTTAAGGTGGAGCAATAGCTTCGGGGCGCCTGCTTGGGGCGATTGCCATTTGTTAAAAATTATAAAAAATATAAAATGCATTACAATAATTAATGTTAGTCTATCAATAAAGCAACTGTATTAGAGAAATAATAAATGAAATAAAATTCAAATATTACTTAATAGAAAACAGAATAAGACATCAATTTAATTTTTTAAGAGAGATAAAACGTCATTGCCCGAGGGACGACGAATGTTTAAGGCCGGCACTGGTTCCCATATTAACCACTTTGAAATAATTAATATAAGTGCTATATTAGCCAATAGCAAAATACGTCAGAAGAAAAAATCGTGATTCGCGGTGTTTACATTACTCTTAAAAAAAGTGCAAAGGCAGCCGTCGAAGAAATTAGTGTCATAGAAGGAGAGTCAGTTATCCATCGAAATTCTGCCACCCTTCGGTTCGAGCGTCAACAATGGGAATATGAGCTTCGCAGATGAACTCTTATCAGACCGCTCATCGGTCATTAATGATGACGTTCTTCTTCAATGGGTCAACCAGGACTCACATGCAATCACTTGTGATTTATCGGCCGCAGTTGCGGCTTCTAATGCCACAGGGGCTCGCCATCTTAAAGACCTGGAGGTACGTTATTTAAGACCAATGTCCGGCCGACATGACTTGAGGTCTAAGCCCAGTAGCGAGTTGATATTTGCAAAATGTTGTTTAAAAATCCAAAAGATGACATAATTCAGGGGGAAAAAATTATTACAAGTGACGGAAATGGGATATTAAAAAAACATAGCAAACATGAGGAGTAGGTACAGCCAGTTGAAGCCGCACAACCGGAGATTCGGCAAGATTGGTTTGTGAAAAAAGTGGAGCTTATTGTTTGGTGGAACTTCGAAGGCGTTTTACATTTTAGGCTAGTTCGTGATGGTCGGGCTTAGCACTAAATTTTTTTCTGTGAACAGCTAGAGAGAGCTTATGCAGTTTTAAGTGTCCGTAAGTACGCCGCTTTGGTGAAGAGGAATTTAGCCATTACGCAACACGACAATGCCCCTGCACATCTTTCTCATTTGAAAAATGAAAAAATTATCGGATCTGCAAGCAGCAAACGTTTTCTCTCACAATCCAGATATTGCACCATCAAAATATGATTCGTTTCGATCAATGGCTAATTTTTTAAAAGATCGGATCTATGATAATTACGAAGACGCAAAATTAGGATGTGAAGAGTTCTTTGCTTTAAAATCAAAGGATTGCTACCTCCATAAAATCCAATTACTAGTAGGACTATGAGTGAAAGTAGTTGAAAACAATTGAGTTAACTTTGAAGCTTAGTATTCAACAATGTTTAAAATATGCAATATGAAAGAAAGCTATACTTATGCATGAGGACTTTTGTTATCAACCTACTAGTATGATAACGGCGATGTAACACTTTTGACGCATAATTTTCTTAAAGAGTACATGTATTAAAACTAAAAATTTATTTACCAGCCAATAATATGTAACTGTTACTGGACGTCATGCAAGTGGGATGGATTTCTTTCTCTTAATGAGGTTTATTTATTTACATCGCTTATTTTTATTAGTAAATATTTCATGCTCTACATCATCTATTTATCCAATAAAGACCATTCTTCGTAAAGACCGACACTCAATCCATTTTCTAAAAAACTGTTGTTCGTTTATTTATTTTGACCATGGTTGCGGATTAATTAAACTTATTAATTAGATCCACACTAAATGTTTTATTAGAAAAAGTATTGTTCTTCACTGCACTAGTTATTTATATCTAACTTCATATTCTATGGAACGGCATAATCATGATTTTTTAACACAGGTTGTTTATTCAAATATTTGTATTTCTTATCATTTGGATAAGTTTGAGATCCGTTAAATTTAACATGCAATTTATCTAATATATGTTACGCAACTAATGAAAGTGAATTACGTAACAGCATTACAAGCCATTCAAATTGCCATAAATGGTTATAAAAATAAGGGTAGTAGTCGGCGTTGGTAAAATGTTACAAAATCTAAATTTTATGATAATTATTTTTTTAAAATAATTACCTGTTGTTCTTTATATATCATTTAAAATATAGGTCTGTAAAAGTTATAATCATAATAAGAAATGTTCAAATTTACTATCGGTTGTTGGTTGGAACTCAGGGGTTCCCAGAAGGGAGTTTCATGGAGCAAGTTGCGCCATCAGAATTTTTGATGGGGACACATTTTGACAGGTTTTGGAATTTTTGAGGGGGATTGGAACATTTCGAGGGAATCATGGAATTTTAAACGAAAAGGATGTATAATTATTTATAACCTACGATTCAATAAATTCCATTTTCGCTTGCACTGTTTTTAAGAAGAGATCAACAAAATATTTTCGAAGGGGTTAAGGAGTTTATGCGCCATCGACCTTGAGGGAGAGGATGGGCACCCCTGTTGACACCAACTAAATAATGAATCCTTCGACAATGTTTGACATAATAACTGTTGTAGTAGAGATAAATAACTTAATACATACACTGATGTTTTCAAGATAAAGAAGAACACCGAGTATTAAAGATTTTTGATATAAGTATTTATTTAAAACATAATGATTACATTATAATGATAATTGGTTAATAACTTCCTTTATTGTTGTCAGGGAACTAAAAAATAATTCTGTTTTATTCAGAAATTCGTATTTTTCTCAAATGACGTATACATTTTTTTTTTTTTTACTCTGGCCAAATAGGATGAGTTGTCACACCCACTGATAAATAAATAAAATAATAAACTATATTTATTTATTCAAATCTTTATGCAAATAAAACAATAAAAAACGATTGACAGCTAAATCTATTTATCTGACATTATCTCTACCTTTAAAGTTAATATGTCAAATTTTTTCATGAAATCAACATTTTAGTTGCTACTGATCGGTGACTAATTAAGATTTTGAATTTTGATATGAGCATTTAGTTGACAGAATTATTAACTCCAATTTTAATATTTTTGAGTAAAGTCAATTAAGTGATATTCCTAGTTGGAAAATTTATAATATCTGTACAGATTGGGAGTGAGTGATTGCATTGTTGAAAAATAGAACAGTAAATAAATGTATAAATTTTCCCACCAGTAATATCACTAAAGTTAATAGTCAAAAATGTTGAAATTGGAGTTAGTCATTTCTTAACAATTAAGGTAGATAGTTTGTAAAAGAAAAATATTTTCTATATGATAAACTTTAAAAAATCAAATCAAAAGGGATTTGAAGAAAATTGGAAGTATTTTTGTCTTAACTATGAAAAAAAAAGTAGGCTTCCTAAAAATAAGAAGATAGGAAAACTCACATTTTTTGTACAGTCAATAATGGACATTTCCAGTTCAGCTCGAACCACACCACTTTAACGTCTTTCCAATAATTTGAAAAGATTTCCAATAAAGTTCTAAAGAATGTTGCCCCACTCTTACAGAACAGCTGCATTTAGTTTATCAAGAATACTTTTTCGATTTCGTAGTCTTCTGGAAAGGTGGTCCCAGACATGTCCGATTGGGGGTAAGTTTAGCTGTCCGTGGTGGCTCAATCAGGTACTCATCCACCATTCCCTGATCTGTGTGGTCTTGCATTAACTCGAATCACTCACCAATGTAGGTTGAAAATGTCACTACATTTTCTTCGACAATGTCTTACAAGTGCGTGAGTTCAGTGACCTTCCTCTACCGTGATCAGTTTCGTAGGCGCATCCAATGAAACCCACCCTCATCATAATCAGTCAGTTACCACTGGTAATAACACTTTCTCTTATTATATACCTCCTATAAAGGAAACTGACATTAAAAATGGCTTAATAATTATATTAGATCAAAAATCCTCCTAATTCTCTAATTCTCGCTGAACTATGAACCTCGAAATATTCAGAGTGGTATACTTCAGAAGTTATCACTTAATTACATTAACGTTATATTTTGATTTAATTAATAAGTAATTAATCTATTTAACTAATTATTACGATCATTAATATTTTTTTAACATTTAGGTTAAAATATTTTAAGTCCTTAGGATCCCCTCGGGACCGTTTGCGGTTGTAGTTTTGGACCGCTTAATTCCTTCCTGAAGTATAAAGTAAATTCATTTTAAAGATAAATAGTTAGAATAATTGAAAATTGTGCGATTGGTCATATGGTTTGCAAATGGATAACACAGGACTAGACGATCGATAGTCATATCAAATCATTAAAGATAGTTGTATTTCAAATTGTATGAATTAATCTAAAACTTTCATCATCTAATCTGATGTAAGGTAACCATACAAACAAATGTACTAGTGTAAAGCAGGATCCATGAAAAAAAAGTAAGTTCTAACCTCAAGCCTTGAAAACAGACGTTAACTTCGTAAGGCTGCTGTACGATATAATGAACCAGAGCGACTGGCTTATAAACCTTGAAGAAACATCGATATATCCAAAGATCTGAATCAACGTTGTGAAATCATGAGGTAATTATTTGTATAGATAAATGTTTGATCAAAGTATTTAAAATTCATTTTAAACTTTTTCCAAACCAAATTCAATTTTTCCACATCAGATTCAATTATTTCCAATTCGAGTACAATTTTTGTCCAAATTGATTTCAATTTTTTTCAGAGACAAATTCAACTTTTGATTTATTGTAACTTTTTTTATTTGTTTTTCGAAATAAGGGTTAATTACTACGTTATTGAAGGCGAAGTTTTTGAAAAAAATTTTGAATTTCATGATTACGTGGTCGCATATTAATATATTGTTACTAATCAGAATTTTTCAGGATAACATTTCCATGTTATGTGCAGCTATTTCGAAGTCAAATTCAATTCTTCTTAAGTTAAATTCAATTCATTCCAAGTCAAATTTAACTATTTCCAAGACAAAGTCAACCTTATTTTCCATTTCAAAATAAATTTTCTATTATTTATATTTCATTTCTAGCGACAAAGGAAAACGAAAATTCTAACAGACATAGAAGCTGCTTTCAATGAAAAAAATAGCAGAATATCTTTTCGAATTATTAATGGGGGCCGTAGAGGATTTAAACCCCGGATTCATTCCTGTAGAAAAAGACGGAGCATTGATCACTAAGGAATCTGACATCATGGAAAGGTGGGTAAGCCACTTCCAAAATTTTTTAAATGGGGGCAGACGAAATAATATACCTCTAAGAATCCTCGAAGATTAGGAAAATCAGATTTTTATTGAGCCTTCCGATGAACAAGAAATACAGGATACTATCCTTAAAAAAAAAAAAAAAAAAAAAGGACTTCGGAGATCGACAAGAATCCATCTGAGATATTTAAACATATATATATATATATTTTTTATAGTTTTATTGAAATTTACAACTGTATTACATTAAAAATACAACAGGTAAATGTGACATTGGTAGCATGACACGTAAAATATGAAGAGAAACTACCCATTGGCAGAACTCAAATTAAAGTTCTATATTAGAAGATCCCAAGGCCATCTTCTTTTCAGACGCCTCGGAGGGTTATCAGGGATAGAGGAGGAAGCAATGTTTGAAACAAGAGGGTTCGGATGGTTCTGCAGATTTAAACATATAAACGATAAAATTTCTCCAAGAATTATTTATGGATATTTGGAGAGAAGAAAAGCTACCGGCTGAAAGAGGAGAATAGTGATTTGCCACGTTCATGAGAAAGGGGGTGTATTGTTAAGTGATTATTATAGAGGTGTTTCTCGCCTTCCTACCGCATACAAAATATTTTCAATCTTCCTTTTTAATAGGTTGATTCCATTTGCTTTACGAGAGCAGGGGAAACACCAGCGTGGATCACGGAAATGGAGATAAATAATATATCAAATATTTATTCTTCGAATCTTGCATCGGAAGACAAGAGAATACCAAACACTAGCGGATCCAGCCGGGGGGCGCGGGAGGGGGAGAGGAGGGAGGCGCCCTCTTCCCCTGGAGGCTGAAAAATTCCCAAAAACAGCTATTTAAAGAAAAGAGAAATAGAGGGAAAATTCATCCTCATAGACGATGAATTTTCGAATATAATATAACAAAATTATTATCGTTACCACCACAGTACTAATTTTGCCAGGGGGCAGGCACCATCCCTTGGACAGTGGAAAAAAAAATCCGAAAAAGTGATAAAAAAAGCTATTTAAAGAAAAGAGAAATGTAGGGAAGATTCATCTCCATAAGCGAATTTCCAAATGTTATATAAAAAATAATTATCGTGACCGACCAGCACTAGTGAATTCTGCCAGGGGGCGCGCCCTCCCTTGGATGGTGGAAAGAAAATCCAAAAAAAGTGATAAAAACACCTATTTAAAGAAATGAGAAATGTAGGGAGAATTCATCTTCGTACACGAATATCCTAATGGAATACAACAACAAAAAAAAAATACTATTGTGACCAGCACTAGCGAATTCTGCCAGGGGGCGCGCTAAATCTGCTAATTGTCACTAGCATGACAGGTACGGATGAAGAATTAAAGACCAAAAAAAATTAATTGTATAATTAGTTACAATTAACTACTGAAATTCTAATGTTAGTATCGGAAACTGCATATAAAAAATATCGATATATTCATCACATTCCTATCATTAATTTCTATAACGTTAAGTAAGAGGCAAGATAACAAAGGTCCTTGAGTATCATTATCTTTTTCTCAGCCAATTCTTCACTTCCTTTTAAGGTATGGGTGTACGTTCCCAACAATTATTTTGGCTGTTACTCAGAGTCAAATTACTCATATACAATACTCAGATCCTCACTTCTCCTTGGTACATCCCTCCTAAGCTATATATATATATATATATATATATATATATATATATATATATATATATATATATATATATATATATATATATAAGTTAAGCTTCGCCGGACTTTAAAAATAAAAAAAAAGAAGGAAAAAGGATCGAGAAACAACACTCACGGCTTCTGAATAAACACTGCTTTATTCGTTCAATAATCTGCCTTATATACAATTGTTATGTTTATTTACATTACAAGATGGTATTAAGGCTGATATCGCCAGTCTCCGGTCTTTATCTCCCCCCCCCCCCGGTTTACGAATAGGATTTTCGGAAACTTATAGATTCCTAGATCGGAGCCACCGGTATCAGCCTTAACACTTTACAATTATTCGCACCAGTATAAACTTAAAGTACACCGAAACTCACTTCCACTCCGCTGGAACGAGAAATAAATAAAAAGAAATAAAACACAGAAACTAAACACACAACGTCTTATTAACAATGGAACAGAACTCTTAATCCTATAAAAATTACAATTGCCTCTACTGTATTGCTATATCTCTATTTACAAAACAACAAAAAAAAAAATGACATCATCAACAACAAAAAAAAACATATTTCTTATAATACGCGATGAGGGTACTACGAATCCATTGGTTTATGTACCGGTTCTAACATTGGGAGCTTCAATTGTTCAATATGAACAGTTCTCCTCTTCTTAGGTTCGTTAATGCTTTCAATGGTTAGCAGATTATGCTCCCTAATGGCAACCACTCTGAATGGGCCCTCGTACCGTAACAATTGTTTCCCTCTGTTGGTTCCAATTCTACGGTACACTATTGTTCCGATTTTTAATTCTCCCATTCGGTCACGTACCTGCACATTCTGCCGCGCTACCCGCTTCTCCTTTTCCCGCTGAATTCTCCCCGTTACCTTTCCCCACGTCTTTTCTACCTCTACCCTAGTACTCTGGATTTGCTCTACGAGATGTTCATTGGTCGTTGTTTCCCCCCAATCTCTCCTTGGCCTGCGCATCCCGAATAGTATTTCCACAGGTGAAAACCCCGTTACGGAGTGGATCGAATGGTTATAAGCTGTTACGGCTTTCTTCATCGCAACATCCGGCTCCAACCCTTTCTCTCCCTGATATACACGGATGTGGTCACTCAACGTGCTGTGCAATCGTTCGATTCCTCCTCTACTCTTAGGGTGTCCCGGTGTGTTATAATGCCACACAACCTCTAACCTTTTCACCTCCTCCCTAATCGCGGTATTGTCGAACTCTCTGCCCCCGTCTGATGTGATCCTCTCGGGAACTCCGTAAAACTGTATCCAGATTTGTAGGGCTTCCGCAACTGCATTGGCAGACTTGTCCATGACCTGATGTGCCATAGCTACTTTACTAAAGGTGTCGATGATCGTGACCCACTTGAACCCTTTCCAGGTGAATGTATCAATCTGGAGGTCTTGTAGCGGCATATTCCCTGTAGGTGTCTCTTCCTGAACTCCTCTGGGGGGGTGTCGATCATACTTTGTGCGCATACATACCTCGCATTTCCCGATGATTCCTTGGATAGATTTTTTCATTCCCCACCAGAAATACTTTCGCCGTAATGCCTGCAACGTCTCGTTGACGCCTCGGTGGTTGGTCTTCCCCTGGTGGTATGCCAATGTGACTGCTTGTTGTTGCTCCTCATCCTGTACGGTTTCCACTGCATACTTGCACCGGATGATCGTTCTATCCATGCCTATTCGCTCGGATCTCCACATCCGCTTTATTTTCTCCCATACCGTGTTGTTCCCAACATAGAGATGGTGTGTCTTTCCCGGTTCCGTGGCGTCCTTCAGTGCCGTACGGATTTGCTCCTCGCTCACCCCGGGTTGCGACCAAATGACGCGAATCCTACTTTTCCCGTATCTTCGGTAATCTATTTTCATGATCCCTGTTGTCCTTGTTTTCCAGATTACCTGTCTATGCTTGTCGTTGATGATTTCGTCTATTTCCTCCATCTCCGCTGGTCTTTCCTCCGCTGAGCTATCTTCTTCCGGGGACCCCTCCCTGTCCTCTATACTGACGGTATCATCTGCCCCTTCACCCTCAGGAGTCCATTCCCTCAAGAATTGGCGCACGTCCCGCGATGGACCTCCCCCGTCCTCTTCTACCGCGTTGATCATGATGGCCCTAGAGAGCCAGTCTGCCACCACGTTTTCCTTTCCCGGCTTATACACCACCTCCATGTTGTACTGACTAAGGAATTCTTTCCATCTCGTGACCCTCGCAGAGGTTTCCTTAAGTTTTCCTACCCACTGAAGGGGTTTGTGATCGGTGTGGACTCGAAACTTCCTCCCAAATATGTATGGCCTGAAATGGTCGATGGCCCACACTATCGCGAGTAGCTCCCTCTCTAACGCGCTGTACCGTGATTCCGCGCTCGTAAGTCGTCGGCTCGCGTATGCTATCGGACGTTCACCCTCACTTCTGCCCTGGGACAAAACGGCCCCCAACGCGTATTCGCTCGCATCGGTGGTGATGTTGAACTGCTTCTCAAAATCCGGGAACGCCAATACGGGTTCTGCCTGCAACCTATCCATGCATTTCCGAATATTATTTTCCATTTCTGGTGTCACCACGATCCTCGCGCCTTTCTTCAGCAAGTTATTGATAGGTACCAAGTATTCTGCCATCTCAGGTACGAATCTTCTATAATAATTCAGCGTCCCGAGAAGCCTACGAATCCCTTTAACGTCCCGTGGCACCGCCATTCGTGTGATTGCCTCCACCTTTGCCGCATCCGGTCTGACCCCCTCGCTAGAAATAGTGTGGCCTAAAAAATTGATCCGCGTTTGTCCCAACAGGGACTTCTCGCTTGACAGTTTCAGCCCGAATTGTCGCAGCCTTTCGAATACCGACCTCAAATGCCCCACGTGTTCGGCTTCCGTTCTGCTAAAAATCAGCAGGTCGTCCATATATACTTGACATACGGAGTCGTCGATACCCCTCAAAAATTCGTCCATCAGGCGTTGAAACGTTATGGGCGCATTCTTCAGACCAAACGGCATTCTGGTGAATTCGTAATGCCCCCTTTCGAATGTAAACGCCGTTTTATGTTGATCCTTCGGGTGCATCCGTATTTGGTGATATCCCGCCTTGAGGTCCAACGTGCTAAACACCACAGCCCCACTCAACCTATCGAGTATATCTTCGAATCTGGGGATCGGGTACTTTTCGTCTACCGTGTTGTCGTTCAACTTACGATAGTCCACTACCACTCTGTATTTTTCCTTATTATCCCCCGGCGCTGCCTTCTTTTTCACCGCCCACAGGGGACTATTAAATGGCGAGGTGCTATCGACTATGATCCCTTGCTCCTTTAGGCTTTCCAATTCCTCCCGAATATGCTGCCTCAGCGCCTGCGGGTATCTCCTTTCCTTTACGTAGGTTACCCTATCTTGCTTCAGTGGAACTTCGTGTACCGTCTTCCCTGTTACCCCCAATACCTCGCCCTCTCTGAAGAAAATATCTACGAACTCCGCTTGTAACGCCTTCCTCCAGTCCTCCACCCTGTTCACCGCTCCTATCCGCACCCTTCTTTCTCTCGCGACCCCTATACATCCAAATTTCCTCTTTCCCAGCCTAATACTCCAAGCTCCTCTACGGTTTCTAATGCTTACCCCTACCTGTCCTAACAGATCACACCCTATTATGACTTGGTACTCCCGTGTCATGCTCTCTACCACATGCACCTTTAGCTCACCCTTTTTCCCTGCCCACCGATCAAGCGTAATTGTCGCTTCCCCTTCTACCTTACAGGGACCACCCAGAGTGATTAGCTGGCAGCCACAGTTTTGTATCCGGAGTACCCTCTCGCTCCCGCACACTTTCCCCAACGCCCCCCGAGTCAAGATAGTACTCGAGCTCCCTGTGTCCACGAGACACTTCACTCCCCCGTCTACTTCAATAATCGGCAACCAGCATGGCTTACCTCTAATACTGTTGCAGGTTGCTGTGCGGTCGCCTCTCTGCTGACACCCTCCTCAGATGCCGCCTCGCTTCCTCCTTACCGCCGTCGCTCGTCGTTGCTCGCTCTGTTGGCTGCTCCTGCCTCCTTCGCCTCCACTGCTGGCTGGTTCATCAGTCTCCGTTCCCGACGTCCCGACTCCTCGGTTGCCTCTTCCGAAGATCCGTCTCTCTGCTGCATCCTAGCTCGTCTTTTCAACTTTTGAGCGTTCACCTCCATTGGCTCGTCTAAAGGTCTCTCTCTCCTGCGAAACATGTAGGGGCACTGTCTGGCAATATGCCCTTCGGTCCCGCATTCGAAACATCTAGTGCGCGGACATTGTGCTACCAAATGTCCTGGTTTCCCGCACCCGTGACATTTTCTGTCTTCCCTCCGGGGTCCATTCCTAGGCCTGGACTGTCCGGATCTTCTCTCGCCCGTCGTGGCTTTTTCTCCGTTCGGGTGTTTCATTTCCCTCTTCTTCCACCCTATCTGGGCTGTCCGGGGTCGTCTGTCACTCACTCGGGTCCACCCTGGTTCCTCTACTTCCATCCGAGTCTCTTCCTCTCTTGCACTCAGATCTATCATTTCTTGGGCACACTCGAGGAACGATCGCTCTCTAGGCAGTCCGTCCCTCCTCCCAGTCTCCTTAGCCAACTGAACCTTGAGTATTGTCGAAAGGAATTCCATCCTAGCTTCGACCTCTCCCACACTCATGGTTTCACGCATTTTCTCAGTTATGCGGTTGTACTTCGCCACTAGTACCCCCGCATACTGTCCTCTTGTCTGGCGTTGGGACCGACGCTCCCTGAACATTTGAAAGGTATCTTCTTCCGGCGTCCATCGGCCCCCTCCGAAAGCCTTCTTCAAACGCTCCTTGATCACTGGCCATGGTGTCTCCTCGTCCGCTTGGATTTGGTTGAGGATATTCCTCCTCACTCGGCACACGAGAGCTGCCTTCAGTGCTTCCGCGTCTCCCAGGTTCACAAGGTCCTCCGCCACCTTTGCTTTTCTTGACATGAGGCGGTCTCCACCTTTCAAGAAGTGATTAAGCTCACCTATCTCGCCCCCGAATCGTTCCAGGTCTGCGATTGCTCTCCGTAGATCCTGCGTGGTCGCTGCCCTTATCTTCATCCACTCCAATGCATTGGCGTGCGCCTCGGCCAATGTGTCCCTAGGTAAGGGAGGGATCTCCTGTATCTGAGGTATCTGCGGTACTTGAGGTATCTGAGGAATCTGAGGAACCTGAGGGGCGATCTGAGGAATCTGCGCTATCGGCATTTCCTGAGGTTGCGGAATTTCAGGTGCGTTCAACACTCCTGGTCGAATCAAGCCCTCTGTCGGCATCTCGCCTTTTCCTTATGACTAGGAGAAGAGAAAAAAAAATGAAAAGAAAGAAGAAAAAAAATTTTACTTCCGTGTTCTCCTGACGTTGTCCCGGGTTTCGGCACCAGTTAAGCGTCGGCGGGCTTTGAAAATAAAAAAAAAGAAGGAAAAAGGATCGAGAAAGAACACTCACGGCTTCTGAATAAACACTGCTTTATTCGTTCAATAATCTGCCTTATATACAATTGTTATGTTTATTTACATTACAAGATGGTATTAAGGCTGATATCGCCAGTCTCCGGTCTTTATATATATATATATATATATATCCCATGGCCCTGAAGAAACTACAATACCAGAACAGAATACTCATGAAGATCTGCAAAGGGCCAACACTAGAAAGATGAAACATGAAACTCATTCATAACGAACTACAGCTCGACTCTATCCAGCTACATATATCAAGAAGGCACATTAAATTCTTCGATAACCTCCCCGCATCCTTTAACCCATTATTCCGATCCATCACTCCATCTCCCCTCCCTGTCAGATGGCAAGGCCGTAAGGGTCCCATAAACTCCATCAAGATAATCATTTAATCCGGCTTACAGTCCTTCCCCACCTCAGTCCCTTATCCTCATCTCTATACCTCACCTCTTCCTACCTTCATATTGTATATATTGCTTTATTTACATATTATTTTGTCATTCATCGAGCGGAGGACCCTAAACTCCAAAAATTTAAACAGGACCTGTAAATAGACAGGAAAAGATATCATTTTCAATCAATACAACGCACCTTCAAATACCACAGGTAGAAAAAGGTTAACGTAAATCAGATTATCGTTCCATCACTAAGTAATGGTGCGAATATGATAGTTATTTAATGTATATTTGTTTCAGAGGGGACAGAAAAAAAAAGAACTAACAATGATTATCGGTAGATTGAAATGATATTCTGTACATCGATAATTCTCATATCTTGTCTAATCTAGACTTTAAAAAAAAAAAACTTCTCTCCGTGGTACATGTCGAAAATTTGAAAGCGAAATAAAAATAATTCTCGAAGAATATTTTGCAAATAAGTCTGAACAATTTTAGAAACTGTATAAGACGCTCCTTGAAAGATGAAAGGCAATAGAGGAGAATTAATTAGTGGTTCATATATAAAACAGTAAATCAACCATAATAACAAATAAAGAAAAAGGAGAGACCTTATGGGACATCCTAATATTTACCAATGAAAAGAAACAAAAATACCTACCATGAAATATGAATAAATATAGTGGCCTTTTTTATTAGTGATAATCTTGTAGAACTAAAAATATTTCATGACTCTTCATTATTTATTATAATCAAATAAATAATTAAAATACAGTCGTAAAAAAAAGAAATGGTTAGCGATTAGGGATGGGCAGTACTCAATTACTTTCATGATTTAAGTACTTTTATTAGGAAAAAGTAACGAGTAGATTCTGCACTCTTCATGACCTCGGGGAGTTGTAAGAGTACTTACGTAGCATTAATCATACGTTGGTTAAGTATTGAAAGTACTCGCAGTGTTATATCTGATTACAGAAAGTACTCAGCCAAATTCCTTTGTGTAATTTTTACTTATCAACTATTACATAATTATTACGAATATAGATTTTTTTTTTTAAATCCTTCAATAATGGTGTCCATATTGGGGTTATGTAAGATCCACTTAATCGATATTAAGATCCACTATTATGTTATCGAGGATGTTTTTTATGAAAACACTGTCGGACTACTGTCGGAACACTGTAACTTTCCGATTTAATCGACATAAAGTACTGCTATTAAGTTGTCTCATTGGATTCTCAAATCCAATAGTATTTTCATAAAAAGCGTTTCTGAAAATATAATAATGGATCTTCATATCTATTAAATCCGAAAAGATACAAAAACTTGATACGCATTGCGCGTTTTTCTAACTCAGGGGTCTGTGACCCGATTGCAATACTTTCCTTACCTAGTATAGGTTGAAAAAAATTACATATAGGGGAAATACGTGTACCTTGGGTCTTCTTAAGAATAAGAAATCTCACTGGGGAATATTCAAGATTTGTGGCAACATTGAATAGGCTCCACTGGCCGAACACCAGTACCTTTGGGCCAGCCCGAGGTACATTCATGTAATTTCAAAATAGGTTTCTTGTGGGAAAAAATCCTTGATTCATTGTGTTTTGAAGAATTTTAAAGTGTAATTTATTTATTATTTTCATTCAACGGATGATTTAAAAAATAGTTTACTAGTATGGAAAAGTCAAGATGGTATTGAGAGGGCGGAAATAGAAATACCAGCTGCTAAGATTGAAAAAATCTTTTCAGTTGTACCAAAATGTATCCCTTTATTCATCATATAATATATTTGAATAAATATGACAAAGTAAAAAATTGTAGCCATGACAGAATTTCAAAGACGATTTTGTCCTTTATATGGTTTCAAGAACTAGATGAATGTGAAGTACAAGATATAGGAATTGATTTCTTCCACCAATATTAGATGGAAGGCGTAGTAGATTATTATTCTATGTTCCTTTTTTAAATGGTCAATGAGCCAAATATTTTTTATGTTATTATTAAATGCAGTTTTACAATTATTTTAGCGATGCCCATTATTCAATAATAATTATAATTCCAATTATAACAATTATTGACCAAGATACAATATAGGGTGGCCTAAGATAAAATATTAACTGTACCTTGGGTGATTTATAATTTTTAAAAATGATTTTTTTATAGTCAAAATTTGATGAAGAAATAACTTAAAAGTTAATATAGTATCTTCAAAACATGAAAAATAAAACTGTACGTTGAACTTTTAAAAGTCATTGTTATTTTAGAAGTTACAGAGTTTTGAAAAAAAGTTACCCAACGTACACATAATACTCCACAATGAAAAAGCTATTGCAATTGCGGAAACAATAATATTTTAAATTTATTTAACTTACATCTAAATTATGGTAGATTTGTAGGAATGTAATAGTTTAATAAATGATGAGAGAAAAAAGTTATTTGTGTAACATTAACAATAATTAATGTAACATTAACAACTTAAGTATACTCATAGTAAATAATTTATTATAAGAATAAGAATTCCGCCATGGCTGGTTCCAAGCCCAGTTAAGAAAAGAGGAGAGTCCATCCTCTGTAGCCTGAAGGAATGCAAACCAACAGCACCATCTCAGGTCAGTACCTCACTTTTTAAGACCTAAGCAGTGAAGCAGAGGAAAATTTACCAGAAAACTTGAAGAAGGCAAACCCTCCATCAGGCTTTGGATGTGGCAGACTGATACTCTGTCAATTTGACATTTATTATATGAAAAGAGAGTAGGAGAAAACAGCTGGTACAGGACCGGGATATGTGGATCAAGCTCTATTGAAAGGTCAACCTCACTCTGTATTTCAGGAAAAATGGAAGACCAAGAAGAAGAAGAAGAAGAAGAATTAAGATAAAAAAGTATTTTTTATATATTTCTATGGTTATAAGCTTTTGAAAATTAGCAACAAAAGCCTAAACCATTAAATGATTAAAGAATTTTAAAAACTAATAAGAAGATTTTATTAATTCTTCCTATCATTTAATCATGTAATAGCTATTACCAAAGATCCAATCACATTAAAAGTATCTTCAAAATCTTCAGAATATTAAAGTAGTTATCAAAAAATCCAATAATAAGTGTGAATAATAATTACTAATTTTTTTTTATATATGAATGTTCTTTCTATTTCAAAAATCAGAGTGCGAATAATGATATAATACCTTGGTTAGATTTACTATTAACTTAAATTATTTTGTGAATAAGAATAAAACATAAAATTCACCAATTTTCACTTATTTTTAAAGTTAATAATTATCTTCCCAAGTATCATGTACCCTTTACCCTAGAACGACACACTTAAATACCTCAACTCATTCTGACACTCTGATGTGTGGTATACCCCAAACTTCAAATTATCATAAAATTTAATTGTCATGCTCTGGAAAACTGAAATACTTTTTCAAAAATAAGCTAAATTATCAGGAAAAAAAATCAAGATAACTTTTGAGAATATATTTTATCTGCTCACATAAAGTAAAAAGTTAACATTTATATCACTAAAAAATCAAAAAGGATCAATTTTTTCGATTCAAAATGCATTAAGTTCATATCAATTAAATACATACATAATAAGAGGGAAAACATTTTTGTACTTAAAAATACAATAAAGCCCATACTGGAGGCCATTTTAATTTTATTATCTCTTTTTATATATACTCTTCATCAAAAGTTAACGTGAAGACTCCCCTCTCTCCCTAGTGAAGACTTTAAAAATAATAACGCATCGCTGTTGAATCTATGAACTCCAGCAATGCCTGTCTCCACTTGTTAACATAACACGATAATATTCAATATATGAATCTTTTTTTTGAATTGATTCTTTTTATATGTACAATGTATAAATACATAAACTTAATGCCAGTAGTCATGCCGCATTTATGAAAATCTTAGTAGGGAACTGTACCATATCACAATTTCAACAGCTTGGTGTTAGGTGTTTGGTAGTTAGGTGCAGGCACACACCTGAAGCAGCACAACTGTTTCTTATTTAATATCTACTTGTAATTCATTTATTTTATTTTCACCATGTACTTTTTATATTTTGTATCCTTTGTAGCTCTGATGAAGACCTGCAAGATTGGGTCGAAATGTCGGCCAAACAATTAAAAATACTATTTTTTAAAAAGATTTGTATTTATTTGACCGCAACTTCCCTCCCCCTCCACTCTCCCCTCCTCTCCTCCTCCCCTCCCCCGACCAACTCCTTCTCTAAAATGTTAAATTGTAAGATTGGCAGAAAGCAGAAAGTTATTTGATTATAGCTTGATAAGCCTGTTATCAAGCTTAAAAATAATGGGATATATAAAGTTTTTCATAAACTTCCTGACTCTGAATTTTGTTATGTTTCAAGGCTCAAATAATCCATGATAGAAGAAAATTACTCCATGATAGTGATGTCACTTTGCATAGGTATTAGGCATAGAGTATGTACATTCTATTCTCTGTGGTATCAGGTAATAGCAATAATGGAGATTTGAATTTAAAAATAAATTTTTCTTGTTTTTAAGCATAGATTAAACATAGGAAAGTGGGTATGAGTAAAATATTGTTTACATTGTACAGTTTTAATTACACTAAGATGATTCTTGATTTAATTACATTAAATGATGATGAGAATAAATTAATAATGAAACTGTAAAAAGGAATACTTAGATTATTCAGTAGACCATATTTTTTTTTTCTCATCAAACTTAAATCCGCACCTATCATTAGTTTGACAATGGCATTATATGCATGAGGAAGGATAGTACGCAGCAGTATCTCTTCTGGGTCTTTTTTTACTTCCTTGATTCAGGAAAGGAAGATCTCTCATTCAGCACCTTTTTAGTCGTCTCCTAATAGGCATGTCAATTTTGACCATAAATGACAATAAATAACTGGTTTATTTAACATTACCTTATGGGATGGATATAAGTATGTCATAATAAATAAAAATTTAGACAGATTAGTGAAATTGGTTTTTATTATAATAAGGTATGCAAATGGATAAATATAAACTTGTGAATAGAAAAATAATAATTGTAACAGGACTTCTGTAGAACATTAAAGCATCACTTTATTTATGTAACAATCGTCCTATATTTATGCTGTTTAAGAGTGTGTTGGCGGGTAAGTAAGTGCAGTACAAATAGAATATGAATAATTCTTGATTTATCTTTTTTAATCCTTTCAGTCAATATGACGTTAATGTATGCATCAGAAGATTTCATTACGACCAGTCTTAATTTGGTATCTCAATGGCGCAGCTGGTATTTTCTCTCATATCAGTATTAGTATTCAGTAAGAAATCATACTTTGTGTTTATGTCAACAGATATTGTGTGGGTTACCTTGAGGTTTCATCTTCATCACACAATGAATGGTTAGAGTTTTATGTTTTTTTAATGAGATTGGTTCCCATTTTAGAAGGTGAAATTAAAAGTGACGAAGGTCCACTAGGCATATGGATGCCAGGTGTCTTCACTTGTCTTAAGACCACAATCTAGAAATCTGGTATATCTAATTTGCCAGTGCTCTAGGTCATATTCCTACATCCTCTCTACAGTATGGTCCTTCGTCAGAGGCCCAGTTAACAGGAAAGTCTTTCATGAAATCCTTTCCAATAAAATTGAACTCCCAATAACCCTGAAACCACAGATGACCTTGACAATGCCATACGTTCCTTTACCACCACTATCCAACAAGCAATCTGGTTGGATCTTTCTACCCGAATCACCCTTAAAGAAGCTAAGAAAAATAATTTACTTAAACACATCATGAACGTAATCCGCACCGAACGCTGAGACAGACTATTATGGCCGATACCATACACCCCACCGACCACCGCTCCTATAATTATTACTGTAAAATATTAATGCAGGAATTGGCTTCCTCCAGATCCAAATCCTTCAATTCCTACCTTACTTCCGTCTCTGCTCAAGACAATTCCCTATGAAAGACCACTAAAAAAATCCTATAACCCCATCATATTTCACATTCTTCCCGTGAATTTGCCAAACACCTTTTCTTTATATTCACCTTTTATCCGGAATCCAAACCCACCAGACCATAACAGTTTTCTTTTTTTTTTTTTTTTTTTTTGGTCCTTCCCTTCCTCGCCGTTAAGGCTATACGGGATTATCCCGGGCCAGGGAGTGTGGGCGGGGATTTAAAAGACTCCTCCGGCACCGGGACGCGAACTCGTGACTATTTTTATATCTTTGATGCGTATATCTGGTTGCCGGGCAACAGCGGTGCAGTGCATAAACTTTAGCCCATTCGGCCACCCCGCCCACGAACTCATACTTTTTAATCTTCTCAAATCTCTTATCCGGTTGCCAGGCAACTCGCGGTGCAGTGCACACGCTTTAGCCCTTTCGGCCACCCCGCACCCCTCACACCATAACAGTTGAAGAATTTCTTATTTCACCCATCCTAGTCTATAGTTAATCCTTCTGAGGTCAAACATCATTTTCGAAACCTACTTCCCTGCCTCCCTCCCCCCCCCCCCCCCCCAAAAAATCTCCTGGATACGAGCTGCTTACCTCTCAGAACCTTCGACAACTTCCTCCCGAAGCTGTCATAATCCACAATTGGATATACAATAGCATCCTACAAACCACTCACTTTGTTCTTTTAAAGAAACATTCCACTATTATCCTATTTTCAAAACCAGGAAAACTTCCCAACAGCGTGGCATATTCCCAACAACTAGCCTACTTCCAATCCTTTCAAAAATCCTTGAAAAGATCCTCCTGTAACGAATCCTATCATTTATAGAATCCCAAAATTTTCTTCCTATCAGTTTGGATTTCGTTCGCAACCCTCCACAGTCCAACAGAGACTTCAAGTGATTGATCATATTTCCTCAGCTCGGGTGTATTTCTGGGCATAGCACAAACTTTTGACCGGGTATGGCACGCAGGGTTCCTTTCAAGGTTAAAGCCCATCTGTCCCAATCTTTAGTGACAGTTCATCTGTCTCCACTACTACCTCTCTGATCGCACTTTTCAAGTTCGCTGAAATACAGAATTTTCCAATTGCTATCTAGTTGAGGCCAGTGTTACTCATGGTAGCGTTTTGTGCCCCGTCCTTTATATCCTCTTTACCACTGATATCCTTGTCCATACCGATACCTTGTTGACATCATTTGCTGATAACACCGCCATCCGACTCACATACTGATCTAGCATCCTTCAACTTATATTGGACCTGTATTCCCCATCATACTACAATTTGGAGGTACTTCAATAGCTTCCACATATTAAATTATTTGTTAACATCATTCAAATTAAGCTCATATCATTTAAATAGCCATCATTATTAATGAGTTTCACCTTTTTATACAATGTAGACACCATTGTTGTATAAAAACCATTCATATAATTCTAAAAATTCTAAACCTTCCAGCAGTGTCAATTTTAAAATATTTATTGGGTGTCTTAAAATATATAGGCAGTTCTAAATTTCGAAACTGTGTAATAGAATGATTAACTTGAAATTGGAAGTTATAAAGAAGATGGAAAGAAATAGAAAGTGAAAATTGATGATTTTATTTTTATTGTTATTTACAAAAAAAATTAAGTTAATAATAAAACCTGGTTGTACAACCTAACAAATTTATTCACAGTAGGTATTTTTAAATAATGAGTCACCGCTCTTCATAAAAATAAAATATAGGAATTTTAACAGTCTAGAAATATTTAATAAGTAAATCAGTAATCAGAAGGTTTTGGTGACAGCTTTAGTGTGATTGGACCTTTGGTCATAGCTATAACACCAGAACCTCTAAACTCAAGCGGAACTTGCGTTTCTTCAGTCTTACATACTTCATAATTTTTCAATATCGTTATTAATCCTACTTTTGTTTGTATGAGTCCAAACCGAGAACCTAAAACAAATAAAAAAATAAATAAAATATGACAAATGACCTAAAAATATTATGTGATATTTGATAAAAAATGTTGTCAACTGTTGTTTGGTTGCTTTAAATTAAATGACTATTGTTTGTTCCAGAGACTGTAAAACGATATAGCAGTTCTTGTTAGTTCACTAAAATGTTTTTTTTTTATGTATAGCGAACAGTCATCATACGCTATTGAATATTTATTTATTTTAGGTTGATATTAGTTTTTTTAACCACTTTGTTATCCAAACTTTGTTAGTAGATATTCACAAGATGTATGTAAGTTTCTTTCGGGGCCATGTTCCTGCAGACACATTTAAATCTCCTTCACAGACTCGTCTCGTAACTTAACCCATTTCAAGTATTAAACGTTCAAACAATACGAATTCTTCGATTTTTAATAGTTTTTTATTGTACATTTTTAAGAAGATACTGTCTCATAAGTTGATCCACAGGAGAGGATTTTGTATATTTAAGTAGCTCCCATCTTACGTTTTATTAATTCCTAATTTTTTTTAAAAACCTGGATAGTAATCTTAGATGTTTAATTTTAATGATATTTTCTGGAAAACAAAATCATAGAATACTATTTTATTTTGATATATCGTCCACCGCTATTTCCCTCTTCGTTTTGTTTTTATACAAGAGTGAGGTGGGATCCCACCAAATGTGATGCATCTGCATGATGAAATCACGGTACAAGTAAAGAAATAGAAGAGATTGGCCCTCTGTTAATCTTGCTATCGTTTAAAAAATATAAATTACATTTCCACGAAAAATAAATGTCGAAATGTCCAAGTGCACTCAAATTGAATCTAGATCAAACATGTTTGCATTAGTTCGAGAGAATAAAATAGAGAAGAGTGAGGTTCCAGGAATGAGCTTCAAAACCTGCCCATTTAGACAAGGGAATCTGCTTGCAACGGTTTCATTCAACGAAGGGAGTTGGAGCTGGTTCTTACGCAATACATTCTATATGAAACAGGCAAGATGAGAGTATATATATTTTCAACAATCAGATTCATATATAATTTCTAGCGGTTTTCGAAAATGGTAGTTTTTATTTTTATTTTTAAATTAAAATATTAAAAAAACAAAGGGACGATATCTATAGTCGATAAGTAGATTATATCGATGGTAAAATATCGATATTTAATTATATCGATGGTAAAATATCTCTATTTTAATAATATCGACTTTCGATGGCCATCCCTACCACAGATAACGCACAGATGCACAGCACCGGAGAGAGGGAGGAATGGTGGAAGGGAAGGTCAAGGCAATGTCTGCTACCCCATCCCTCCCCTATATGTTAGAGGAGGGATGCAAGACCCTTATATATTTCGCGGTAATTTTGTTAAACATAGCCCAAAAATAGTTCGATAAAACATGTAGTTAATAATTTTATAATATTATAGATAATGAATTGATTTCTGAACTCCTCCTTTATTGTTTATGCAATTCGAACCCCTTCCTATCATCCTATGCATTCAACAATGTTATGAAGTTACACAAATATTTTCCATCTCCCAATATTTTCCAGAAGCCAGCCTGCGTTTATACTTAGTTCATATCTTTGTATCATTGTTAGTTTTTAATTTTAGTTTTTTAATTTTGTTTAGTTGTAATAGTTATTTTTCCTCCATTTATGCGAATATATTTGTTCTTAATAAAAATAGAGGGAAGATGTAATTTATTTGCCAAAACAATTAATAAAAATATTAAATCCACATTTCGCGACAAAGGTATAAGATTTTAAAATAATGATTCCAAGAAATTATTGGATAAAAACGATATAGAATACAACAAAATAAAACAAAATCAATTAATTGTATCCGTGATTCAAAATCACTGATATTGGCATTACTGAAAGTCATTTTTTTAGAATGAAATATTTATGATTCAAATATTTCGTCTCACATTTTTTTTTTGTTATGCTCGTTTCGACTTTTATAAACATTAGCCACTTTTTTTTGGAGGTACACAAACTTTAAAACAATCATATTGAAATATTAACAACAACATACAATTTTATTGACTTACTTTTTGGTTTATTCAATTCTGAATAAGAATGTCAATAAAATAAAATAAAGAAGTTATAACAGCTTTAAAGACGAAAAGTAAATCATTAATGTTGCTTGTATTTGAAACTTGAAAATATATTCTAAATAATTAAATAAGAACTGAAATTAGTTACCAATACAATTACGTGGTCCCTCACCAAACGGCATGTATGTGAATGGATTTATTTTATACTTATTCGTTTTTGAAAATCTTTCAGGATCAAACTTTTTCGGTTCAGGAAAATATTTCTCATCGCGTTGAAGTGAATAAAGAGGGATTATGATATCGTCTCCTTTCTTTATTTTCTGGCCTGATGGCGTCGTATAATCTTTTGTGCAATGTCTGTTCAAAGCTGGAAGTGTCGGATACATTCTCATTGTCTCTGAAATATAAAATATTGCATTTAGAATATAATTTTTATTAGTTATATCTTTATCTAAGTATAATATATCAGTTCTCCTCAATAAAGCAACCACTGTAAATAATAAAATATGAGTACAATTATTTAAATGTTAATTTAGTTTTGATGCAAATTGCACAATTAAATCAAACAATTTTTTGAGTGTGTTTTCTCGTTAAAAAATAATTAAATTATAAGATTTAAAATATTAATCATTGTCTAACCTTTAAATATTTTTGAACTCACTTAAAGATCATAATTGATTTGTAGTATTATTTATTCATATTATTAGTAAATGTAACGCAAAAGTACTGTTAATAACAACTTTCTGTTATGACTGTTACAGATTTTGTTCGTTGTGTCATAAATGTGATTTTCAGAAGTACCATATATACCATTAAAAATAAGTTCCAAATCTGTAATTATTTTTATGTCTGCTCTTGTTTCAACAGAGCTAGAATAATGAAAAATGATACAAAGACAACTAAACTAAAATAGAAATTGGCAACGTAATTTTTCAATGAAAAGGATGCGAATATTAACAACAAAAAATTACAAAAATAATAATAATTAAAATCTAGAACAGCAACATAAAAGATGTAAAAAATAAATTATGTTCCTAAATGGACAAAATACGTCAAATCAAATAATTAAATTATGCTATCGTCATGATTTAATGTGTGGTCTTTATAACCACAATAAATTACTTAATCAAAATATGATTATGAAAAAAAAACAAACTAAAAAGAAGCTTCTTCAGAATGTTTTATACTTTAAAACCATAAAATAACAAAACACTCAATGATCAATAATTTATCTTACATAAGAAAATTCTGGAGGCAATATTCATGTTTATTAATTTGAGATATTTTATTACAATGTTTCAAATAGATCAGTTAAAATTGCACTATAGTAAGATGGTAATGTTATATTAATTGTTAAATTTTATGACTACCACGAAACCAATTTACCTACGGATTAATCTCAACTAATAAAGAAATTAAAAATGGAAGTATAATATCCTTAATTTCAATTAATATGAATTTTCACAAATTAAAACAACAATATCTGGCCGCTATGCTTTCTATAATTAAATTATAAAAATTCTCGAGTATTTATCAACCATTATTACCTGAAACAACCATGTCAAGGTATTCCATTTCCTGAATTGCTTGATAGGTAATACCACCATGTTTGTTTATAGTAGCGTTGATTTCTTCCCTCAATTTTTTCTGAATTTCTGGGTTCAGGGCTAACTCGTACAGACAATAGCTTTGTACAGAACTAGAAGTTTCAAATCCCGCTACAAAAAATACAAAGCATTGTGCTGTCAGCATACCGAGATCCATTTCTGAAAAACATTTGAAAGAATTATAACAAGTTATATGCCTGGACGGATGTGTGTTTAATTTTTAATATGCCTTTATCAGTATGAAGTATCAGTGCAAATTAAGCCTGCTGAAAAATTCTACAACATCTCGAAAAAACTTGAAAATTTATTTAATGATGATAACGGGAAACTATAGGAATTAGGTCTTTATATTCTCGACTAATAAAATAATTTACTGGAAAATTATCAAAATTTTCGCCACTTCTGTTCATTTTTCATTTGGCCAATATCAATAAATTTAGTTGAAGAGTACCCACTTTAAAGAGATTAGACGTGCACACCAGGAATATCTTCCAACCTCACGTTGATCTACTACGTGTCATCAATATATAGAGAATGAAAAAATAATTACTGATAATAAAATAATTAAATAATAATTATCTGTCCCAGGCAGACTCGAACCTAGGACCGAGAGAACAGGAGCATGCTGCCTTAATTACTAAGCTCCTCCGCTCCCTATAGAGTTTAATATAATGTGTTTCACCTCTAATGTTAATAAATAAAATGTTTTAACTCACCCACTGGTTCAGCAGTGGTATCGTTTCCATTCTTTTTCACATCATCCTCAACTGATCCTTTATTTTTTAATTGAATTAATAAGTCTAAAAAGTCATTCCGTTTGATACCATTCGCCTCTCTATATGCAATAGTATCTCCAACCATCTTTATTAACGAGTCTTCGATTTCATTACTTACTATCCTGAAATTGTTATGTAAAGTAATAAGAATAAAAATAAAATCAAGTTTAAAATAAATAAATAAATATATATATTAGGAGGCTGGAGTAGCCTTGCGGGTTAAGGCGCTTGCAATAGGTAATCAAAGTTTAGCAACGCCGAGCGTGGCTCGTGGCTAGCTAGCACTTGGATAGGTGACCGTCCACCAAGGAAAGCCACGAGATTCTTCCCTCCCCCCGGGTATGTGAGGCCCGTCAGGCTACTGTAGGCAACTCACACTGACCGGGAGTATGATTGATGACCCTACCCTGTACTTTAAATCGGTAATCGGGATGTGGTCTTGGAGACCACACTCGCGGTCAAATATCTTCATGGTCTGTAACGCCAACCGAAAATATATATATTATATATAGTAAGAGAGAGGAAGTGGCGACTAACCCGATTCATACCTAATGGGTTCGATTACCACCTTGGTCGGTTAATGTTTATTTATCGGCGGTCCTGAAAAATGAATCTTAACCCTCCCATTCTGGCATGCAAGCGGTGGCTACCTAAAAATTACTCTTTTTATGCAAATATAAAAAGTTCTTTTTAAAATTGATGGTTCTGCAGGTAAGCAATTACCTCAAGTATTGCGGCACTGCCTTCCTTTCTCCCTCCCCCATCCTCAAGCGTTATCCATTATTAATCAATTGTTCTGGAAATAACAATTTTATTACTACCTCATAAGCAGCCATAGGCGCAGACTTCGAAGGAGGGGCGAAAAAGGGCCATCGCTCTCTCCATTCTCCTCTTGGTAATTTTAAGTAAATGGGCGTGTTTTGGGGTCTTGGGTACTCCAGCCACAATGACAATTTATATATGAGTGCTCTTGGGTATCTGGAGATACTTATCCCCTATAAAGAGTCTGAGACTTGACACAAGAGAAGGTTGGCTCTATTGTGAATCACTAGAGCGTACAAGAGTATCTCGTGTATCTCACGAGGTGGTTCAGGTCTTAGCCGGAACTATTCCAATCGATCTCCAACAGAGTGAAGACTATTTTCGTCATAATATGAAGGGAGAAGGATTGGTGAAAGGCTTATAGGTGAATCTCCGAATGAAGATCAGTGAAGACTCGAGCAAATGGAACAAGATGCCTCGGTAGAACACGTTAGAAGAATGGAATTGACGACGGGTGTAGACGCCAAAAAGGTACTACGCTAACTCCACAGTTCAAGAATGGAAAAGACATGAGTTCTTCCGGACTATTGGACCTCCCAATTCATCGGATGTTTCCGACAAAAAGTTCCTATGCCCAAGTTGCGGAGTGCCGGAGACCGCGTTGTATACCGTTCTTATATCGTTCTGTACCACCTTTGAGGTGCTGAGAGCAAAGTTACTGAGTGAGATAGGGCTCTGTGTTCTGGAGGTCTCCCTCAACTAAGGATCTATCAGAACTACCCGTATTACATAAAATATCAGATATCGATGTGGCATTATGCCGATAAAGCTCAAGAGTTCTGATAATCAACTTCTGCTTCAATGAAATATTTATTAACTACAAAAAATAATCGTTCAGTGTTTTCATACTTATAACAAAAAATTTATAACGCAATAGAAATTTGAGAAACCAATATGGCCATAGGAAAGCAAGGAACCTCGGATTAAATTTTCTCCAGCTCCCGTCAAATATTGAATTCACTACTGAATTCAATATAATATATGCAACAAAATGTTAGGTAAATATGTCACTATGAGATAAACGTCCAAAATCTAAACTTTTGATGGAAAATATTTTGTAGAAATATTAGTCATATCCAACATGGCTAATATAAGAAATATTAGAGATAAAGCTCAAGAGTTCTGATAATCAACTTCTGCTTCCATGAAATATTTATTAACTACAAAAAATAATCGTTCAGTGTTTTCATACTTATAACAAAAAAATTATAACGCAATAGAAATTTGGGAAACCATATTTTATGGCAGTAAAAAGCATGATAACGAATAAAAAGATTCCTAATATTCCTTCATATTTGATCTTATCATACTACTAACAGAAACTTTATAACGCATTAGAAATTTTCACTTTGAAAATTCATTGCATTTTTTATTATTTATGACTCCGTGTTCGTTATGTGGGTACTTTCTCAATCTTATTTTTCATGTTATTTTAATTTATTTTTTTTAGATAGGTTCAACTTAAACTGTTTCTGGCGATTTAGTCTTAAAATCATGTTCCAGTTGAATTATGAAAAAACCGATTAGAATTGGTTTAAATTGAAGTGGTGTTACAAAAATAGGCTTTTTCTCAACTTTTAAAAAATGGCAGATGTCAGATGTCCATCTTTGGTATGAAGCCACTCGTATAATTAAACGATGATACAACATGGTAACTGACTATTGAACACGTTAACCTCTAACATTAATTATAATAGTTCGTTATCTTTAATATACTTTAGTATCATAAATGCTGAGTTATTACCGTTTAACAAGCTATTGGTATTGAGGATATTCTTGGTTGATTAATTTATTTTTAATATTTTTTCGAAAGACGGTGTTTATTGATTGTAGTTAACTGAAGAATAAGGATGGGTTTAATTTCTTAGTAGTGTAAAAGAATTTCGTTAAAAAAATAATAATAATGAGTAAAACAACATTAAATTAAATTTAAATTCTGTTCATATTACTATTCATTAGCTACTATAATTAGGTATTGTTTTATTGAAATAGTATACCTCAATTTCAAGAGTTTAGCTATACCGGGGAATATATTCCGCAACATTCTCTTCAACAGCACCGTTTTAGATATTTCCAAGACAGTTTGTCCAAGTTTTCTCATTTTGTTCTCTTTCTCATTAATGCTGTTGTTTTCCCAGCCGAAGACACAATTGCACACTGTATCAGTTGTGTAACATGCTGTAATATCTTTTACATTCACGGGCTTATCTATTTGACTGATCAGCATTTTGCTGAGATCCTGAAATATATAAGTTTAACAGAAGATTAAAAAAAAAAACATATAGCTTTATAAACTTATGTTTATTTATTGTAATCCTATTATGTTTTATGACCGTTCCCATGGGTCCAGTTGATTCTTAACAGAAAAAACAGCTAAATATTGCAGCATTAACGTTCGTACAGGCTCCACAAGAGTTGGAAAGGAGGGCTACCATTGCTCCAAGCTTTGTAGAGGATTCAGCACGATCAACAAGGATTTATTATTACTGCTAAAATAATTTTAAGCATAATATTACATTTTATATAACGGAGTTTAAAAGATTTTTAGGTGTGCGTTAAATTTGGTTTTTAGTGATGAGATCACGTGATGTGGGGGAGTAATTGAAACGGTCTGAGAGGAGTAGTAATTTTGTCAGCATGTTCTGTATGATCCATAATAACAGTTTGTTTTATTTATCAGCTCTGGTTATGGTGATGTCATGGGATTTTAGGAAGGATCGGGTAAAGGAAAGGTCTTTGAAAAAATCAGAAGAAAATCAAGAAGAACCATTCTCCTTGGGTGTAAAAGATAATTGGAAATAATGTTGCAAATGGAAACGCATGGCAACTCCTCATTTTCTTTTGAAGCTGTGAAAAGATCATCTGCCTAAATATATTCAAGGTCTGAGATAAGTCGTTATGACAGAGGTGTTAGGTGTGGAAAAATATAGTCCTGAACTTAGGATTTTAATAACTTTGGAGGGAATGCCTACTGATGAGATATTATCGAACAATTCTTCTTTTTCTGCTGGATTAATTTTATTTGTAAGAGGAGCTTGGTACTGATTTGTGAATTTGGAAATCAGTAGTAGTTATACCCCTTTATGTGTTTAAAGAGAGGCTCAGCAAGCACTTCTCTAGGATACAGCCAGGATTACTAGAAAGTTCTTAAATATCTAAACAAATTATAACTGCTGGTGATTGGACTTCGCAAAAAGCGATAATAATAAAGAAAATAATAATAATTATAATATTAAAAGATTTGTAATCATGTTTATATTATTGCGAATTGTATGAATTTTGTAAAATTTAATAATTTGTGCAATATCCTCCATTATGTTACCTCTCTACAGTGATTGGGCATGCTGTTTATAATGTTTTCACTGATTTCATACCATTATAATAGCAATACTGCTCTCAGTTGCTGAAGGTTAAGAAGCAGCAGTTGGTGGTCAAGAAGCCTTCACAACAGTGTATCCCACATGTGCTCTATGGGATTGAGATCTGGAGAAAATATGGAAAGGGGCAGATGTGAAATGTTCAGAATTTCAAGACATTGATGAACAACTTTTCCCCTATGAGATTGCGTATTGTCGTCAAGAAATCTCAAGAAATGGTGTTTAAGTGGTTCTTGAAGTCCTATTAAATATAATTACACGAACAAGAATACTTCAAGAGATAGTTTTTAATATTTTTTTCTGTAAAACTTGGTTACATTTTACCATTTTGGAGGGGACTTCAGCCCGAAAGCCCCCTCCCCCCCCCCCCGTAGATCGCCTGTGTTGTCACGTGACCAGCCCATCTCAGTCATCCAAGCTTCATTCTCAGGACGACATCTTTATCATTAAAAATCGAGTAAATTTCGGCGTTTCTCCAACTCCAAGCCGGAGTTCTCTTCTTCTCCAATTTCCATTGATCTGTACTCCTCCAAATATTCTTCAAAGAATGTTTCTCTCAAAGATTATTCTCTCTTCTTTCTTTAAATTCTTCTTGGGACAGCCTTAACATATACTGAACAACACACCATAGTTTAGTCGAAAACTTTCGTCTTTTCATGGAAGCAACACGTCTCCCGAGTTTTTCACTGAACCATATCTACCCTTTCAATTCAATCGCCAACATTATCACTTCTCAATTAAAACCCGCCAATTCCTATACTCCATTCCATTTTGTTCCTTATTTTAACTACGACATCTGGTGAACTTGAAACAATACTTGGCTTAAGCAAGAAGTGCCTCTTGAACAAATTACTTAAATTTGTTTTCGGGATCGCCTGGGATAAGGGTATAACACCTAAACATGTTGAGCTAAAGTGGCTCAACCATTTTATAGATATTAGTATATTCTTTCGTCCTTCATATGCCAGATTATCAGAACTCTACGCTCCTCCTACATACTACAGCGCCTGCAATTTAAATCTTCCATCCGATCGGCTCCCACCCCGTCTCGTCTTTCTGACTTCCTCCCTCCTTCCCACCGAACTGCTCTAGAAATGTAATTCCTAATTCGAGCTTCCTCCTGATGGAATTCTTCCCCTGACTTCGGTCATTCTTCAACAGTCACCTCGTTCAAATATATCCTTTTCAATTACCTTTTTTTAAACCTGTATAAATAAAATTATTTTATATGAATTATATGATAATGTAATTCTTTAATTTCAAATGTTTCCCACATTACGTTCTTATGTTATTTTTCAGTTTTTTAAAAAATATAGTTGTATTCTTTTAGTTTCTTTATATTCTTTTATTTATCTTATTTTCATTCGTATTAACGAATAAAAAACAGTACAGTTACACTCTTTTAGCCACTTTTTGATGTTCATTTAATTTTGTTCTATAGGAACTTTGCAACAGAATAATAAAGAATTTTTATATTTCATTTCATTTGAAAAATAGAAATAGACTCTTACTTTTTAGTAGAAGAATACTCAGCACTTTTCAGAGGTTATTGAAAATCTTTCTCATTCGATTCCTGATAAGTGCTACATAACTATAAGTATAATGTTATTATATATTTATTGATCATGTATACTAAATCGAAAAACGACAACAGATTTTTTTAAAGTATTCAGCATCTGCTGTACTTTACGTTTACGATAATATAATATTATAAAATATATTAAAATTACCTCGGCACAGGCGATAAAAAGCGGGAACATCCCTTTCAGTTTCCCACTCGTAAATGTAGGGGTCAGTTTTATCCTCAATGCTCTCCATTTCTCTCCGCCCAGATTGAAAAGATGATGCTGAAGTTTATCCTCTTTAGAAGTGAAACTAAATGAAAATTATTCAAAGAAATTACAATATTATTACATTATAATATTATATTATCTATTTGAAATATAATGCATTATATATTTTCTCTGTTATTATTGATAACGGATTAAGAAAGCTTTAATTACGACTGAATAACCACTTCCTTTTTCTTTTGTAGAGTTAGTTTTGCGACTTATGGTGTACTATGGCATAAAATGATCTAGCTGGTTCCTCGATATTTTTATGATTTAATTACCAAAACGGCAGCAAATTAAGTGAATATCTATGCTCGGTGGATTTTGTATACTATTTTTTCAAATTTAAAAATAATTTTTAAAATTTAAATATTTCATGGATATGTGAAACATATATATGTATAACCTTTAAAAAATTTACCGTAGTTTAATAACTCTAGGTCCGATATTGTATTTACATAATTAGATATCTATGATCGATTAATTCTAAAAAATGATGGTGTAACATTTTAGTGAATATAATTAAAAAATAATTTGATGAGTTTCTTTCTGTGAACTCTCAACATCATGTGGAAACCTAGAAACTCCATTTTAGTAAACTTTATAATGGAAACAAATAAGAGTTTAATAACTAATAGTAGTATAATCCATAGTCAATTACAGGTTAAATATACAGATGTAATTTCAAATCTGTCTAGGCATTCATAGCTCAAAGACAGGAGTTATGTATGTGGTTTTCAAAAACTGATGGAGTTACGAGGTTTTTATTGCCTACCGTCGATATAATAATTAGGATTTGTTTTATTTTAATGGCTATGATAAGTTTTAGTTATTTAGCTGCATGTACTTTGGAAATGTTTAAAATGTACTTAAAAATTGTGTTAATTTCCCAAAATTTCCATAAAATAATTTCTATTCAATGTAGAGCAGCAAATAAAAGTTGTAATTTCGTGAGTTGTATCAGCCATGATTTTCCTTAATTACAAGAATTTAAATTATTTAGAGGAGTTAAATTTAAATTATGTAAAATAGAGTATCAAGAATTATATTTAAAACCCCTTATAACAATAACATTTCTTTCCTCTTTTCAAAAACTGTGAGTCAGTTTTTATATTAAAAAATCACCTTAATCAGTTATATTTTTGTTAGTATTATCGGTTATCTTTAATTTAACTTATGAATATTTGAATCACAAAATACTCATAAAAAATAGTACAAAATGAATCATCTACTTCAATTATAAATTAATTTTGATTCAGATTAATATTATTGTCAAGTGTATCATCGCTACTTCAGTAAATTTATGCTATAATTATAAAATGTGTATTTATGAATTATTTTTTTATTATTCACATATATTTAAAATTTTGAGTTATTTGATAGAATTGAACATTTTTCTTACACTCTAGCTGGAAAACGATCTCGGAAATGTGAAAAATCTTTAGCCATAATGAGCCTGATGATTTCGGGGTCCTTGACAACGAGGAGTGCCGATCTCAAGACATAAAATCCAAAATATGGCTGCGATTCGAACTTTTTGTACATCTGGAAGAGATAAAAATATTAAAATTATGTGACTTCTGTTTTTTTACAAACTCTAAATGTAATCTATGTTGAACAAACCTTATCTATGACCAGTGCCTGAGATTTATTCATGGTCACTAATTGTAACTTGTTGCCAAAGGGGAACCTCCCTGGCTCCGAAGCGATTCCCCGTGACTCCCAAAAGTTGTAAACGGACACATAGTATTTGTAGAACAGCCACAAGGGTATCAACAATCCAATCAGGATGGTTAGCATTTCTGAAATATTATAATTTTAATCAATATACCTATGTCTATTAATAAAAAAATATTAGTGGATACAGTTTTCGCGCCTCACGAGGCATCAACAATTGGATGTATTAATTGCTTTTAAGAGTGGAAGGTTATAGAAATATGGAGCATGCATTTTTTGAGATATAGACCTTTCGAGAAAAATACATTCGCTAATATGTAAGAGAAAGTAGTGGAACAAATTCAATGAAATTGATACAGCACCATTTAATTATCAATAGCACACTTTACCCCAGAGATGGGAAATGCCAAAGTGAGTAATGAGTCCTCAGTATTTTAATCAACTATTAACATTCCCATTCTGATTACGGTACTCAGATATTCAACTTGTTTATTACTCACATAGTCAACCGAACTCAAATAAAATGTTTATTCAAATTATAGAAAATTCCAAAAACTATTTACACACAATAGCTTCAACCCAAGTCTTTGAGTTAACTGTTCTCAGATATTAAAATAATTTATTATAAAGTTGCATAAGAATAATAAATTATACTTGATTAATAAATTTCAATTTTCAAACATGTTAATGGACAAACTATATGAATAGGATTGAATGAATAAGAAACATATTCCATTAGCACATCCATTAACGGACGGCTACATAAAGAAAATACAGATAAACACTGAAAAACTAAAATAAATCGAAACGCTGTGGCGCAATCACAAACTGGAGATCATATACAAAATGTAAGGCAACGAAACATATAAATAGGGCCTTATATGCAAGAAATCCGAAAAAACTCAAATATATCGAAACGCGGTGACGTTATCTGAAAATGGACATCGTTTTCAAAAATTGTGGCTTCGAAAACATATAAATAGAGCATCATATGGAATAAATCCGAAAAACTTAAAGAAGTAAAAACGCGGTGGCGTAATCTGAAAATGGACATCGTTTTCAAAAACTATAGCTCCGAAAACATATAAATAGAGCCTTATATGGAAGAAATACGAAAAACTAAAATAAATCAAAACGCGGTGGCGTAATCTCAAAATGGAAATTACTTTTAAAAAATCAAGTCTTTAAAAAACATATTATAAAACTGTATAAGAAAATTTCGAATAGATGTACGTATAATGGGAAGGTAATGTCGATATTATTTAAAACAGGAATTCAAAATTTATTATTTGTAATCAGTTAAACAATTAAAAGTCTATACTTAACAATATTTATGTAATTAGATCAATGGCACTTCTATTAATATAATTGAAATATTTAACTAAAGGCATATAGTACTTAAAATTAGAATTTATAACACCGTGAATAAAATACTCAAAGTGGCGCAGGTCAGCTATTTGAGTAAAATACTCAAAATTGGGCAGTTCATATTTAAGTAAAATACTTAGATTCCTGCAAGTCGAATATCTAATTACCGTAATCAGAATCGGGAGGTCAATAGTTGAGTAAAGTATTCGGGGACTCCGTACTCACTATCGCATTTATTTATGTAAGACATACAATATATTTATTCATTTTCCTATATAAAATCTTTTCAACACAGAACTATGATTCAAAGAAGTTTTATAAGACGAAAAATGAATAGATTATTCGCAGTGAATGAATGGTTGAGAAATGCTTTATTGAATATGTATAAATTATAAATTTCTAAAAATACACAGAACATTTATACGGCATGATTATTCGTCTGCCGGACATTTTATATGTTTTACAGGTACAGCGCAAATAAAGACTTTATAACAATTACATATACATGAATAACTGATAAATAATAAAACAACTAACACAATATAATATAATAAATATTTTGAGTAATTTATGTCTAAGAAATAATAATAAAGAAAAATATGGGAAACCATAACATGAATAAAACTGACTACAAATAAATTAAACGTATCTTCATTGTTTATGCTGGATGTAGCAAATTAAAACGCTGTATCCACTCATGTCGAGCAAAACCGACAATTTTACGACATTCGTTCACAAAGGGAACATTTAGAAGAGAAATTATCATTTCGAACCGGGGCTAGTTCCTAGAAATTTGATACGAATTTGACCAAGCATTGAACTCAGCCCAAAAATGGAACAGGTCTTCCTTTACTGGTAGGTTACAGAGTGGACAATCCGTATATTCCCTGTCATGTCACGAAATGTAATTCAAATGAAGGTGCTCACACCTGAGCTTGAACAACACACTCAATTCGCACCTAGTCAAATCCCAACAGCAGCTATCCACTAATTTCAAAATTTTAAGACCATGACTCAATTCCCTATACAATAGAAATCGATCAGAATTTAATGCAGTTAATTTACACTGCTCCCAATGTTGCTGAGTGATTGCAGTATTTTTGCAGGTCCGTATTTTTGCTAACTGGTCTTTCCACAACGAAAAGCATTCCGAGGACCCGTCGAACCTACAAGATTATCTTTCCGTCAAATTGCAGTAATTTTTAAATCAAACGATATTACGGTTAATCACTTCAATGGCGAGAACTCTGGAGAGACGACTTTCAGGCAGGCACAGTAACTTAAGACAATACTTAAAATGCAACTATAATGTGAATACCTCAAGTGGATTTGTGGCTGTTTCTAAATAAATCATATTATTTGGTGTCGTTGGAGACAACGAAACCAATTTCTTAGTGAAACTTTTCCAATATGTCATATCCCTGAAAACCGTAGATTTGAGCCGCATAGCATACTATGGAGCGTAATATCGGATCAAATATTTGTTTTTTTTGGCGAATATTGGGATCAGATCTTAAGCAACGAAACTTGACCAATTCCTATTAAGACCCATTTTAGCAGCCGATATACGATTTTTCAAATGGTAAGCAAATGAAAGACTGGAGCTCAGCGTGACACCCAAATATTTATAAGAATTGACTACTTCTATTGGTGAACCCTTAAATCGCCATTTATCTGCAGTAGCCAGTATTCCAGTTTTCCTAAAAATCATAATTTTTGATTTAGGAAGATTCACTGTCAAACTCCAATCATCACAATAGGCTGCCAAAAGGTGTATATTTCATTGCAGTGTAACCCTATCTTCAGCCAGCAGCACAATTTCGTCGGCATACATTAAAATGCAGATATGGATACCGCCTATACGAACTTCTCCTTCATACGTAACAGAAAGATCATCTAAATACAAGGAAAAGACGAGTGGACTGAGGGATCTAGTTCGACGGAAAAGATTCAACAAGGCAAACGACTTATTTCTTGCGCGGAGGCACTGTCCATCAAACTACATATTTTTCCTAATGTTTCTAATTTATGGAGAATATTTAGTATACGAATATTTAGTATAGAAGAGCTTCTAATACAATCAATTAATATGCTTAAAACTCTTTCAGGATCAGGAGGAAAGTATGAAATTTCTTCATTCTCTAATTTCAAGAAATTTTTATGAATATCTGTATATTTATCCACCCAAACCAACCGTGGTAAAAGAAGTAGAAAATTTATTCTGGAATGTCTATAAATGAGATCTCACAAAAAACCGGTAAATGATCAGAAAATCGTTCTGCTAAAATTCTGAAATCAACAATGCATGAAATATGATCTATTGGAAAACAAATAAAATCAATTACAGATTTATCCATCCTACTATTGAAGGTGAATTCGCCTTTAATATCATTAAATCTACCATTCAAAATGATGAAATCATGGTCATCACACAGTTCTAATATTTTGGAACCTCGGCCATTAATGATTCTATCTCTAGCTTTCCTAGATAGGTTGGTTACAATTAGGATTATCCAAAATTAAATCAGAGGGTAGAGACTGAGAATCTGCAATCCTAGCATTGAAACAAATTTAATGTGTGAATTTAGCACTAGAAAAATCCGAGCCCCATGAATCGCCACGTGAATATATGGGCAAAATATACAATTCAATTAGATTTTTAGCATAAATCACTTTAACGTCATCAATATCCACAAATTTAACCTGACATTGTGGTAAATTAGATCTCATTGCATACAATGTACTCCTCCCCCTCCCCATAGCGTGACCAAAATGAGCCTGCCTCGTGGCAGGAATCCAGCACAAACTATACCAATCAAAATATTTACAGTATAAACTAAATTTATCGTCTTTTAAAGTTTCCAACAGTACAAAAATATCATATTTCTTGAGAAATTGTAAAACAGTACAAGTCGGATCATTTAATTTATATTTTAAACCTGCTACATTATATACAATAAGAAAGATTGTTTTAGTGGAAGAAGAGACTTGATGAATATCGTGCCGGCAGACTGGCCTATCTCATTCTTTACTTGATGAAACTGATGTGGTAGCAGTATTTTCAGATACGATTTCATTTGATGAAAAATAATCTTTTGGTAGATCGTTCAACATCTTCACACCGTCTTCATCCCCATACTTCAGTCTTCAGACCAATTAAATCTTTTATTTAAAATAATGAGACGATCATCACGGACAATAACGTTAATTTTACTATTTAAACGTCTGATTTCCTTTCTAAGTAACAGGAGTTTATTTCTTCTCATCCTAGTCTTTTCACCAAAATCTTGGTGTATCATAAACTCTGTTCTTCGCAGGCGATTTAAGGAGTTCATTATTAATAATTTATCTTTATATCTCATAAACGAGACCATAATTGGTCTTTTAGTAGCTGTTGTTCGTCCCAGGGGAAAAGCATACAAAAATTCTTGCTCTAATTAAACTTGTGAAACCTCACTGCAAAAATCGGAAAATAATTTTACAAAAATTATTATCCTGTGAATTATATGTCAATCCTTTAAATATTAGATTGTTTCTGCGATTTTTATTATCTAACTCGTCAACAAGATTTTGAGTCTTAGGCTTTATAATACCGAGAAACTCGGATTTCAATTGCACGTTTTCTTTTTTTAATAAATAAATTTGAAGGTTAAGAATATCTTGTTTGGTGGCAGATGTGAAAGCTTAGAATCAAGTAATTGAGACATACATTCCGTTAACTGGTTCATATTTATTTGACAATTGTCTTGAGAGTTACCAGACGCCATATTTTTATATTCTACAGGATTTTTTTTATTATTACGACTGATACAAGACTCAGGAGAACTTCTACTTCTAATCAAACGGAATGTATTTGTTGACTGTTCTAATTTAGGAGGCATGCAGCAATTAGAAGAAATAAATAAAATATACTCTATGTACTCCTACCTAGTCAAAATGAAATAAAAGATGAAGTTGATTAAGTTATTTCTATTATTCCTCTCGTGGACTTTACCGTAATACCTAATCACCTGTATCCCCACTCCACCTCTCATAAAACCAGTGCACTGATATCCTCGATTATCTTATAACACTAATTCTGAAGAATTGGCTGGACAGATTTCCTTGAAAATTCATATAATGAAGGGAATGTTATTAATAATCACTCATGCAAATTTCCACAAACAACTAACGCTTTTAACCATTTAAATTTAATGCAGTTTTAACAGACCATGTACACTGTACCACAACTGTCGACTAGATTATTCGCGTACGTAAACCGTTGAGTTCGTTTGTCGTCTCCTGAGAACTAGCTATTCTCACATATGATACTTAAACATGGTGGTGACGATATTTATATAAATTTACATATAAATACTTGGAGAAGTATCTAAAGCCTTCAAAGTTCGAACGGGCTAACGGCAGAGAGATAGGAATTGGGAATTTATGTTTAAAATAAAAGATATCTCCTGATTGCTTCAATTATTATAATTAAAACCTTAATATTAGAATCAGAAACTTTTAGTTTGTCACTTATTAAAACGGATCAATTCCTATAATAGAGATCTGGGTGAAAAACACGGCTTATAATAAATTTACTGAAAATATTTGAAAAATCAGCATTTTTTAAATTAATTTTTTTTATAATTAAATCTGTGTTTACGCAATTGGGTTTATGAAAATACAACTCAGATCATACAAAAACATGAAATATAAGTTTTACAACAATTAACTGTAGTCATTTTTGCTGAAAACTGGGGTACCTTTATATGGCAGCATAAAAATAGCATCATTTTTTTTTACAAAACGAGTTAAATCTCAAGAAAAATTTTTAAATAAAAGTTTTTAAAAATGTTTCCCTAAAAAAACTCAATTTAATTATTACGAACTTGAAGCTTATTAAATGATGAAGATTTTGTAATAGTGAGGAAACTGTAGTATAGTTGGATGATGAAAAAAAAAATGACGAATAATTTATGATTTATCTAAAAACAGAACTTAGCTTAGTTAAGCCGCATAAAAGTCCTCTGTAAATGGTTTTAACAATGATAAACTCTACGTTCCTTTAAAGTAAATGTCATCTTGTTTACAACGAAGTAATTATGAATTAATCAAATCAAATATTTCTTTATTTATTGCCTCCGATTCAATAAAAAATACCACTCACTTAAAAAACCACAAAGCTTGAATTTGCTACTTTTCTACTGAAAATTGGCCTATTGTTATATGAACTTTTTTATAGCTCTTGAGTTCTGCTATCACTCCTATAAAAATTTTCCTCTAATCACGGAACACCCTGTATAGTAGAAATATATTAAATACATATAAGTAGAAAAGCGGATGGTGAGGAACTTGGCAATATGTAGTTACACATAAGATAGTTTTATATACATATTATATTATTCTTATTTTAGTTTCGGCTAGAATTATTACTTTCTTGTAAGGACTTGTTGTTCTCAAGGATCTTCGTCTCAGAAATAATTTATTTTCTATTCTATTCTATTCTATTCAATGTATATACCTGGTCATAGGCGCCGCTAGAGGGGAAAGGAAGGCAAGATAATTTCTGTCCCTCAAATATTTTTTGAAGTTGGGCCAGCTCCACCCCCTATAGTGCGGAATCGTTTCCTTAAAATAACTCACAATAATTAGGAAAAAAAAATATTCAAATCCAGCCTGGGCGGGTTAAAATTTATTTCGTGGCGGACCCACGGTATGAATGTTGATCTTCCCACTCTGGTTAGAACAACTCCTTTCTCTCGTCATAAATGGCGAAGTAGGAGTAATGAGAAAAAAACAACACAAAAAGTTCAAAAACCGTACGAGTAATAATTATATTACAAGTAATAAATTGATTAATGGTCTCATCCTTTAAGTATGGCGTTTCATCCCCTCTCCTTCCTACCATCTACTGAACAATGTCATCTTGTTTCACTAACCTTCAATGCCGGGCAACCGAGAGAGGGCGTGATGGCCGAATGCACTAATGCGCGTGCATTAGCTTTGCATGTGTTGCAGGACAACCTGATGGAAGATTATTCCATAAAATAAATTATGAGGTCACGTCCCGGTGCTGGAGTGGAGGAGAGGGGGCTTTCAACTCTCGCAAAAACCTCCCACTCAGGGATGCCCATCCGCCTCAAGGTCGATGGCGCAAGAACCTACGCTCTCCCCTCCTCCCAAGATATTTTATTGCTCATCTTTACTTAAAAACAGAGCAAGATAAGGTAGAATTAGAAAAATCGTAGCTTACAATTACACATGCTGCGGTAAGTTCCACGTTTTTCCCTTTGTCCCTTAGTCCTAAAATTCATAACCCTGTCGAAATTTGCACCCCTCAAAAATTCAAAAACCGCTCAAAAATGACACCCCCTTCTGAACACCCCTACCCACAATCACGAAAAAGGGAAGGAACGGTAATGCCGAGCAACCTGGGTGGGTATACTTCCGAGTGCGCTCGCCACTTCTCTGGAATTAAAAATTACCAATCGTATGAGAATAATTAGCTTTAGCTCTATAATTAAGTAACTGAATCAGAGACATATTGAATGAAATAATATTCAAATATTACATAATTTAAAACACTTTAAGAAATAACTTTATATCTTGAGGAAAGATAACGTCATTTCCAAGGGGCGCCAAATTGTCTAAGACTGACACTACTAATCTAGGCTCCCCAATATTTCCCAAGTACCGGCACCTAATATCATTATTATCATCAAATTATTATTAAAGCAATATTCTAACTAGTACGTTGATTATTTCTGCTGAAAACCAAAATTTATATTTCAAAAACCTCTTACGAGAATAATTTCCCCATATCATAAAATTCCATGAATCATCTCTTGATTAAAGGTGTATAAACTCGATAACTACGTCGAATAGCTTATCAGCTGTTACTTACCGTAAACCTAATTTGCAGCTCTAGATCGGTGAGAGACAATGCCGTAAATGAGTACTGAATGGTCAAGAATCAGCTGTCTACTATCTTTAATAATGTTTACTGCCACTCTTATATCACATAACCAGTTTGCCCCACCATTTAAGATAAGTATATTTGTTGTTTTATTTTAATCTCGATGATTCAGCACAACTTGTCCATAAACAATGACTTGTTTTATAACTACCCTAACTAAATATATAAAACAAATGACTTCAAATTAGAATGACTTTGAATTTTAAGACAACGAAAAATTAGGGCAATAGAATAACAAATTTTGGCATGATGAAACAGATATGGTTTATTAACATGTTGAACTCTGGAGGTTTTCTTCGGATTCTTTTGGAATAAAATGAATTTCCATGAGAATTTGATGTTTATTTTTGCAAGTAAATAAACTTTTACAGAACCTCAACCACTTTATATCAAAGTATCCAACAAACAAAAGCGCTGAATGAAGAGATTATCAGTTACTTTGAATAATAGTAATAAATAAAAAAAGGGATGGAATCCCTTTGACCATCACTGCAAAGCAGGATTATATCTCTGTGACAGTCATTAATACGTTACGTTCGATACCTGGTTCTTCCAATGCCAAACAAATGCCGCGTCAAACACCTTCTATGACCCCGGTTTGCTCCAGAGAACATGAAACCCAGCTAGGTACACCATCACAAGTGACAACTGAAGATTCCCTTTCAAGTACTTCAGAATGATAGAGAGGTAATGGAGTCTACACCGATACCAAGAGACCCCCGACATTCCCAAATATTTGTTTAAAAAATTATTGTGGATTGATGGTTGACTGTAGTAAATAATTGAAGAGAAGGACGGTTGATTAATATTTAGTTTAAACAATTTAAATAATTCAGTTACTATGTTCTCAATTAAACAAACTAACAGACTCTGGAAGCTACTGATGTCTGAACGGAACAAAATATCACCAGATACAACTGAAACCTACAGAAAATAGAAACCAAAGCGGATTTTCATACACATCAATTACAGCAAGAGCGAGCTTTAAGAGTAGTTATAAGAAATATACATCCCTCAACACCAACTGAAGCAATAGGAGAAGAACTGAAAAATTTAAGTTATCAGAGTAGGTATTCCCAAATTCCTCACATTCCTTCTCCACCAAAAACCACAGATCTCACCAGTTTACTTCTTCCCTCTCAGAATTCAAATCTCTTGTAACTCCTTTGATATCACTTCTCACTAATCTTGTAAATATCACATGTTATAATTTCCTTAAAGAATCCTTCAATGTCTTCCAATAAACCTATATCCATTCTCCATTGGAATGAAAATGGTGTTCGAAATCATACAGACGAACTATCTGTTTTACTACTTGAAGGAAATTTTGACGTGGCACTTATTATTGAAACTCGACTAACCACTAAACAGTTCATTAAAATACAGAAATACTTGACTTACCATATTGACCACACTGACTGAAAAGTACATGCCGGTACTGCTGTCTTTGTAAACCGATTCCTCTCCCATCACCTACTTCTATTACTTACACAGAATTTCCTACAATTCCTTAAAATATTTTATTGAAAAATAATCCAATCTGCCACAATCCAGGGCATTGGGTATTATGGCTCTCTATTTAAATTCATACATTTTATATACAATTTATAATATAAATTGAGAAAAAATAAAAGAAAAAGAAAGCATGTAAGTAAAATTATATATATTAAAATAAAAGTAACTTGTAACAATGAAAAAAAAAAAATGATATTGAGAGAACAGCAAAGAAAGGAGAAAAAAATACTTGTCATACATCCATTCCTATGTACAATATTTACATTCAGCCTATGGGGCCCTGAACCATGGCATGCCGGTCTGAGGTGAAAGGCACGACAGGACTCAAATAGATCCCAGCGCTTCTCTCCTAGCCACATTACTGTTTGAAAGCCAGTGGTGACTAAGTAAGAGCGCTACAATTCATCGCTATCGTAATCAAAACATATTCCTTTCCAGAACTGATCCTTCACCATCACTGATCCTAAGCGATCCATATCCAATGCCCAGTTCAGTTCTCTCCTCAACTCCTTAGGACATCACTTCATCCTGGTTGCAGATTTAAATGCCAAGTATCAACAATGGGTTTCAAAAACCACGAATTCTCGTGGTCGAATATTCTTGTCTGCACTCAACGTATACACCTCTTTTCCACCAACTCCCCTACTTACTGGTCCACAGAACTTAACCGTGATCCTGATATTCTTGACTTTTTTATCCACAGCTGATTAGGTCCCTTTTATTGTTCTATGACACACCTAACCAAATTTTCCTTTGAACTTAGTAAACTAATTCTTAATGTGCCTCTAGAACCCGTCCACAAATATCCACCGTCATTTATTAGAAGCTCCGTTAATGGGGAAATGGGGAAACTTTTCCGCCAAATCCTCTCCGACAAAATAGACCTTAACATATCTCTACAATGCCGTCAATTCCTTTACTACCTCAATTCAGCAAGCTGCTTGGACAGCTTCCTCTCAAGCAACTCCCAAAGAATTCCTAATAAAAACAATAAACTCATTATGAAACAATTAATCCATATGAATCGAAGTGCCAAATCACTATGGCAATGAACCAGACATTCCGCTGACCGCTCCAATAATTACTACTGTGAGAAACTAAAGGGGAAATTAGCCGAACCCTTTAACTTTTCCTCGCCTTTCAGGCTATACAGGGATTTTCCCGGACCAGGAGGTGATGACAGTAGATCAATTTCAGAGTTAAAAGCGCTCCCCAGCACCGAGACGCGAACTCGTGATTATTATTTTCCTTTAATTTTCCAGTTATTAGGTTGCCATACACCCCTCGGCCACCCCGCCCCCCTCCCTCCGAATCTTCGACTTCTACCTATCCTCTCTCTCTGTTCGTGACAATTCTATTTGGAAACCTATTAAAATTTTTTTAAATATCAACAAATCACCGATCCCCTTTGGTAAACTCAGGCTCCTGGGCAGCATCTGCGAATATAAAAGCGAGGAGTTCGCCAGACACCTCTCCAATATTTTTTTTCATCCGGAATCCCATCCCACTCGCACCTAAACAGTAGAAGAACTCCTAACATCACCTATGCCCTTTTACCTGCCCCATAAAGCAGTTCATCCTCCCAAAGTCAAATTTCATTTACAAAAACTAATCCTTCGTAAATTTCCTGAATACGACCTCCTCACCGACCAGTTTTATCGACAACTACCATCTAGATCAATCATATTCCTCTTATATCTATCTACGATTCCATCCTATGTACCATCCACTATCCTCTATTATGAAAATATTTCCGGAAAACAAGCAAACCTATAGACCATCCTATACACCAATTTGAACCCTTTTGGAATGAATCCTGCCCACTATAGAGTCCCAAAATCTTCCATCCCATTAGTTTGTTTTCCGCTCACGACATTCTTCGATTCAACAAAGACTTTGCGTTGTTAATCATATTTCATCAGTCCTAGAAAACAGGAATCCTGATTAGGTGCATTTCTGGAAATAGCGCAGGCTTTTGACAAGGTATGGCACACTGGATTGCTCTTCAAGCTTAAAATCCATTTACCCCAGTCCTTGTACCTGTTCACTGTGCTGTGTGAATTTTCCAATATCTATCCGGTTAAAGCCGATATTCCCAAGGCTGCATCTCTTTAATTCAACATCGGTGTAATAATTGTAATATATGTATAATATAATATATTTAGAGTGCTACCATTAGGTAGTTTCTCAACAAATGTTTTCACGTCAGTACATCCATATGTTAAAATTTACTAAATGTATTTCTTTAATACAGTTGTAAATATCATTAAGAAATAAAAAAAATACTTTTTAACTCTATACCACACTCCTTCTTCGATACAGTCCAGTATCTTGGCTTCCTTTCAGATAGACGACTAAAAGACCCTAAACTCAAAAAACAAGAACTTAACCAACGATAGGGCCAACTATACAGATTACTGACTAGAAAATCTCATTTTTCAATTGACAACAAATAACTGTTCTACAAGACAATCCCGAAACCTATTTGGACTTACGGATTATAACTGTGGGGACAGCAAAATTTTCTAATGTCAAACGCATCTAATCTTTTTAGTGCAGTCCTTCGAACAATAATTGAGGTTGAGTTCTATGTAACCAACAAAACCTTACACCATGATCTTAATATCTCATTTGTCCTAGACATTATCTAAGAAAAACTATCCAAATTTCATTAGAACCTTGTATATTTTCTAAATTCTCTTGCACAATCCCTATCTAGCTCTACCTATCCGCCTCGAAAGTTGAAGCGGCAGTGACCCAGAGATTTCTTGTAGATAATCATATATCGGAGTTCTGAAAATGGCCAGAATCTCCACTGAAGTATGTACGTCTGTGCCTCGGCTCAGTCTACACTGGTCTTTAATACTAGTTAGGCTGAGTGAGTGGCATTGGGATCTCCTACGGTCCTAGATATGATTTTAAATTTAAATAATTAGGTATCAACGTTCATTTATTCTGGAAAATCGTCAGATAACCTTTAGAAAATTAAATTAGTCAAAAAGTTGATGAATATTTTCTCTTTGTGAATTCCAACATTATCCAGTTACATACAATTAGTGTGACAACTTTTGATTTCGTAATTTTATTTTAGTAAAATTTACAATGGGAAATAACATTGGAATAAGTAACAGGCGTACAATCCATTACATTTATAGGTTGAATATACAGACATACTTTCAAATCTCTCTAGGCATATATATATATATATATATATATATATATATATATATATATATATATATATATATGTATATATATATATATATATAGGACCACACTGAGGACACCGACCCACTTGAGGTTGAAAAACCAGATATTCTGGATATGGAAATAGCTATCGGCAGGTTTAAAAGAAGAAAGGCTCCAGGTATAGACAACCTACCATCAGAATTGTTCAAGGATGGAGGAGAAGACCTCAGAGCCAAGCTGTTAGATCTAATCCAGAAGATACGGGAGAAGGAATGGATACCAAAAGCATGGAAAACAGGGTTCACTGTCCTATCCTTAAGAAGGGCTGCATGTACGAATGTGGCAATTACAGAGGCATAGCACTTCTTCCGGTCGCCTATAAAATAATGACTAATATTCTACTAAATCGGATATATCCGTATTATGAAATATAATAGGCGACCATCAAACAGGATTCAGGAGGGGGAGGAGTACGCTAGATCAGATATTCATCCTGAAACAAGTACTTGAAAAATGATGGGAAGTAGATCAGGACGTAAACGCATTATTTGTCGACTTCAAATATAGGCTGATTTCAAATCAGCCTATGACTACGTTGATAGAAACTGTTTGTGGAAGATCATGACTGAGCTGGGTGTTCCCGGGAAGCTAGTGAGGTTGAAGAAGGCGTGTAAATATGATCCTAAATGCAGGGTACTAATACAAGGAGACGTATCTGAAGCCTCTGAAGTTCGAACGGGTTTGAGGTAGGGAGATGGACTCTCGCCGATGCTGTTGAACTTAGCACTAGAGAAAGTAATAAGAATAACATCACGCGAAGATGGAGGGGTCACGTTGGAATGAAACATAAAATCCTTGCTTATGCCGATGATATAGCTGTCCCCGGAAGTAATCAAGAGGATATTGAGAGACTCGCTCGGACTCTGTTAAAAGAAGCAGAGCAAATCGAACTACAGGTCAACGTAGACAAAACAAAATACATGATAGCCGAAACATCCACCATTAACATGATCTGCGTGGATTCTAAGTCATTCCCGAAAGTAGACAGATTCAAATACCTCGGCTTCACAATAACCTCAATAAATGATCAAATAATAGAAATAGATCAGCGAATAACAAATGTGAACAGATCTTCCTTCTCTCTTTAAAAGGTAATGAAATCCAGAAAAATCTCCAGGAATCTCAAAATAAGGGTGTACAACGCCGTGATTAAGCCAGTTCTGCTGTACGGTTGTGAAACTGGGTTCTAACTGGCACATTAGAACCCAGATTTGAGAGATGCGAAAGAAAAGTTCATCGTAGAATAACAGGACCTATATGGGACCAGAACCTTGACACATGGGGGAGAAGGAAGAATAAAAAACTGCTGAAAAAAAACGGGTCAGTCAATATCTCATGACATGAAGGCAAATGGGCAGGGCATGTAGCTCGCAGTAATCCATCAGGACGCCTCTACACGATAATGAATGCCTGAGTATTAGGCAAGAGACCACGTGGAAGGCCAAAAACCAGATGGATAGATAGGATAAACAAAGATACGGCTGGGCTTCAGGCCGCAAACTGGAAAGCAGTAGCCCAAGATAGGCAGAGTTGGAGAAGGCTGGTTCAGGCGGCCAAAGATTTACAAGGTCTGTAGAGCAAACCGAAAAAAAAAAATATATATATATAGTGTTTTAAGGAATATATATATACATATATATATATACATATATATATATATTCCTTAAAACACTCAGAGACTGTAGTTGTGGTTTACAAAAACAGATGGATTATCGAGGTTTTTATTGCCTAACAGTGATATAATTAATAGAGTTTCTGTTACTTTAATGATCTTAAAGAATTGTTAGGTGTAATATTTAAGCTGTAACTCTGTTAAAAATGCACTTCGAAAATTGTATAATAGCCCAACATTGCTAGAAAATAATTTTTATTCATAGTAGAGCGGTTAGTGAAAGTTGTGTGTTGCGCACACCCGATATTTTTTATTTATTGTGCATAGAGCGTGGAATGTGCACTCTTAACACTATAATAAATGTCCTTGATTGAGACAGATTGTAATGTTTCTTGATAAATAAGTTTAAAGAACAATGCTTCCTGTGTAAATAGAGAACAGTACTGGTGACAGTACCGCACCTTGTGGAACACCACCGTGAGATTGAAGGGAGAAGAAATTAATTCGCTTGCAAACTTTTACTGATAAAGATCGCTCCACAAAAATTATGCAATCATCGATTATAATTTCTCCGGACACCCAAGAACAATAAGTTGTTGACATAGGAGTACATAAGACACGGAATCATATGCTTTCGAGCAGTCAAGGACTATCACAGTAGTGCCCTTGTTTCTGTTGGGTTTGGCAATTCGTTCTGCAGCCTCATTAACAAGTCTGTACTTAGTTGTCCTTGAAATCCCGATTGTTCTAGAGATATTATTTCATTTTGGGTACGAACTTCCTTAGGTAATTCAGAATTACCTTATCAAAAATATTTCCCATGTGAGGAAAAAGGTTTACACTAAGGATAGTGAGATGGGTCATTTCTTTTTTTTACGGGCTTAGAACCGGAAATAACAGTGCATGTTTCTAGTTCGTAGGGAAACATCTGAACCAAAACAGATTAATTATAAAAATTAATCAAGAGTAATATATCTTTTTTCGGTAATTGTTTTAACAATACACTATGCATTTAACCGCATTCTAGTGCTCTATTATTGATGCGAAGTGGTTAATCAATCTCGTGAATTCTCTTTGAATTTAAAGTTCTTGTAAATTGTTTGAATAAAAAAAAAAAAATATACCACTACAACCAGGGTCTTGGATTCAGTAGTATTTAGGGAAAGCACTGTTTCTTGGCCAACAGTTGTGCAAGGAGGTGATTTGGCCGAGATCACGCTCAACCGCCATTTTTTTTTCCCTTAACCAACTATTTTAATGAAGGGTACCCACTGTATTGAAGCTGGGTGTGCCCCAGGAGGGTCTGTCTCCCCACGGCCAATGAAACAGAATAAATAATTTTTATGCTATTAGCCGGGATTCAAACCTGGGGCCTTTTGTATTGGAAACTCAGTACCCTACCACTGAGCTACCCCATTCTTCAAATTGTGAAATTGTTGGAATAACTTCCAAAATTTACGATGATCTCCGTGTATGTTCTAAGTTTTTCTTCCAAATATTCAAATCGGACTTTTCACGAAAATACACATTTTGTGGTTTTTTTAGTCCAAATAACCAAATCACGCAAAAAGTTGTGTATTATACATACATGTGTAGGATAATAATATACTAACATGAAGTAATGTAAAATTTATTATAAAATTAATGCAAATAATCATATATTATAAGCATTATTTACTACGTTTATTTGCGTGAATGGTTAAAGAGAATAACTTCGATTTGAGGGATTGGACAGATATGGGAAAGAAGTTTATGGAGAATACATTTTTTTATACATATATAGAAGTGCTTTAAATAAAATGGTGAGACACAGTTAGTCATAACTTAATGTTGATGTGGCGTGATAAAAATTAACAACTTCCTAATAAGTTAACAAGTTTATTGACAATTTTATCAGAATCGTTTATATTTATCTTCAGGATCAAAATGTTTCCAATTTCCAACATCCATAACGCTTTCGGTTGTTTCAAGACGTTTTTCGGAAGGATCCTTGAATAAGCATGAACTCAGGCTGAAAAATAAATATAATTTTGTATAAGATTTAGATAATATCTAAAGCTAATTTATTTGCTTTCAAATTATATACAAACCACAAATAAAAACCAACTAAAGTAAACATTTAAATAAATAATTGACAGAATCAAACAGAAATCATTAAATCGAGCAATTAATTGAGTTATATAATAATATAATATGTTTAACTTACCTGTACAAAATAAGAACAATAAAATTTCCAATAGCACTTATTATAAAGAAAGCACCTGGCATTTTAGAAGATGTAGCAGAAAATATGGTATTATATAAATAATTTACAATAAATGGTAAGATGATTCCTAGCACGGATCCAACACCCAGGAATGATCCTGAAACAATCAATTCTGTATAAACCAATGTTAAAATTAAACATGAACACGTTACTTCTTTAACTTTCAGAGCAGTCAATGGTTTGAAATATAGTTTTAGAAATTTCACTTATTACATTATTGTCATGATTCTGAAAAAGTAGTTTCTCGCTCTACTATTTAAATAACTACTCATAATGATTCGTGAGGAGCTCATTCTGGGAATCAAAAATATTATTTTCCAACTCCAATACAGAACAAATTCCTAACCTTTACTCACAAGAAGAAAAAAAAAACTAGGATTGTTAAAGCCGTGTTCGGCCAACCGGATTCCTTCATGTGTAAAGAGAATCCGAGTTTTCAAAGGTAAGGTAGGTTTTAAGGCCCCCTGAGTCCAAATAATTAAGTTTCGCATACTGCTGTATATTCCCAGCTCAAAAAATGAAATTCGAGTGAAACTGAAATTCTACATTTTAATAGGTATACTTTGTCTCTAAAATCTAATGACTATAAGTAGCACTTAATATTATTAATTTTAACAATTTTCTGGTAAACAGCACCAAAGATATTAATTAAATTCAACATAAATATATAATTAATTGCAGTTTAACATTATACCAGTATTTGTTTCATTAAAATATTTTTTAAAGACTTGTCGATTTTTCAAAATAGTTTCCGAATAAAGTATCTTTGATTTTTTAAAATAATAAGCTACTTTGTTTCGCATTAATTAATTAATCGTTTCACATTCAAATAAATAATTATTAACTAAGAAAGAATAATTTGATAATAAATAATAAAAGGCTGGTAAGTTTGGACTAAGGCCCAACGAAGGCAATCAGCGCGATTTTGCCGAGAGATAGCCGAGTTTTTTCGAGCGGTCCGATTCATAACAAGGGTGTGATATCATAATGGCGTTTTATAAAAACGTTGATCATGGAAATTACAATTAGGTCAGAGCTTAAAAACAAATTTAAGTACATATGAAATCCTGTATGTATCTATTTAACAGAAAAAGAATAAAGAAGATCTTGATGATTGGAAACGGATATCGCCTGCAAGCTAAATATAATTATTGAAGTATGATATGCTATGTCTAATTTTATTATCATAGGTTTGTCAAATAAAAGAGCTTCTTTTCCTATATATTTCTCATGTATTAAATCACATCTAAGTTTCTAGTCAACACAATTTCGGGTATGAAAATCAAAAATGATAGGTACAAAAAAAAATATAATGAATAGGATGGAATAGAAAATATACAATGTAAGCATTTTATATATACATCAGCTTAAATTTCAGTTAGTTACAGGACATTCATCATGAAGGTAGTATAAATAAAATAAAGGAATATAATATAAAAGACAAAAAAGACATTGTATTCAAATTTTATTTTCATATAAATCATTAGAAACTTATATGAAAAGGCATAACATAAAGATTAGCTCAAAGGTCAATAGTAGATAAGGCAGCGTGACAAAGGATGAATTGTCCATTCCTTTTCATGGAAAGTTTTAATATTTGAGAAGTTAAAATTTTAGTCTAAATAAAATGATAATAAATTTATATTTTGCAATATTATTCATACTATTGAGTTTTATGTATCGTATATGTATTTATCCTAGAAAACACCCTGAAGATAAGGGAAACACCGAATAGTCCGAATAATGAGATGACGCTATTCACGAAGTTTTAGGCATTAATAATTTGATAAAAAGAGGCTTGTACCAAGGACTATTCGGTGTTTCTCTTATCTTCAGGATATTTTCTAGAATAAATACTGATACGATATATAAAACTCATTAATATGAATAATATTGCAAAATATAAATTTATTATCATTTTATTTAGACTAAAATTTTAACTTCTGAAATATTAAAACTTTCCATGAAAAGGAATGGACAATTCATCCTTTGTCACTCTACCTTATCTATTATTGACCTTTGAGCTAATCTTTATGTTATGTCTTTTCATATAAATTTCAAATATTTGTTGTTTATACTTCTCCATTATTTTTTTTTTTTTTTTATGATTATTCTGATTTACTCTTAAAATTTGAATTCAATGCCTTTTTTGTCTTTTAATTATATTCCTTTATTTTATTTATAATACCTTCATGATGACTGTCCTGTAATTAACTGAAATTTAATCTGATGTATATATAAAACGCTTCCATTGTATTTTTTCTATTCTATTCTATTCTTTATATTTTTTGTCTGTACCTATTATTTTTTAATTTCACACCCAAATTTGTGTTGACTAGAAATTTAGAAGTGCTTTAATACGTGAGAGAGAATAATAATAATAATTTCTTTATTGAAAAACTTTACAAATGCCTTTGGCATATATTGTAAATGTGGTCATCATTCGCCAACTTCCTCTGCAGGATTAACAAGAATGCGTGATTGGAGAAACCTCCCAGTGAAGGCACTCCTAACGTGATTGTTCTTAATGTAGCAGATCCCTGCTCTAGAGGTGTTTGAGTCTTCTTGTTGGATTGGTAGTGTGTCTGTTAGTAATGTCTGTACAAGGGGATTAGGATGTCCAATAAGTCAGTCGTGAAAATTGTTGTAAAACTTCTTAATTACGTCAGTCACTTGTGGTATTTTTAGGTCTTTATGAAGCGATTTGTTGGTTACGTAGAAGGCCCACGTAAGGGACAATGAGTGACATAGCGGAGAAATTTAGATAGGAAGATTTGGATAGTATGTAAGTGTGTTTTTTTGCATGGACCGCACACCTAAGTGGTATATGTCAGACCAGCTCCACCCATCCCTACAATCCTCCTCGAAGGTTAAAGCGGCAGATGCCCCTTTTGTGAATAAGCATGTATTGGAGTTTTGGCAACGGCCAAATTCTCCACTCGAGCCATATGTTTGTGATTATAGCGCCTCTGTTCAGCTGAGTGAGAGGCGCTGGGATCACCTGGCCATGTCATTTATAAGTGTATTAGGATGTCCTTGTAAGTTGTCATGGAATCGTTTGTAATGAGTTCGTATGTGTTCGTTAACAGTCGGCATATGGAGGTCAGTATGTAAGGTTATGTTGCTAACGTACCAAGGTGCTTTTGTTGTTCTGAATGTTTTTGCTTGAAAGATTTGAAGTTTTTTAAGTGATTCTTTTTAGCAGTTCCAAATATCTGTGATGGGTAAGTCCAAATAGGTTTTAGTAAGTAATTGTATGTGTTCAATTTCTGTCTAAGTTTTAGTTTAGAATTTTTCGAAAGAAGTGAACTCAGAATTCTGAACCTTTGATTTAGCGTTTTTCGTTTCTTGATTATATGTGGGCCCCACGTCATTTTTCTGTCAAATGTCAGACCAAGGTAGTGAACGGTGTCTGTCTGTGGAATCTGTGTATTGTCAAGGAAAACTGGAGGGTATGTTTCATGTCGAAGCGTAAATGTGATGTGCTGTGATTTGTCTTGATTTAGTCGGATTTTCCAAATTTTGAACCAGTCATGTAATCTTGTTAAATACTGTTGTAGGGTCTGTGAGGCGTATGTTGGATTTTTGTGTCTTGCTAAAATTGCTGTGTCGTCTGCATATGTCGCTGTTAAAATGTTGGGACTGCAAGGTATGTCATGGGTGTATGTGATATAGAGTAGTGGAGCGAGTACTGAACCTTGAGGTACTCCTGCTGAGATAGACCTGATGGAAGATAGTTCTGACCCGTGTCGGACCGAGAAAAATCTATCGGAAAGGAAGGATTGTAGAATTAGATAATATGTAGGTGGGAGTATTGTCTTGAGTTTAAAGAGAAGACCCTGGTGCCAAACTCTGTCAAACGCTTGAGCAACATCCAGAAATACGCCAGTTGCCTATACTTTCTGCTCTAGTGCTGTAGACATGTAGTCCGTTACTCTATGTAGTTGGTGTATAGTTGAGTGATGTGCCCTAAATCCAAATTGATGGTCAGGTATTATTTGGTTGTTTGTTAGTATATCAACAAGTGTTTTGTTCAGTAAGCTTTCAAAAATTTTGGAACAGATAGGTAGTAAGCTGATTGGTCGGTATGAGGAAGGTGAGTTTTTGTCCTTGTTAGGCTTGTGAATCATTATTATATGTGAGTATTTCCACTGTAGTGGAAATTTAGTTAGTAATAAACGAAAATTAAACACAACAAATTTTAATGGATTGGTGGTGATCGGTTTAGTTGTGTGGTACCTAAACAAATAGCCAAATAACAAAGTTGTTGTTATGACTATTGCGAAATCTTGACTTCCATAAGCCCCGTCATAAAAAAATTTAAAACAACTCTCTCCCTCCACCCGACCCAATTTTATGAAATTGAATTTGGACTCTCCTCCCTCCATAATCCAAAATCCATCTAAAAAAAGATTCTCAAATTTTAATTATACACCCGTCAACGACGGGTACAGCAGCTAGTATTGTATAAAAGTATGCTCGTGTTTAAGTTGTTATTTTGATTAGTTTAGTTCTTTTTTTAATATACATTTATTTTAAGTATGATTATTGGTATGAATAATTATTGGTCTGAGTAGAATGTTGTATATAATAATTTTGTTTGAAAAAACTTATATGATTTAAATTTTCATGAGCAATGTTCTTATAAAACGCCATTATGATATCACCCCCCTGTAATCATTCGGAGCTAAATCACGCTCTTTGCCTTCGTTAGGGCATGGTCCAATCTCACCAGCCTTTTATTATTTATTATTTAATTTATTATCAAATTATTCTTCCTTAGTTAATAATTATTAATTTTAATGTGAAACGATTAATAAATTAATGCGAAACAAAGTAGTTTATTATTTTCAAAAAGCATATCAAAGATACTTTATTGGAAACAATTTTTTAAAATCGGCATTTAAGAACATTCCCCTAGGGTGGATATGATTTCCCGATTAATGTAGTTAGATTTTTTGTATTTTTTTAAATACAAATATTTCTTTTTTAAAATATATTATCGGATTTAAGTTATAAATGAATGTCTCATTCATCCGAAATACTACTTGAAATATTTATATATTCCACGTCTTCTCTCATATAAGAAAAATAAGATTGATTGTTCTTTACTTTCACTTACCTACATATGTAATATATAGTAAGTGTAAGTATTGCGATCGTGAAAATTTTTGAATCTCAGTTTACAACGGAAATACACGTTTTGAGGTGATATATCTTAAATTTTAAATTAAAACGAACATGAAAAGACGTCATTGGGGCCGACAATTAATTACAATAGCTAGAATATAATTATAGCAATTTTTTAACTTACATTTCATAGATTAACTTACCTAATTCGTCGCTTGGAACACATTTACTGATGATAGATTTTGGCAATGACATCGGTATCATTTTCAAGACATCCAATAAACAAACTACAAATAGGAAGATATGATATAGTGATTAAAAAATATGGTTAATGATATTTACTATAATTAACCGTAATACCGCTACTTAAAGGGGACTCACGTAAATATAGTTGAAGTTTTGTTTTTACAAGTATCATACACAAAGAGGACAATATAGTAAAAAAGGAGCATACGATGCCAACTCTAAAATCTGACCATTTAAGGACTTTCATAAATACAGGAGTCATTATTACTGCACCTAAAATTGAAAAAAATAGGATTTTAAAAACATAACTAAGTACAAACTTAACTTTTGTTATTTATTTATATTTTTTACCCAACACACAAATGGTAAGTTTGTACGACCCAAATAGTCCAGTTTCGATCATTGAAAATTGGAAGCCTTGCTGGAGATAATATAGAAGAAGATTATTTTCAGCTGTAAATATAGAAACATTTATTACATTCTTATAAAAATAAATACTCACATAAATATGCTGGTTCATTTATGTAACTAAATTATAAAGAAAATAGACAGAGGAAAAAATGAATTTTCACAAACTAAAAATAAAAGATAAATATAATATAATTATATACATTAATTAGTTAAATATAAACAGTCATATTTATCTTAAAAGTGGCCACTTACGTTAATATTTTAGAAAATATAGCACTTTGTAGAATATTTTCCTTGAGAAGTCAGCTAGTGCAAGGGTTCTTAAGCTGGATTGATATATTGAATATTTAATGTTTATATTCTTAATTTGATGAATAAATATTGTAAAAATCCATAAATATATATTTATTAATAACAGAATTAAAATCAATCAAATTAAAAATTATACATGGGACAAATTTATTTGATTTATATATATTATTATGGTATGGTATGGTAAAAAAGGCTGTGTGTATAAATAAGAAATAGAAACCTTAGAAATTATGCATTTGTATTATTGTATTACAATATTATTGTGTATTGTATTAACAACTTTATTGTGTGTTTGTTAATATTATGAGACGAGTCGGATATTTGAGCGGCGACAACCCCAAAGTAAACATTAGGAGCATCAAACTCCGCGGCATATCGTTCATGAATCATACATAGAAACTGACAACTTTGATATAAGTCAGTCAGCTTCTTGGATGTCCCTATAGAGTGCGCCACCTCAAATTTGGGAAGACCGGACAACTCACTCTTAGTAGAAAATTGAAACAGTCAACATCCAGTTCTACCAGGGGTGCCCAGAAGGGGGTTCCATGGCGCAAGTTGCGCCATCAAAATTTTTGCATTTTTTGGGTGCATATTATGAATTTTTAAGGGAGGCACATTTTGACAGGGTTATGAATTTTTTAAATGAAAAGTTTCATGCTAAGGGACAAGGAAAAAACATGGAACAAAACGCAGCAAGTGTAATTGTGTAGAGCACTTAATAGTGTAATGGCTAGCTTCTCATTTTACTATAGTAAATTGCCAGGTTCAATACCGGGTTAATCATTCTCTTTTTTTTAGTGGGCGGGGTGGCCGAATGGCCTAACGCGTTGTGCACTGCACCATCGTTGCTCGGCAACCCTCATATATGATAATTGATACAAAAATAGTCATGAGTTCGCGTCCCGGTGTGAAGGCGTCTTTTAAATCCCTGCCCACACCCCCTGGCCCGGGAAAAGCTCGTATAGCCTTAACGGCGAGGAAGGGGAGGACCCAAAAAAAAAGTGTGATTGTATATGATCTACGATGTTTCTAATTCTACCTACACGCTGGCTCTGTTTATAATAAAATATGAGCAATAAAATATTTTGGGAGTGCAAGTAGGCAAGCGCCATCGACCTTGAGGGAGATGGACATCCCTCAGTTCTATAGTTCATTAACCATCAACCGTCGAAGTCAACATTACATATTTCTCACTCTTATAGAATTATAATAACTGTATACGAAAAATAAAACCTAAAGAATTACAATAAGTTTTCCATTTCAAATTATATAAAAAAAATCACATTTTTTATTATTAAATTTATAACTTTTCTTGGGGAGTTACCATCAAATTAATCACTAACTATTAAATCCTAGGTCCACTTTTGATATAAAAAGCATTTAGTACCCTTGTTAAGCATGAATTTGTTCTACAAAACTATAGGTGGGTGCACATTTTTACGTTAATTAATAGAACCAAACAGTAATAATGGTGATAGAGGTTCCTTCATGCGACTTCAAAATCCCAGCATACTCGCCTCTAAAGGTGGCGTAGCCAATTTGAGCATGTTAGAATTGTCTGCCACATAGCCCCCGGATTTGAAGCTTCTTGGAGGAAAACAAGTATCATGAATCTTTGTCGTTGTGGTTTTCAATTCAATATGTTGATTAACCAATTTTTATTGTTGACGCTTGACATGAATTATACCTGCTTTACAATTACAGGTGGCTCCTGATTATTGAAATGTACTTTTTTCCAGATCATCGTGGTTCTGTCTTGGACGGTGGGGAAGAACTTCTTGAAGGTAGACCCTTTCCTGCTTGTCACCCAATGTCTGTTCCACTCCTCAATGGATTCTTTCCTGACAATCTTCCTTCATTGGTTAGGATTCTCGCCGAATCTGCTTCTGAATCTCTCCAGTAAACTCCTGCTTTTTCATGTCAAACTACTCTCGGTAAATACCATTGATAGCTTCGAGTTGTCAGATGTATGTATAACAGAATTGATAAAAAAGGAATAACTAAATATAACATCAGTTCCTTACAGACTGATAACCATCCTAGATATTTACCGCCCTATCATAAATTCTAGACACATCATCCCAGATCACCAATTTGGATTCCGCACTTCCCATTCCATTATACAGAAATATCATCGTGTGGTAGACGTAGTCTTCTCTGCCTTGGAGCGCGGAATGTACTGTACGGGAGTCTTTCTCGACGTTGAATAGGTGTTTGATAAAATTTGACATCCGGGACTGCTGTACAAACTCCGAAAATTCCTACCACTTACATACTTCCTCATTATCCGTGCCTACCTTACTGATTGATAATTTAAAGTAAAGAACACAAACGCCTATTCATTCCATTTTTCCCAGTCCGCTGGTGTTCCTCAAGGTAGTGTCCTAGGTCCTATCCTCTATACAGTTTATACAGCTGACATCCCTAACTATCCCAACGCTGTAATCACCACATATGCCGATGACACATGTATCCTATCATTAAATAATGACCCATCAATTGCTTCCTAAATGCTTCAATCACACATCATAAATCTTGAAGAATGGTGTCAAAACTGGAAAATTAAAATAAACTCCAATAAATCCCACCAAATTACCTTTACCCTTCGTCGTAAACCAATGACTTCCTGTCCTATAGTTTCCTTTAACAATAATCCCCTAAACCCTGTTTAGCAAATCCTGGCTCTACCTGGACAAACGACTAACTTGGAATCCTCATAGTAGACTGAAACGACAAGAAACCGCTCAACGTTTCCGATTACTTCAGCACTTACTAGACAAACGCTCTAAACTTCCAATTAATTACAAAAGACTCATATACATGACTATGATAAGGCCTATTTGGACTTACGGAGTTGAGCTATGGGACTCCACTAAACCATCAAATTCCTCTCGTATCCAATCCTTACAATCCAAAATCCTTCGTAAAATCCTCAATGCTCCCTACTTTGTTACAAATAAAACCATCCATAATGACCTTAATGTTTCTCATGTTTGAGATCTGGCCCAATCCAGATACCTATCCTTCCATAATAAACTTCAGAATCATGCGAACCCTCTCGTTTCTAACCTTGCTTCCTCTTCAATTCCTGATAATCCCCAGAGGCGTCTGAAAAGAAGATGGCCCCGTGATCTCCCAATGTAGACATATCATTAGAGTGCTACCATTGGATAGTTACTCAGCAAGTGTTTTCATGTCATTATATCCATATGTTCAAATTTACTAGATGTATTTATTTAATACAGTTGTAAATATCATTAAGAAATAATTAGAAAAAAAAAAGATATTTACCGAAACACAGACAGAAGAATTATGGGAGGTCTGACAGGTAACAGTTTCATTTGATTGTGTTCAATGAACGAAGTAAGTGGATTTAGGCAAAGATTGTTATTAATATTTTTTATAATACTAGGTTTTGACATATATAAATATTATTTTTACTAAGCTTAATTGATACAATTACCTGACTGAAAAGTTCCCGCCAGGGATACACAAACCAGCATTATCCAAATCACTGAATTGTTAGGTCTGGTCTGAAATACATAATTTAATTTTTCAACAAATATCCATTTCTTTTTGACTGTCAGGTCACGATTTGCATCTTTGACGAAAATTACAGCAAATATTAGAGCCATCATATTGAGAGCAATGATTATCGTAAAAAACCACTCGTAGCCAATCGGAGTTAATATGAAACCATTGACAGCTGCTCCTATTCCGGCTCCAAGCAGTGTTGCTACAACATTTAACTGAATCCTTCAACAAATATCAGCATAAAATAAATTAGTGGGACAGATATAAGAATCATTTACTTCTTAAAATATAATTTATATCATACTAAATGCTTGCTTGATGATTTAGTGCCGTTTTAGATCACATCAAACTTAAATATTTCAAACCAAAAATGTTATAATTTTTATTTTATGTGGCAAAAAGCCCATAAAATCTCGCCCATTTGCTGATTTGGAACGAGAAATAATTTAAGCAGTAAACAGTTTTGGAAAGGTAATTCCAAATGACGTATGGAACCCTAGTTGTGAAAGTGTTCTCGATAACTATTATGTTTGGCATCTCTAGTACATCTCTAGGTCCTTTGCCACCAGAGAAAGCCGAGGGTAAGTGGCAGTGTTCCATTCGGCGTGGAATGAAGACTTCCTCTTCCCAACTAAAATACTTTTAAAGAGGATGTCAAGTATCAGTAAATAGGAAACATATGCCATTTCATTAAATTTTTTGTGTGGTGGCATTGTAGACTAGTTAATGCACATGATAATAAATTTGCTGTTGAGCCCATCAGTGTAGGTAACTAAACTGTTTTTTTAATCAATAAAATAAAATAAAATGCAAATAGGTGTGCACAGACAAGGAAAAAAATAAATATAGCAGGAGATGAAGCCGTAGTTTCCGAGCGTGTTATAGCGTTACCAATTTTAACATTCTCGAGACTAGCGGTGGCGATTCGAATTCGGTATAGATGGGTTGAAATTTATTTCGTGGCGTACCTATGAAATAAATCTCTACTCTCCCACTCTTTCTGGTGACTTAAACGTATTTTACAGTTATTACTTTCACTTACCAATATATGTAATATACAGTAGAGGAAAGTATTGTGATCGTGAAAATTTTCGAATCGAATTTTTGAGTTTTTATCTGAAATATACGTTTTGAGGTCTCCTGAGTCCAAATAACCAAGTCTCGCAAAATGGTGTGTGTGTGTTGAAGAATCTAGCTCAAAAATGAAAAGTTGTACGAAACTGATATTACGTATTTAAGATAGATATATGCCTTAGATGCCCTGGCAACTTTTTCCTTAAAATCGGCTAACCAGAAGTGCCACTTTACATCAACGCTGAAACACATTTTTACAATTTTCTTAAAAGCGACTTTAACGATTTTGATTAAACTCGGTGTATCATTGTATCTGTCTTTAACTGTAACTGGTCTTTAGTATCATTTAGGTCTTATCCCCATTGATGTCACTTTACAGAGCTTAAATGCCCAATGTTCATATGCGTCTTCCTCTAAAGTACCTTTAATATGGTTTATTTTAAATAATCAACTATCTCTCATTATTAAGAGTTATAAAAAAATGTTAAATATAACTTTTGAAAGAATTTGATGATTGAATAAAGGAGAAAAAAATAAAAATGCTTATAAAGGTCGAAAATAAATCTCCGGACATACAAGTCAGAAGGTATTCTTATAATATATCGTCGGGAACCGGGGAATTTCAGAAAAAAAAAAATATCTTATAAATAAGATGGGTAACGGAGATTGACGAAAAATATATAAATAATAATTTCTGAAAACTAACATTACTTAACGTAAATCTTATGTTTTCAAGGAAATTAAATGAAATTTTCATGCTAAATGTAAACGTTAAACATTTTTTTAAGTTTGACAAAATGTATTTAAAATCCACGGAATCAAGGTAATGACATTGTTTAAGATACTATTTCATTGTACTTGTGTGAATATAAAATGAAATTGTTGTTGACATTTGAATACCTTAATGTTCTGTCCTCTGGCTTCGAATTTTCACTGATGACACAAGTCGATACTAAATGTAAGATATTTTCTCCACATATTCCTCCCAGTATGGCTTCAGTAATACTGGCTATCCAAGGGGATATGGACCAATTCCATGAGCTTAAGAGATACATAAACGCAATGACCATTTCGGAGACCAATGCCAGATATGTGAGTAGTCTGTTTTTTCCGGTAGCATCCCTCCAAGAACCTAAAAGAGGAACTGCTATGGCAGACAACACTGATCGAAGTGTTATCCTAGCGAATAATATATCTGCAAACATAACAAAGTCATCAAACATTACATAGTACATAACATAAATATTTATTATTATAATCCATATAAATATATGTAAAATCTCATAAAACCAAACTGTTTTAACTAAAACTTCTTCTAGCTAAAGTCTTATATATTTTTTCACTTAAGAAATAAATACTTTGATTTAAAACATTACCTAGGCATTAAGTTACCTGCATAAAAAAAAAAAAAATAATTGACCAAACAAAAATGAAATAATATGACTTATTTATTGTTATCCTTATATAATTCAGGATCGCAAAACCCGTATTCAGGCTTCATCAGTCTTTATTGTTCCGTGATTCTTTTTATCATATCTGTAACAATATAATCTATTTCGCAATGTTTAATGTTCAAAAAATTCCTGAAAAATATAACAAAGGGGATCACGCCATAGTAAAGAACAATGAAGTCTAAAATTGTGATTTAAAGTTTCGAAACGAAACCAAAAATAAATAAACTATTTAACGGAGTAAGGCTAAATTGCTATAAGTGTAGGTAATAAATAAGTAATAAATATTACTGAAAAAAACATGTTATGGAAACCGCCAGCAAGTTATTTTTAAAATAATTATGATAATAATTTGCGCTAATATTCATAAAAAGGTAAAAATCATATAATTCTAACTCTCAGTAATTTGACAAAACATAACTAAATCTTTTCAATTCTCTACTGGATCGCTTTAACCAATCAATATTTCGTTTATGTAATAAAAAAAAAAAACAGAAGATAGCTCAAAAAAAATCCCGATTTTTATTTCTTCAAATCGGTGGAATGGCAACTACTATTTCTCAAGTTACCACATCTCAATTTGTTAAATCAAAGCTATTAAATATATAAATCCTTGGTTTAACCTAAGATATCTTCTTTATGCTTTGTTTCTCTTATGAAAATTTTACGACTAGTATACGAAGTATTCGAAAGTTATCCTCTCTTTCATTGAAATTAGGATGGTTGTGTAACTGATCGAGTGCGCTTAGAGATTTTTTGATATTGTGATGTGATAATTTTATAGTGATAAATGAGGAAATGAAAATTTTTTACATTCATACATATCAGCGACGAAAAAGTTTTACTACTACCTCATTACAATACTACGTCGCATTCATTCAATTATTAAGTGCATAGTAAATGCGTACACATCGATAGTACAAAATCATTTGTAATAAGCTAATTTTTTTTAAGCATTATGGAAGATGATTATGATACTTAGACTGAAGAAGCAGAAGGAATATATTTATTACGAAACTTTAAAAATTAAAGGCTACATGATGTATAAATAAGGTGACCAGAATTTTACATTCATAATGGAAGATACCATTGACCGAGGAGGGGAGAGCTGAAATAAGGGAAAGAAGTTAGTTTTAAAGACGTATTTTGGAGAGCGAATAATTCAGTAATGTATTTAACGTCTAATTTATTACTTGAATAATAACACAGTTTTTAATACTTAGATATTTTGTGCCAGCAGTTTGTACACTAAGAAACTTATTGATTGTGATAAAATTTCGGTTATCGAAGTAATAAATAAATTTAATTTGCTGATATCAAATATGAATTCTTTTCCTTATCTATATATTTTCTTTACATCCTTATTAAAAATATTATTATCGTGTTGTTTATTAAGTCCAAACAATGTTGAACAAATTCTAACAACTGATCAACAATGCGAACTTTGCTAAGCAGTTCTCGATAATCAATTATTCGGTATTATTAAAGTTTAACATTATAAATTTATCAAAAGTTATATTTAAGTTATATCCTGCGAAATAGCCACATGGCCGCCGGAAACTGTATTCTTTCCCGTTCTCCTGCCTTTTCCTAGCTTTTGCATTCTTTAGAAAAAAACGGGACTTTTTTAAAACGTCAAACGTCTTATAGAAACTAATTGCCAATAAGCGGGACGTCTGGTTATCTTATGTATAAAGTATCCCTTCTACAATGGTAAACATTTCAAATCACCTGTGGCTTCTCCGACCTTAAGAGGGTCATTACATATAAGAGCGATGGGAGGTTGGATGTCAGGATAGCATGTCTTTTGCACTAAGAGGTTTTGAACAGTCAAGGCAGAGAAAGCGAGCCCCAAAGCGTTGAGGAATATTGTAGGCTCGACGGTGATCCCTCGGAAGTAGTCAGATGCTTTCATCTTGCCCACTGCTGCCAACACAGTCGACCTGCCACAGCCAACTAGTTTGTTATTTACTTTACTTATCTCAAACTAAATTCTCGCGTCTGTGCTAATATTAACTCAGTTACATCGTGATGATGTAGCTGTATTTATTCTTTAAAAAAAAATATTAAACGCATTACTTAGAAAAATATTTACTACATAGTTTGAATCTCCCTTATACGCAACCAGTGTTGTAAAAATTGGTCTTGGTCTTGCACTTTGCCAGACCAAGACCGTCTAATTGTTGCAAGACCAAGACTAGGATTGGTCAAAAAATAAATAAAAAATACGATTTTTAAAGCATAAAATACTATAGAATATTTAATAGTTGACCGTTGCATTATAAAGGAAGGAGATGGTCCGGGGTTGCGGTCATAAATAGGCTAAATAGTTGTAAAACTATTTTATTAAAAGCCGACGTTTCGACTCGACTTTGCAGGTCTTCATCTGGGCTAGATCGGACAAGTTGTAAAAAGATAGAGAATTGTGGCAGTTACATAATAGTTTGCCATAATTTATAAACTATGTGAATAAGCTTATTAAAATTATAAACAGTAAGTACAATAAAATATGAACAAAGTAAGCTGAGTAACAAGATCCTATTTACGTCAGTTTAGAATTCGAAACGTCGGCTTTCAATAAAATAGTTTTACCACTATTTAGCCTATTTGTGACCGCAACCCCGGACCATCTTCTTCCTTTATAAAATACTATGTTTTAGCTACGATACAGTGTATTAGTTCATCAAATAAATCGTACTCTAATGATTTCTCTGATCGGTTGTCAGGAAAATTGATCTAATTCAATTATGTTATTTTTAATTAACATATTTAAATAATTGGTGCCATTGTATAGATTGTCTTTACTGCTCTTCCCTTCCAAGGTGGGGACTTATCAATATCTTTCTTGGCAGTGCCTTTATTGTATTGTCAAGTTATTTTTTTAAGTTGGTTGGATTTTACTTTTTTTACGTCAATAAAACATCCAAATGTGCCTATTCTGTATGTTTTTCTAAGATCTAAAGTAACATGTTTAATAAATAGCAATAAGCGAGTAGGTAATTGATAGATTTGCAAGACTCTAGAGCAAGACCAAGAACAAGAACAAGGCTGAGTGGGCAAGACCTAGACGTATTACATTTACAGTTCTTACATTTGGTCAATATTATACGGAACTACCAGGACCGGAGCACAGAGTTCATCAATAGAAAGCGGAAATAATAATAGGGTAGCATCATTTGTTTTATTTAAGCATTTGGCAGGAGGAAAGTATTTGACAAACATAAAGAACTAAATCCATAAAATGATATGCTAATGCTAAATGAGAACGGGATAATTAGGTTATGTGAATACTGGATGGAGGGGAAGATTTGCCTTTTTTTTTTTTTTTAAGACACATTTTACAGTTATTTTCGGGTGCATTTTTGGACTTTTGGTAGAAGGGGTGTTAACACAGTGTTAAATTTACATATTTTTCCATTCACTTACCTATGTATGCGATATCTGAAAATTTTCGAATCTGAGTTTTCAATGGGAATAAACGTTTAGAGATCCTTTGAATCCAAGCAACCAAATCCCAGAAAATGGTGTGTGTTTTTATTTTATTTTTACGTGGGTAAATAGATATCTTCAAAAGACATGATTAGAACCGTATCAATTCGCGTGTGGGATTATTACCCACTAAAACCAACCTCCCTTCACACGTTCATTTCCCTCCAAGCAGGGGTGTCCAGAAGAGATTTAATGGCGCAAGCTGTGCCTTCAAAAGATTTGAGGGGGCTATATTTTGACGGGTTTTTGAGGGGGACAAATTTCTACGGGGTTATAAATTTCTCCGACCAAGGGGCAAGGCGGAAACATAGGACAGCAGTGTAATTGTACATGATCTAATTCTACCTTAGCTTCTTCTGATTTTAAGAAAAGGTGAGAAATAAAATATCTTGGGAGGAGGGAGGGAGGTAGGTTCTTGCGTCATTGGGAGGATGGGCAACCCTGCCTCCAAAGAACCATTGTTATGCATTATTTCATGGAAGGGAATGGCAATGCGCCGTCTCATTGTGTTATGTCTATTTAATCATCGTGAGACATTAATTATCTTCTAGCTGAAGACCGCTCCTGATCTTCTTCTTCTCTCTCAATTTCTGTAGGAAAACCTAGGCGAACCCAATGCTCGTCCGTTCGTAACATAAGCCCCATCATATTTTTGGAAGTGACATTCTCTTCACACACATTTTCCAATTATCTTCATTCCTCGTTGAAGGGGGTGTATGAAAAGAACACGTGCTCCACAGTTCTTCGGTGGTCATTCATGTCGGACATTCGGCGATTTATGTGTATGTGTTAGTGAACATCCTAGCTCAAAAATGAAAAGTCGCACGAAACTGAAATTACATATTTAAGGAAGGTTAGGTTTATGGCTGAGATGTTACAGCCACTTTTTCTTTAAAATCACTTAACCGGAGTGCCACTTTATATTATCTATTTTATCCGTTTTTACAATTTTCTCAAAAATGGCTCGAACAATATTGTTAGACTTGGTATATTAATGAACAATTAAATAGTCTTTAGTTTCAGTTAAATCTTATCTTCATTGATGTAACATAACAGGGCTTAAATCTCAAATGTTCAAAAGTTCTTCCTCTGAAGTATGCTTAATTAGGTTTATTGTAAATAATTAACTTTCTCTCATTGATAATAGTCATAAGAAAAGGCTCTATAGAAACTAAGAAAAAAATTAATAATTGACTTAAGTTGAATATAGGAAAATTATAATTTCATGATGAAAATTAATTTTCACAAATTATTTTAAGAAGGTATACGTATAACATATCGTTGGAAAACGTGAGAATTTTGAAAAAATAATCTAACATAAAGTCTTGGAAGATAATAGAGAGTAATAAAAAAATTATAAATAATAATTTCTGAAAATTAATATTATTTAACGGAAAACAAATGTTTCCATGGAAATTAAATGAAATTGCCTAACTCAATGTAATTTTTTAAAATAATTTTTTAGTTTGAATATGACATAAAGAATCGTGGTAACGAAATTGTTTAAAATTATTTTATTATACTTGTGAAAAAGAAGAAATTGAATATAAAAATATTTCATGGCTGAATAAAACATATTTTAATAACCTTAAATACATTGACTGTACTTTAATAACTCTAGATCCGATATCACATTTTCTCATTAAGAAATGTCTTACAGAAATCCTGGGACCTGGATAAAAATATGTACCTGGCTTTCCTTGACCTCAAATCTGCCTTTGACTCGGTTCCACGAGATAACATAAGGGAAGCTCTCAGAGCGAAGAACGTTCCGAGATACCTGGCAGAGGAGATTAAATCTATAGGTCAAGACACCAAAGGAATAGTCAGGCTGAACGGACTAGAATCAAAGTATTTCAATATTGCAAAAGCTGACAAGCAAGGAGACAGTTTAAGGAGACAGCCCTTTTTTGTTCTTGTTGTTCATGGATGAAGTGGCATCCATTTATAAGAGAAGATCTCATAGGACATTCCTGGGACGTAGGAATATTAATCCTGTAGTGATACAGCTTCTCCTCTTCATGAACTGCAGATAGCCCCACTGAAAGAGCTCCTAAAAATCCGTCGGCTAAAGTGTTCGGCCATGTTATGGATGACCACAGAGATCCTCTAAAGACGATGGAATACGTCCCAGATGGCAGACGGCCTAGGGGCCGCCCTTGTAGTCGACTACATTGAGCCTAGTTAGAAAAATAGGGAAGAATGGAATTCCTGGCTGAAGGCTCCTCTACGCTGAGAGGCACTAAAAAGAGAAATTAAAGAAGAAGTCCGATGTTATATTTGTTTTTAAATATTGGAATTTTTAAAAAAACCGACTCCAGAAATTGGGAAATTCTGTCCACCCTAAGGAAATTAAATTCCATATGTACTTAAACATCTTTGTATATTGCTATTCATGGGATCCCACAGAGTAATTCCAGACGTCGATCCAGCCCTTAGCTCAAAAAAGCGTCGCATAGCTGTTAGCGGTCGGCCCTAACACATAATCCTCGTTTCGCTTCGCTTAGTCGAGTAATAATTGGGAATATATCGTTGGCTTATTTCGAAAAATCATTATGTAATATTAGAAAAAATTAAATTAGGGAATAATTTTATGAACTTTCTCATTACGAAATCATAAAACCATAATCATACATCCACTTACATTAATGTGATAACTTTTGATATATCGATGAAAAATTCTAACTCCATTTTAGTCAATTTTATGAGAAAAATAAAAGTTTGAAGAAAAATAACATGCATAATATTATCCAAATTTAGTTCTTATAAGTTTTACTATATAGTATAATCCTTATTCATTCATATATTAAATTATAAATGTATTTGCAGATCGTTTTTTGTATATAAAGCTCAGACATGAGTTATATGGTTTCAAAAGATAGATGGAGTTAAGGAGTTTTTATTGCTTACCGTCAATGAAATAAGTAAATAGGATTTTATTATATTTTTGGTCCTTTATGAGTTTTTACGGGTTATCTCTAAGGTTTTCGGTTTAGCACTGTTAAAAATGCTCTTAAAAAATTCTTTAATAGTCCAAATTTGTTAGAAAATCATTTCTGTTTTAAGTTTAGCGGTAAGTGATATTTGTGTGATGCGCACACCAAATTTTTTGCATACAGAATTAAATTATGTAGTATAAGTTCTTGTTTTAATACTAGTGATTATCTTATTTACATCTTTTTATTAATCAGATTTAAATTAATTATTGTTATGAGAAAGGAATGATACTACATTACAATGGATCTCATTGAACAAAAACATGAATTGCCAAACATATATTATGAACGTCATTGAACTCATCTATATAAACTCTAAATCTGCAAGAGCCTTTCATAATCGGTTTTGTTTTTGCCAAGTCATAATTCAACAACAGATTATAACATTACACGGCAAATCGATACAATCAAATTTTTTCACGACGTGAAACTAATTGGATAAGGTTAAGTTAAGTAAGAATGCTGGATGAGTGGCAAATAAACATTTTAAAAAATGACCTCTAAAAAAATTAAAAAGGTAACATTATTTGAGATTTTGAATAACAATTTTTGACCTGTTACCTATTTTCTTGAAAAATATATATCAAATGAAAAAGCGATTTGTAATCAATAAAATCTTTTAAAAAAAGAAGTTTTTTAAGGATTGAAGCATAAATGTGAATTCTTTATAAGTAAAGTCTACCTTATTAAGATGGCGTCTCTTCTGAATTCGAAATAGAACGTGATCATTTATTAATAAAAATGGAGTAAATAAATCTTCACTACAATGTTATAAGGAGCCAGCGATGTGTAATTCATAGCAACCTCAATTTTTGTTTATGATTTTTTTTTTAATTACTAATTTATTCAAATAGCGAATCAATTCTTCAAACGAAGATAAGGATCTCGTTCCATACCACACCTCTTCTGGACAAACTTCGAAGGGATTCTTCTCCGTGCCTCGTGCTAGAATAAAATCCCAATAATGGTCTGTTGTTATTGAAATACTTTCGAACAACAGACGAATGATCATATAATGGCTACGGAGCACAAAACAATATGGATGAAGTTTGCGAAAAATTCTTTATATCATTTACAGTTTGATAATTAAATAGTAGGAAGAAAGCGCTCAATAGAAAAATACAGCTTATTAAACCACAAATGGAAGATCGATTATCCCGGCAGTTACATAAGGAAACCCTAAAAAGTGCTAATCCAATACAGTGCTGTATACTACAGTCTGAGATGTCCCCGCCAGCTACCAACGACCTCTTGGCCTCAAGGAACGTAGCCAGCCCGGATCCTACAGAACCTAACCAGCCCAAACAGGAGCTTCGGCGCAAGTTGATCAGGGCCTGCACTGTCGTTTCCTATTTGACCCTCATCGGGAGCCTGGCCTTCTTCCTAGCCCTTTACTATGTTTTCATATGGAAACCCAGGTTCGCTAAACCTCTAATGAAAGTTTATTTTTGTTTACACAACTATAACATAAGACGATGCCTTGATATCAATGTTTTATCCTTTAAATGTGAAATATCGCATGTTAATTTCATTAAATATAACTATTTTAAATTGGACTGTGATATTTTACATTAATTGTAGAGATATTTTTGAATGATGGATAGAATATGGTCTTTTTTCTTTGGGAATCATTTCGTCATTCAACGAGCTTCTTTATCTATCCCTATCATATTATCACAGTGAGAAATTTATCACCTATGACATTAAATTATTAACAATTTTCCTCACAAACAGAACTGTCCTGTGGGTAAAGTAGCACTGCCTGGAAGGAGGAGAGGGGAGTGCCCACTGATGGAGTATATAAAACAAAATCAGAATAACATTATTTTATTTGTAATTAAAATTACCAGCCGAGTAGAGATTCACAACTTATCGGCCACTTGCCAAAGTGCTAAGGCATGAACCTCGTATAACATGATAAAATTGGCTACAGATCAATCTTATATTAGGAGGGGCGCCTGATGAAATTTTGTCCAGGTGTTTTCTGCTCTCTATATTATCTATCTATCCCTATATATACTGCTGTCTATATTATCTTTAGATTAAAAAACTCATTTCTACATATTGATTTTGTTGTCTGTTAGGTTTAACATCTTTATTAACTACAGCTAACAAAGTAAGGACAACATATCGAATTCACTCCAGTTGGTTCTTTTACGATTTGAATGTTAGCCTTCATAGAGCATCGATGATGAAAAGTAGGCGTAATTTCTATTGAAATAACATTAATTTATTTTGAAACAATTGTTCCGTCCCTCCTGATTATGCTACAGGTCTAGCACACCTGATCTAGATACCATTGTCCTCGACCCCCACCGGGTTTTGGGAGAGGTTTCGTAGTACGTTAACTAGATTAGCAGTTTTAGTCCTTAAATTTAGGCATTTTTGGTTTTGTATTTATTGACTATTAGTGTTCAGACTCTTCCCAAATGAGTGAACTAGTGTGGGGAATCAAAAATGGGGATTTGGAGATCGTCAAAGATTTAGTAGAGAGTAAGGTTAGTCTTGTTTCTTATCAATAAATGTTATGAAATCCAATTCATTGGGCCCTTAGTACTTTTAACTTATTGTTTTTGAAGTTCATTATTCCCATGCTTAAATACATTTAAATATTTAATCATTCTTTGTTGTGGGCGTTTCTCTTTTTATGTTATTGCAATGATTGAATTGTTGACAAAGATTAGATTAAGTCCATATTTTTTTTTATCATTAACTATCTTTCCCTGGATGTATTTATGTTTTAGGAAATAGATATCAACAAAGAAATTGATGGCAGGCCTCCCCTTCACTATGCTGCTGATTTCGGACAACCTCATGTCATTGAATATTTAGTATCGAAAGGAGCTGACATTAATGTAAGCTTTTCTAATTAATTAATAATAATCTTACATATACTCATAAGGTATTGAATCAACTTTTGTTTGCAGTACTAATATTTTTGGTTAATGTTTCAAATTATTTACAATAGGAGATACTAGTTCTCAATCACTACTGCTATAAAATGTGATTTCAAGATTAATTTTAGTATGCTGTAAGTGGAGCGAGACCCGAATGTAACCGAAAATAGACAGATGACTTGAACTCCAGCTCATGGTTGAAGAATGTTTACGTTTGGTTAGATCATGTCAGCTTGAGTCATTATCATGTTTACATCTTTTTATATAAAAAGAACAGCATGAAGTGTCATCAAAATGCTTGTCATCTTTCTATGAAATAAAATTAATTTTTATGATTCCAAACTAGGCTGATAAACATACTCTATGTTGCAGATTATCAAGAACAATCTGTAATTATGATCCTAGACATAAAATAATAGTAATTATGTTGAAGCATTGTTGCAATGTTAAGTAAATTAAGATTTTAAATCATATCTCTATACCCTTAAAATTATGATCCTTTTAATTAGTAATAAATTTTATGTGTCATTTATAATTTAATGTGATTTTTATTATTAAAAAAAAAATCAGTTTTTCCTTAGTAAAGACTGTACATTGTACATCCTATAAATATGTCATTAGGACAAGTCTGTTATTTGTATATGAACATGATAGTTAATATGTTCTCATAGTACTTTTGAAACCTGCTCATATCTTGGAGCAGTGGTTCGGAATTACTACCCATTTTACTCAACATGAAAGTCATGCGAAGTGTCACTTACTTATTTTATTTATTTGAACCCTACTGTGCCATTGAGGCAATACGGGTTTTGCAGAACTGGGTTGTTACACTTCACTGCACAACTGCCTGCTTCTGCAATGAGTCCAATTTCCATATTTAAGTCTGCTGTTTATGGCCTTATTCCGCTCCTCCTCATTCTGGTGGCCTCTCTAGCGCAGGTCCTCTTATGAGGTTGAAGTGTGCGGGTTCAATTGCTTCTTTCCACCCCTACACAAATATATCATTCACTTATGTCAGGTGGACCAAGATTACACCACTCATATTGTACATGAAATTCCTGGAGTAGCCAAATTATTTAATTTATGAATTGGTCTTCCACTCCCTATGCTCGTTTGGGCAGTGAAAAAAACCTTTAAGTGTCTTTTTCAATTGTTGGACCTTACCAAGCAGGGGTCCATGTTGATGAAGATGGTTCCTTTCAATTATCAAATATTTAAAAGCACTCATATCATACGCCCCAACCTCGATCTGAAAGGACCTATTTTGGGTTTGTTCTTCTCTCATTGGGACAAACATATCAAAGTAATAATGATTTTAGTAACTCAGTTAATCTTTTCTTAAAGGTCATTAATTTAACTGAACCTAACTTATAGGTACTGTATAATTATATATTTATCTGTACACGTGTTTAATAACCCGAATATTCTGTAATATGGGACCAATAGATTTTGTATAAATTCTAATATTTTCAGTAATCATGTAAAGTGTGATCATTGTCATCGTGACTTATTCCCCATACAGGAATAACTCTTCCTTAGAATTACCCCCAACAGTTCTCAGAATCTTCTTTGTTGTAAAATTCCTTTATTTATTTATTTGTATAAATTTTTTTTAAGGCAAAAGACAAACATGGTATTTCTGCTCTTCTTGCTGCCATTTGGGAAGGACATACTAGCTGTGTAAGGACTCTTTTGGACAAGGTACTTTTTTCATTCTACTGTGATAAAACCATTAATTTCTCTAAAAGAAGTTAAAGGCAATATTTTATAAATACTGGTTGTTCTCTGTGTGTGAGCGGGTGTAAACAGCCTAGCCCAAAAACAAAAAGCCATATTGAACTGAAATTACATTTTTAAAGTAGGTGTATATCTGGGATGTTACACCAACTTTTTCACCACTAACCGAAATTGGGACTTTTTATCATCAAATTTACACATTTTTACAATTTTTTTAATCTAATGATTTTGATTAAACTTGTTATATCAGGTTGGTATTATCCTCTTTGAAATATTCTGACATATTCGCATTGTGGAAATGCGTAGTCCTCAAATAGAGAAATTACAGCAGTATGAAAACTAAAATTTTATATATACCTAAGGGGCTGGGATGGTTGATCAGGTGAAGACACTTTAAATAGGTAGCCAATGTTAGGGCACATCGATTGAGCATGTACTTGGTTTGGGGACTGCCCTTTAGGGAAAGTCATGCTGCTTGAGACTCTCCCTCCCCGTGTTTGTGAGGCCCTGTCAACCTAATGGAGGCAACTCATACCAACCAGCCAAAGGAGTTATGTCCTTACCCTGTGTACTTTAATCAGAAATTGCAAAATAGTTTTCCAGGATGTCAGTAGCTGTCTAGAGGTTTGGTCCTTGGATGGTCTGTTTCTGGAAAAGAAATATAGGTTCTTGTGCACCTGCTGACTTTGAGCAGTCAGAACCCATGGATCTAGACCGATTAGTCACTGTCCCTGAATCCGAGCAAGTTGGTGGGAAGGGCACAGTCAGATTGTCTCCAAAGGGATCACCTATGGAGTTATGGGTGCCCTGCAGCTGCACCATAAATAAAGACCATGGACTATAGCTACGTGAAGTTGGGTGACCAGCTCCATGCTATCTGTGCTCCTTAAGAGGTAGGATGGCTGGGGTAGGCTAACTCATCATAGCGTTCGTTGCCCAGCAACCTGATGAAAGATAATTTGATAAAATAATTATTGTAAGCCCTTCCCGGTGGCGGAGGGCTTTTAAATCTGGCATTAGTCTCCTGCCCTCACCCCCTGTCCTGGGAAACCCTTAATAGCCAAAAAGGCAAGGGAAAAAAAGCTCTGTGCTCCCACAAGCAACATACATTTGTCAGAAGACTAAACTAATATCGAAATCAAAGATTGATATAGATATGTTGCTAACAAAAAAAAGAAAACCTATACCTATTTGATACATACCTATTAAAAATACACACAATGATCAAGAGTTTTCCTCTTATGTACTATACTATTAACTAGTGGATCTCAAACTTTATTTTGCAGACTTATTGGTCGAAACAAATTTCATGGCATTCTTGTCAGACCAAAAAAAATATGTGGCACCCTTATAATTAAATAAATAATTACAATATACATTTCCATACAGGAATGGATAGTGACACAAATTTAGCACATCAGAGGTATATGAAAAACATATTTTACTTATTATTTTAAATAAAATATTACGCCAGTGACTCAATTTACTACTGGAAAGGCATATATCCCGTCCACACCAGTGACTTAACTCTTAACGGGAAGACATGTATTCCGTCCGCAGTTAATGGGTTAAAACTGAACATTCCCAGTTTTATCAATTTCAATGAAACATTATTGATTTTGCTAAATACTGATTTGATTATTTTTATTATTGAATTTCTTTCCTTATTGTTTTTAACTTATTAGAAAGTATTACTTCATTTTTAAATAATTTTCAGACTTTCATGCTCTTGTTTGCTGGGCATTAATATTTATGCTAAGTATTAAAGTTATACTTTCTGGCTTCTGTTAAATTGCATAAGCTAACATGACATTTCTGAATAACGATGTCAGGTTGATAATAAGATTAATCATTACAGGTGAGTGCAATGGTTTGCTTTTACAAGAGTATGGATGATCTAAGTTTAGGTTGCCTAGCATGCTAAAATTGAGTTGATCGAGATTAATTGTTTGACTGCTGCTCACTCACTTTGCCTAACAATTTATAATAGTCATGGAAGAAGCACTTTACTTCTTTATAATATTTATTTTTCTGTTCAAGTTTTATTGCCAGATATGTTGATAACAAGCTCATTCTTTCCAATCATTAATTATGTTCTTACAATACTTTAATTAATCACTGCATTGCCTATAGGTGATATGACTTTGGTAAAGGTGTCATGTCATATGCCGTCCCTGCTAGAAGTCATACGATTACTTTTTTTTTCCAAAATTTCATCGTTCACCACTTTATTGTTGATTCCTTATCATCCAACCTTCATAGTTTCCAGCATCACTTTCCTTATCGGCTAATCTTCCTGTAACTGACCCTCTTCACTCTAGGTGGAAGTGTGCTCAATCCAAAACAGATTTCCACCTGTACGCAAAATCTTTGTAATACAGGTACTTGTTTCTTATCAAAGCTGAAGCAGCTATTTTTCCGTTTGGACATTGCATTCATGTTTCCTTCATCAACTTGGCTCTAGGTTCCTCACATACTGTCATCTGAGTACAGGCAATGACTACATGGTCGGTCTATGGTTTGCCATATCTGGAACATAATGAGTCGATATCCTGACCATGTTTTTGATGCTTGTCACAGAAGCATCTATGCCTTGTAGGTAGCTGTGATATCCAGATATCTTGTAAGATCCAAAAAGTAGCTTGACTAGACCTAACGGTTTGGAAATACTTTCTCAGGATTTGTCCCTTTTCAAGGTTTGTTACCTTCCATTGGTTTCATTTATTTTATGCAGGGCGATCCAAACTATGGCTCTCAAACTCCTTCAATCTGACCAATTAAAGTTTCTTTTATTACAAGGTAAAATTTTATATACTGTGTTAGAAAATATAAAATATGTATATCACTTAAACTGGAGGTTACTACAACATTTATTGTACAAGTTATTTCTCTTAGAAAGTTAATTTCATAACTGAAGGGCCATCTATAGAACAAGATTTTTTATTTCTATTCAATTCATGGCCCACAGGACTTAGTGGATGTCTCAATGCAGCCCAGGGGACCTAATGGAGGTCTTAATGTGGCCTCAACGGTCAAAAAGTTTAGAGACCCCTCATTTATATCCTACCAAATAATCTTTTTCTGATTCCTGGGATCTGAATCAAGCTTTCCCAAACATTAAACCTAAATAAACTTGGAGAAACTATGGGGTTTGAACATTCATGGTTAAAGTTCAATTATTTATTTTTCACAGGATTATTTATTCAACTATCTCATCTACGGTTAATTAGGCACTGTTCTCTCCTCGAAGGTGCCAGCTACTTAAAAGTTAAAGTGATTGTATTGGAGAATGAAATCTGCTTAACTTAACTTCCTGTAAATATAGCTTTTCCTAATCAATTATAACCTTTTGCTTTTTAAACGTAACTTTTTCCAATTTCATTGTAACTTTTTTGTTTCAATTCTAATCCAACTCTGGGCATAAATTAATTTGTAAATATTATGTTTTTATTTATGAAATAGTTTTGATTTTGGAAATCTTATCGCTGTATTCTTACATATTTATTTTTATATATTTTTTTTATTTATGGGATAATCAATATTGAGTGGTAATTTCAACTAGTCAAATTTAAGATGACAGAAATCAATTGCAATAATTTAATTTAAATTACATCCAATGTACAATAGGAAATACGATGGTAATTTTGCGATTAGTATTCTAGAAAATATAAAAAAATATATCTTCGTCAAAGAATTCTATCAAACTAATAATTAATTTGTAATACTTGATATCAAAATAAAATTTGAAAAACCAATGAAAGATCGCTAAGTTAATGAAATATACACCTCCTTATGTTTAAAATAAGTTCTGATTGTAGTAATAAAAATAAATTATTATATTTTTTTTTGCAATTTTAAACCTCATCAGTTTAAATTAACACATATCAGTTACCCAGCAAACGAAAAAAGTATTGTAAGAATGCTGTGAAATTATTTCAAAAGTTATTATCAAATCAAAATAATTATTTTTCAATAAAAAGATAATATTTACTTAATTTCATATCGGTTGGGTTCCAATTGTATTGGGAAGAATTATTTATGAATTTAAATTGAGAATGGTTACATTTGAAATGGAAAAGGTTATATTTGGAATTGAAAAAAGTTACAATTTATATGGAAATGCTCTAGCTAAGTTGCTACAAGTTATAAAACAATGTTTTTGTTTTTCATGAATACTAGAATTTTTATGATCCTAAAAATGACAATATTCCTAGATATAAAATTAATGTTGTGAGGAGTTATATGACCAAGATATTATCTCAACTACTTTGGGATGTCTGGTCTATTTCAAAAATATTGAACCAAGCCTCAAATTAATTTATTATTTTTCACTTACAAATATTTAACCATTTACTATCATTTTAGGGAGCAGAGAAGATTGGTTCCGCTCCAGATGGAACAAATTACCTAGACTGTGCAGATAAAGCTGAAATCAAACAGCTTCTTCAATAGGTTTCTTGGAAATATTTTTTTAAAATACCTATTTATTATTTATTAAAAATAACATTAAAAAATAATTTGTTTATTAATAATGTGAGTTATTTGAATTTTATTTTTTTAGTATATTCATTTCTAAATGTTTTCTCTTCTATTTATATATTCATTAGTGTTGGTGTTTTATTTTTTATAGGCTTTTTTTTTTAATCTTGCTTAAAATCCAAAGATTTAACTAATTTAGTTATAGAATTAAATAGATCTAAGCAAAAACTCTTAATGTCGCTGAATCAAATATTTACTTTATAAAATCATGGTAGAAGTATTTTTATTAAATATAAGGAAGGTTGTATTAATTGTATAATTTTAAGAATCCATGTATATTTGTATGGTTAATATCCTTCAATTTTTGTTATGTCTGAAGAATTTCATATGTAATTTTGTATCTTTAAACTTGAATTCTTGAAAATTGTTTTAACATTTATTAACTTTTCAATGTTAAAATTAAACTGATCTTGTTCTTTCATTCAGTTTGAAAATTGTTTTCTTTATATAATATAATTAATTTCCAAATGCTAGAAATTTAATAAATTGCTCATGCTTGGAAATTAAAAGTTATGTTTTAGAAAATAGGAATATTGCTGTTTTAAAAACATAGTATTTGTTAAGATGAAGAAATCGTTAGTCAGTATTATATTTTTTGAACTTTTTATTGATTTTGAACAAAACTATACTTGGTCAAAGTAAAGAAATACATTTCTTTAGGCATTAAGTAAGAAGTTAAAAAACAAAATTCTATATATAGAAGTTAAAAAAGTCTACCTAGAAAGTTTGTTGGGAAATTTCAATTAAACAATGAAAAGTAATAAATTTTAATAATAATAAAAGTGCGATATATTCGTCTTTAAATATTTTTTCTTTATTTAGTTATTCATTACAAATAAATATATTATTTAAGCCTACGAAAAGTTGGCTTAATTCCGTTTCATTGTTATCATTGCTAAAGCTTTTACAATATTATGTTCCAACAAAGTGTAATTTATGTTTCTGTTTTAATTTTTTTTTTTTAAATCAAAATATTCTAGTTTAATATGTTATTAGTTTTATGAAATATTTTGCTCTATTTCCATGAAGCCTGACAAAACAAAGTATTGCTTAAAATACTTGCATTTTTTCTTTGAAGTTTTACATCTGTGGATTTCTTAATCTTTAGACTGCTTCTCTTTCATACAACTAATTAATATTTTGTTCTCTGAATTTCTAGCAGAGTTAAGAAAGATTTGATAGATCTTATCAATGTTTGGCCAAATAATTTGATAGAAGATTCTTACTTAGAGTAACTACTATTTATTGTAAATAAACATGCTTTACTGTTTTAAATATCGTTTTTTGACAATATTTTTTATATGATTGAGAAATTAAAATGTAGGGCAAACCTTCTCCTTGATCATTATCCTACTTTGTAATACCACATCATATAATTATAAAATATAGTTTATATGGAAATATTTATCATAAAGCATCATATTTATATTGTAAATGTAATATTTAAAAATTAAATAAGTATTATTTTTACTTAAATATTTATTTTCATTATTTTTCCCAACTTTTAAGTTTTCAGTTTAATGTTGTTTCTGTTAAATTTGAATTGGTTAATTAAATCTAAAGGAAAATATAGTTCTTGACTTCATGGGAATCATACGCCTCTTCATGCAAGAACCGGTCAATACAAGTAGTCAATGTGAAAAATAATTGAGTGTGTTTTATATAAACAGCAAATTTTTGTGTTCATGTATGTCTTTTTTAAGTTTGTTTAATTTTAATCTAACTTTATATGCCTTTAATTTTGTTTATCATTATTATACATACTGAATATTTTAATTAGTATATAAGTTTCAGTTTATAGCTTTTAAGCTAAGAAATCCGAATAAAGAAGTTTACCGGAAATATAAAAAGTGGAGTATAATTTAGTAAAAAAACACCTTAAGGTGAAGCTAATTACAACAAAAATGATTCTTGTAAATTGTTGGCCATATGGGCCTGATTAACATTATAAAAATATACATCCACTCTCCTGCAATTTGTTTTTTAACCATCTAGAAAAAAAAAACACTTTGAAAGTAATAAAAAATCAAGTTAAGTATCAAATTGTAGCAAATTTCATGCTGAAAAAGAATATGATTTTGTTAAAAATATAAAACAAAGGAAATAACTAAATAGTGGACAAAAAATTAAAAACTTTTGTAGTATTGAAAAACATATTTTTAGTGTTGTCTATTAAAAATTTGAAAAGAAATGGAGGTAATGTAAAAAAATAAATCAAATTTTAATAATTAAAGTTAAATGGAGAATTATATTTTAGATGCATATAGTGAGAATACAATTCCAAAATGTGAAGATCGTGAATATAAGATTTTGGATTTCATAACGTACTTAACAGTAGAAGATTTACTTTTGTCAAAGGCTGTGTGTGTGGGAGACTCCATAAAAGTGTTGTAGGGAACATACAAAAAGTAATGTACAGACCCAGGAGGCAGTTATGATCTACATGAGATTAATAAAAACCATTTACTATATGACTTATTCATTATTATACCTGTTAAACAATCAATTATTGAACAAAACATTTTTATTTTTCCATTGCAATGAATATTTCATCAGGTATATTATCTACAATATAGTTATTAACACAGATCGATCTCCTAAGAACTAACAATAGAAGGCAAAATATTGGGTGAGGAATTTTAAAATTTCAATTTAAATGACAATTTTTATTCAACTATTTTGGAGATGCACAAATTAATTATTGACTATGTCTATCTCTCTAAAAAAAAAAAAAAAAAAAAAAAATGGGATTCGCGTTTGTATCAGTATAATATGTAAAAATACATCTTTTATTTTATTTTATTTTTTACCTAATCTTGACTACATATCAGGTTTTGTAAAAATAATCCTACTTAAGATAGACTATTTTAGTTTGGTTTAGAAAAAATATTCATATTTTAGATACAGCTGTAAAATGGGTAAAATAAGTGCTGGCCTTAGACAGTCAGCGCCCTCTTGCATTAACATAATTTTCACCACCTCTCCCCTCCCTCTCCCCCCCCAAAAAAAATAGATTTATTTCTTAAGCTATTTTGTATGATGTAATATTTGAATTCTATTTCATTCAATATTGCTCTAATCCAGTTGCTTCATTGACAGGCTAAAATTAATTAATGTAATACGTTTTGTATATATCTTTTATTTCTAGCAAGTGGTGTGCGCTCCTGAAGATCGACGCTCCAGTTGCCTGGCCCTAACCAAACTGTATTGTGTACACTATTGAAACAATTATTACTAACCAAATGATCGCACGATCTTAGAACAAAATATGGAATTTGTGAAAAATTCCTGGTGAAGAGCAAAATTTTATAAATTATATCCCGCAAAAACCTACGGCGGTGCGACTAGAAGGAGCTAGTATCACCAAAAAAAGTTTCATAGGTGATAAATTGTCAGAATGCAGTCGTTTTTTTGGTGCCGACGTTTCAACCCTATTTGATCACCTTCGGTACTCGAAACACGCCCTGATGATGACCCACATGTTTGGGTTGAAACGTTGGCACCAATAAAACCCTTAAAAATGACTGCGTTCTGACTATTTATCACCTATGATATGTAGAACAGTCGACCCTCAATAATTAAAAAAAAGTGTCATTGAAATAGAGAGATTCCCCGTCCATAATCTCCTCTTGTTATTGATGAGAAAATCTTGTTATTACCTTATTTTACTGTAGATTTAGTAAAAATATTAATAAACCAAAAAAATCAAGGTATGTTTACATGAACAATTATGATTTGTTTCCACTCATTTTAATGTTTCATTTATAATCAGATAAAATTGAAAGTGATTTTAGAATTAGATAGAAAAAAAATCACCAAAAGAAATTCTAAAAACTGTTTCACCCTAAAGAAAGCCTCTGACGACTTTTGAGCCCTAAAAAACAAACCAAAGGGTAAAAAAAAAACCTCAACTAGTGGAGGAAAAATCCAAGTTGGTAATCTTGGATGGGCATTAATCGATATTGCAGATGCTACATCGATAGTTTAAACATTATTATTAATCGTTCGAGAACGGTTACCGATTTAAATGATTATGTTAGCAGTAGCGGTTCTTTTCCCGCGTTTTGAAGTCTGAGAGATAACTTAATGTTTGTGACATCTCTTACTTAGTTAATTCTGTGAAATTCGTGTTGCTTTCAGTAATTTTGGTTTATGATATTGTTTTTAATTAATAAATGCTACTGAAATGAATGATATACCTGAACATGTTATTCATGACCGAAAAAATGTTGAGGTGTTTTATATACCAGATACTTTAATTGATAATATAATTAGTCATGTTGGAGATAAGGCAGATGGGCCTAGTGAGTAGCTTTATTCCCAATTTTAAAGCCCTTATAATTAATCCAAAGTTTATTGGATTTTTATGTTAATTACTATTAATTTCTATTGAGTTAATCCTTTAAATTTGTTGTAAATTTTTTTTGTAGATTATATATATTATAGTTTTTAAATTAATGTTAATGTTATTCCTTAAAAGGAAGTGGAGTAGCTCATTGATAGGGCACTGATCTTGCAATTCTCAAGATCCTGGGCTCGTAACCTGGCTCATGGCAGAAAAATGATTTAATCTGTCCATCAGCTGTGGGGCGATCCTGGGATCAGGAGTCCCGCCTGGGACATACCCAGCCTCTTTAAAGTGGGTACCCTTAATGAAGTAATTAGATAAGGGGGGAAACCTGGTGTTTGAGCATGATCTTGCACAGCTGTTGATTAAGGAACAGTACTGAACCCAAGACCTTTCATGGGTTGTAGTAATACAGGTGTTTGTGTTATTCCTTAAAACAATAATACAAGTAATGTTGATTTATGAGCAATAAATTCTATGTAATAACTGTACTTAATGTGCCTAAAATTTATTTTTCATTAATTATTAGTTCGAGGAAGAAGATGCAGAAGGCCAAATGGTACGATGGAAAAAGAATGTACTAGCAATTCACCATCATCCACTGTCAAATTTACTAGATCTGGCCGTAAGATAACCAGCAGGTTTCGAAGACTATCATTGAATGATGACAGTTGTAACAATACTGACTGTAAAAGCGATTTGAATGGTGATGTTGATGTCGAATTATCTAAGCCTGATGGTAAATATGTAATAAAAAAACTATTTTGTTTATTAATGTCCTACTTCAATCTAGAACTTGTGATCATTTTATGGGTGATAAATATTCAGGACGCAGTTATTATAAAGATTTTATTGGTGCCGACGTTTCAACCCAAACATGTGGGTCATCATTAGGGCGTGTTTTGAGCACTGAAGGTGTTTCAGTTCTTACTAATAGAGTACTTGAATACCTTCTGTGCTCGAAACACGCCCTGATGGCGACCCACATGTTTGGGTTGTAGCGTCGTCACTAATAACATCTTTATAATGACTGCATCCTGAATATTTATCGCCCATGATATGTAGAACAGTTGACCAACTTCTTTCAATTCTTTAATTTTTTAAAGCTAATATTTATATATTTTTTTCTTAGTTCTTAATCGCTACTCCAAGATGATGCCATTTTGAGCTATATTGATCACACTTTAGATCAAATCCCAAGTAATGCCTAAATTCTAGTTCTTTCAGATACTCTTAGATGGCGACTGATTTATATTTAACCCAAAGCAGTCTCAAGAATGTCGATTATGTCTATAAGTAAACATAGCCGACTTATCCCTTACCCTTGGGATTTAGTAAATTATTCTCCATTTTAAGGTACTATTTCGCTGGTACTGCCCATGGCAGCGAGCACAATTCTATACTGCCAACCGTTAATGCTTGTCTATTTCGCTGATAACTGCTCACCACTGCTTTCAAATAATACTATCAATTTAGCATCCTAGTTTGAAATAATTTTAAATAAAAATGTTAGTATTAAATTTAATGGTTTTTATTTGCATCGGAAGAATAGCATTACATATGATTTCAGAGTTTCGATCTTATTTAATTAATACACACCATTTTAGGTGGTAGTTAAAGTTGAATAATAAGGTTAGGTTATGTCTATCCTGTAAAATGTTAATGATTATCTACATATTAATGCCCACCTTCTACTAAATAATAGTTTCTTGTAATATTTTTAATATAAGCCTTGTGATAGAAAGAAGATGATAAAATATTATTTTAAGAACTAGTAGGCCCGTGCTAAAAATTCGCACAGCATATTGTTATCAAATGCCAAATTAATAAGAAAAGAAAATAATGCAACGTATCAAAAGATAAAGGAATCAATTGTTACTTTATCGAGAAATATAATCGACAAAGGAAACAAAATTAATTTAAATCTTCATTTTTGTTTGGAACCAACATATTTACAAATTTCAATAAGCTGTATCTTTGCAAAAAATTAACCGATTTCAATAATTTTTTTTTTCCTTTTGTAGACAATTTAGTAATGTTTTATATAATCATGGGAATAACCAAGGGAAAAGTGTGTAATTTTTTAGTTATTCGCAAATAAAGTTTCTTTTATTTCATAACTTGTTTGCCTGAGTTTTCGGGATGATTGGACTATTTTGCCCGCCTGAAGAAGAAGGAAGTCTTCGAAACTGGTGGCTCACTCTTGAGATTTGGTGAATAATTAACGATGAAATGGCTTGCCGATCAAAAACACCATCGATAAATAATATAAACTCCTCCTGTCTCGATCATAGAGACCTCAAGTCGACGAAATGAGACATGTATCCAATGCCAGTACTACAATTAACGTCAGGTTGTGGGGATGTGAACCCCATGCCTTGCGTTATCTCGAAAATAGTACATTTTTGGGCTTAAAAACGCAGGATCCAATAGTTTCAGAGGAACTATCAGGGTCTTGCTGTATCCATCAAAATCTTCAAGGTCCAATTTGTCCCACATCGATCTACAGACCTACCACCGTTCCAGTATTGAAGCCTAGAAAAATGTTTGTATCAACTTTATTTATTTTAGAAAGAAAACCAAAAGCGGAGAATACGATTCACTAACCCCCTGTGAAATTCTGTATCCAACGGTTCCCCATTCATGGTATTTGAGCATGACAGGAGCTTATATTTGGTACAAAACCGATTTCGAGCCTTACTGTAATAATAAATGTGGGGATTTAGGATTTATCTGAGATTTTAAATTTATTACTTATTATTTTTATTGGCATTAGTAATTATTATTAAATAATTGATTAGTAATAAATATCATGTATTTGTAATGAAATCATATCAGGCAATGTTTTACCAAGAGTTATTCAGTAAATAAGATTGTAATTGAAAAATACAAATTAATTTTTCAATGCCTGAATTCAGGTATATTTGCTATGCCTCCTCAGTAAAATACTTTTGGAACAATAAAAAAACTACTTATACTTCAACCGTTAAAAAATTATTTACTTTAGCTTTGTTTAAATTTTAAGCAATATTTCATTTAATTTTGCCTCACTTGTTGAGGAAAAAAAGTGACTTATCATTAAAACAATGTGTCGATATGTTAATATAGCCTATATCCACGGTACTGCCAACACCTTCACTGCTTCAGGAGAGGTCAGAAAATAGCAGTATAGATATGAACTCATACCTAGATATGCTTCTCTCTCATCAAACTTGAGTTTATCACTCATAATTTATGTAGCCCGCTCGGCCACCCTGAGCATATTTTATTTAATTTAAGATATGCTTTCAATAAATGGAGTTTGAAATGGAAAAATAATTATTTCTATTTCATCTGTCTAACTTGCAGTGTTTTTTCAGTTGTTCCAGGGAAGTTATTTGAATCTAATGATGTTGATGGAAAAGATATCTTTTCATTTAGAACACCGAACCGCCAAAACAGATTGACTAATAAAACTGGAGAGGTTCAGCCCAAAAGTAGTGAAACTCCTAAGGGTAAAATGTCAAAGACAATCTGGACTCCGAATGCTTCTGAAGTAGTGAAAACCAATACCTCCAAAACACCCTATAGTTTGAGAAATCAGCTTAGAAAGCGTAAGTTTAATAGTTTATATTAGTACATCTCCATTATCTATTTAGTTAACATCTTATTTTTTCAGAATCAATAATTCCATTTAGCTTAAGTGCCATTTTAATTAGTTTTGCTCTTAATAATAACATAAGTACACTCCTTTTAAAAAACAATGGCATGTACATTTTAAAAAATACTTATAGAACTTATTTAATATTACTTTGCAGTATAATAGTTAACCATAAAAGCTTGCCCATAAGATCCATTTATTGCGTTTAAGCTTATTAGTTGCACTTATGATATTGTCCAACCATTTTTAGGGCTTGTTGATGAAGCAGCAAAACAGGAATTGGATAGGTTACTAGAGGATAGCGGTAGTGACTTTGTTCCATCTAGCAGTTCTGATAGTGAATCAGAATCTGATTCAGATTCTTCAGGCACTTTTAAACAGGAGGAAGAAGACACTAAATACCCAACACCACCTAAAAAATCAAGACAGCAAATAAAAGATTATGTTAGTACTTAACAAATAATTTATCATGAATAATGTGTTTATTAGTACATTTTAAGTTATTTTGATTGATTGAAAATTTTCAGTGTTAACTAAGTGGTATTAACCCAGAAAGTTAGGTGTTGTATCACTGATGATACGCAGCCATTGTCAGTGGAGTAAATAAAATGAAACCAAGGGAACCACGCATAATTATATACAAAAAAAAAAAAAAGAAAATTCAATAGATATTAATGATCTAAATTTCGACAATCTGGTTGATTGTTTGATGAGGGAGCAGGATGACCAAGTAGACTAACACTAGGTGTATAGCACCATGTTGCCCGGAAACCTGATGAAAAATAATATGATAAAATAATTACGAGTTCATGTCCCGGTTCCAGGAGGAGAGGAGGCTTTTAACTCTGGTATTAATATTTGCCTACTAGCCCGGGAAAACCCCATAAGTCTAAAACGTGAGGAAGGGAAGGACAAAAAAGACAAATAAATAAAATAAAGGTTGGTTGGTTAGGTTTTTTTTTTTTTTTTTTTGTATAGCCTGTTTTTAAAAGTATTACACCTGTAGGCCTCCCCAATTAAGAGGGTAATGGTCTAACTTCCCGCGGAGACCAGCCGTATTGGGAAGTAGGGCCGGGATTCGATCCTGTGATCTTTGCTTTACTAGTATAGTGCGCTAACCACTCTGCTATACGGGCCCCTTGGTTAGGTATATGAGGCATTTGTGGGTGGAGTGGCCGAATGGGCTAAAGCGTGTGCACTGCACCGCTGTTGCCTGGCAACCTGATCTATGAATCAAAGATATAAAAATAGTCACGAGTTCGCGTCCCAGTGTCAGGGGAGTCTTTTAAATCCCCGCCCACACTCTCTGGCCCGGGAAAATCCCATATAGCCTCAACGACGAGAAAGGGAAGGACCAAAAAAAAGTATATGAGGCATTAAAATTAAAAAAAAATTCTATTGAAAAAATAATTTTACAACATAATTAGTTACATTTACTGATTTTGACTATATTTTATTAACATACCTCTTCATTTCTACTGTGGACAGGTGCATTCTTTCATGATTTCTTTACTTAGCCGTTTGGTCAATTTACTTGTCTAAATTAAAAAAATATTGGTTTATTTTGGTTTCATCATTGTCTTATAGTAAATATTTAATTTATTTTAATCTTACAACTACCTAATTTATTTAAACAATTGTACTGTTAAATTCATTTCTTGCTCATTTCCATGATGTTCATTAATAAATAAAAACTGATATAGATAGGTAGAAAATAAATTTTATTCTGGGACAGAGTCCCTTAAGAATAACAATTATGAACAATAAACAAATCTGGCCAAAAACTACATTAATACAAATTAAACAATATATACAATATTTTTTATTATTATTATTTCTTAATGATATTTACAACTGTATTGAATAAATACATCTAGTAAATTTGAACATAATGGATATAATGACATGAAAACACTTTCTGAGTAACTACCCAATGGTAGCACTCTAATGATATGTCTACATTAGGAGATCACGGAGCCATCTTCTTTTCAAACGCCTCGGAGGGTTATCAGGAATTGAAGAGGAAGCAGGGTTAGAAACGAGAGGGTTGGGATGATTCTGAAGTTTATTATGGAAGGATAGGTATCTGAATTGGGCCAGATCATATACAATATTTAATTTAAGAATTTAAACAATTTTTTTTAATACTGTAAACTGGGTTTGCTTTGGACTAGTGAGTGACATCACTCTAAAACTGATTTTTAATGTTACACCTGCTGATTTGAAACATTTTTATAATATAATATTAATTTGGGATGTTTCACAGTCAATAGCATTTCTCTAGAATCTATTTTATCTACACAGCTTATATAAATGTAGTAACCTGTGCTACTATTCTAAATTGTATGTCCTTCCTATTGGTTTTTGTCGTCTCATTCTTTGTGGTAACTAAATTAGGTCAGTGAAGTAGGGTCTATAGCCAGCTCAAAAAATTTTCCTCCAAAAGGGGGAACAAATTTTTTAATTAATTTTTTTTCATACTGTTTTTTTTTTTTAAAGAATTATATCATTCAAATTTTTAAAATACTGCCCCCCTCTGTAAACCAGTTCTTTTTTAAAAAAATATAGTTTATATTTGTTGCTATTATATTTTAATTTTTTTCTGTGAGGAGCAACTGTCCCACCTTGTCCTCCTGTCAGTGAATTATTTTCTGATATATTACCAGTCGTTCTGCTGTTTACTATTAAACATTTTTTATAAATTTTTATCTTGAAATCTAAAAGATATAAAAATTTATCTTTTCTAGTTAAATACTCAATGCATGTATTACTGTATTATTGCATGTATTATGGTACTGATTATGAGATAACAACTATGGAGATAGCTGGAAAGTTTTGAAAATGGCCCAGCAAAGAGGACAAAATATAGTACCTAAAAAAAGGAAGATGTTTCAGTGAAGATCATATTAAAACCGACTTGAAGTTCTAGCAGATAATAATAATTTATAGATTTGTAAAAATGTTTTTTCAGAATAATTATGATTTGAATAGTTGAAAATAATGAAGTTACAATCCATTAATAATAACTGATCCTCCTCCCCCCTTAAATCCAATTACTTTTGCTTGTATGAATTCACTGATTTCTGAATTCATTGTTTTTAAATTAGAAATAAAACAAGAGTTAAGTACTAATTCTGTACCCAAGTAATTCCCCAAGTTTACAGTATGTTTTTATTATACATCATTTATATAACATTCATTCCTGTTTTTTTTTTTTTTAATTTATAGGTATTTACCTCTGAAGACTATTTTGACCGCCAATATTCAAAAACTATGACCTCTAGTCACACTCTTAAACAATTAAAAACTCCTAGGTTAGCACATAGCCAGCTGACATCCTTGCTGAAAATGGTACCATCTACTCATGAAAAATCTCTAGGTTTTCTAAATGGAGGAATAAAGAATTCTTTCAGGCATTGGTTGTTTTGTTTTAGGTTAGTACTTTTTTTCTATTGATTCTTCTTCTAATCGAACTTGCCCATTTTAAAAAATATATTTCTTATTACAAAGGATCTTATTAATGTTCCTTATTATTTATAAAAAAAAATTATGTTATGAAGTGAATATATTGGAAATATGAAGATGCTCTGTGATTTCTTGTTCAAATTCAGGAATTAGATTATAAGAAATAAAGTAAAATTATTTTATCTTGAATAAAAACTTTGTAGTTTCTATTTCTCTGCTTTTAATGTTTGTTAAAATTTGAGTAAGAAGCATACAAACATTTATATTATTACAAGTTTCTTTCTTTCTTTATTTTAGAACGTTTTCCAAAAAAGTATCATAGTATTGTTAATATGCAACTTTTTAAAAAAGTTCCATAAAAGTTATTAATAACAATAAAACTTTATGTATAAACATAATTTTATAGAAGAAAAGAAAAAAACGTTGCAGCTTCTTACAGAATGATTCATTATTTCCAAATAGACAACTCTTACAAAAAAGTGATTCCAAATCAAATTAAAAATAATTTATATTTTGTTTTTACTCTGGTATAATTCTAAAACATTTTTTATATTGATTGTATGTTTAACTATCTTCATAAACGATCATGAATATGAGCAAATGAATCCTAATCGTCCACTGTATAGAAATAAAATAGTGGATAAAGATATAATTCTATTGTTTTTTAATCTAAAAGTAATAGACTAATGTGAATTCTTCCGATATAAATAAAATTGAAAAACATAATGATTACCATAACAGAGTATGGGTAAAGAGGGATTTAAATGAGCTTAAAGGGATTCTAAGATGACACTACCAGATCTGAGAAAACTGGTAGTGAAGGGTAAGATATTGTAGAATCCACCAGCAGCAAGTAAGCATTGATTAGGCTACCCTACCTATTCACCCTTATGTATAATGATTTGGTGGCATGGCATTCTTGGTGAATATCAAAACTTATAATTATTAACTAGAAATGAAAAATTTCTGTAAGACACAATCAATTTGGTCGTCATATCCTTCTTAATCTCAGTGACATCAGCACTGTCCATTTTGTGATGTAAAAAAAAAAATAAATGAATATGGTGTTAAATAATTAAAACCAGATTTGCAGGTTACAACCATTACAGGTTGGATAAGGAGGGAAAGAGTAGAGGTGGTGGTAGCCGGAGATGTTGCACTTTTGCTCCCTACATAAATATTGAACTTTGAGAAATAAAATTAATAATTTATGCATTATTGTTTAGTATTCAATCTCATTGATTGCCTCAACTTCCCTCAGTATTTCAGAAATGTATTGTATGTAAAATAAAAACAGATCTATAGGATTCCTGAGTTATATTTCAAGTTGTGTCTCCAAAATCAGTAGTTTTTACACTTATAGTAGTACAATGATAGTAATAATTTGTAAAATATTTTTTTTATATTTATTGCATATTAATATAAGATAAGACCTAGCTGCTCTTTGGCTTGTAAGGAAAATATATCAAACATAACTGCAATAAATGATATCACAGTTAAAGATTGAGTTCACAAGTAAAAAAAGAGCTTTTTCAAAATTAGGAAGGCAAATGGAAAACAAAATGAGCTAAACCATAAGAAATAAAATCTGAGTGCAACGACGAATGGGTCACAAGCACAAGAAAATCAAGAAGAGAAAAAATTGTATTATACCGAATAGGAAATGGGCACTGCCTGTTTATACATGGGTACCTCCTTAGAGGTCCAGAAGGAAACTATTTAGAAAATTTTTTTTTCAGTTTAATAAAGCAAAAATATATAATGATAATAATAATAATTTATTTATTCTGGGATGAGTCCCTTTAGAATAATACAGGACAGTAATATGGGCTAAGGAGCCTCAGAGATACATAAAAAGAAATGCTGAGTAATGAAATAGTCATATTAAGAAATTATAAATTACCTTCTAACTTGAGTAAGTTAATAATGAAAAATTGAAAATAAAGTAAAAATAATGAAGAATAATCTAATAATTTATATACTTATGTACAGTGGTATCTATTTACAATTTTATGGGGACTGGATGGATAAGAAATGATTGAACAGGCGGGATTTAAAGATAGAAAGAGTATTGGATTGACGGATGTGGGAAGGGATGGAGTTCCATAGGGATGAAGATTGGAGGAGCAGCTGTTCGGTGGGCCTTATGTATAAATCAGAAGACCTGGAACGGTTATTGCGGGAGCGAACAGAGGATTTGAATTGGAGGAGATCAGAGATATGTAAAGGTCGGTGGGATTGGATGACTTGAAAGAGATATAGTACACAGTATTGTCATTAGTACAAAGTGACTTCTTGGAAGACTTTCATACTAATTTCGGTGTAAGATAGGGAGACGCTCTAACCTGTCTTCTTTTTAACTTTGCTGCAGAGAAAGTGCATATGAATCCAACTCCATGCAATCCTTAACAGTACTGTTCAACGCCTTGGGTATGCTGATGACTTTTATATTGCTGCCAGATCAGAACGTGCATTAAGATAGTCGTTCTTGGCCATAGAAGATGCAACAAAGAAACTTGGGCTACATATTAATGAAGCTAAGACCAAGTATATGAGAGTCGGAGGAGATGGGCAAGGGACCGGTTCTTTTGTGGCTGGACCATATAATTTTGAGAAGGTAAGCAGCTTTTTTCTACCTCGGGTCTGAGATCAACTCCGAAAATGACATCTCTTGAGAAGTCAACAGGAGAATAGCAACAGCGAGACGGTGCTACTTTGGCCTTGTTAAGCATTTTAGAAGCAGGTTCCTCTCTAACAGGACCAAGATCATTCTCTACCTAACCTTGGCCCGCCCTGTTTTAACTTATGGATGAGAAGCGTGAGCCTTTAAGAAGTAAGATGGAAATAGACTTCTAATCTTTGAGAGATCAATCTTGAGAAGGATTTTTGGTCCTGTTAGAGAGGGTGGAATTTGGAGAAGAAGGAGAAATGCCAAACTCGTTGGCCTCTATAAATATATAGACTTGCTCGAGTTTATCAAGATAGGATGACTTCGAGAGGCACGTTGCACGTATGGATGATTTGGCGATATCCAGGAGTATGCTGTCCGAAAAGATTTATGGACAAAGAAAGGTTGGCAGGCCAAATGTAAAATGGGAGGACTCGATGACATTGAATGCACAGGCTTTTCTGGGAGTCCGAAACTGGAGAGCTGCTGCAGCTGATTGTATCGACTGGCGAAAGCTTCTGAAGGAGGTCCAGTCTAGGTGACAGGATTTAGCATCATCTATGTATGTATATACAGTATTGTCATTAGAATTAGTTTGCATTAATAATTTAATTAAGTAATATTCTGAAGATTTAATAACTTTAAAAAATAATTTATATTGAATGTAGGATGGTGAATGAAAGTTGTGATTGCACCAGATTTTAAACATCATTAATTTTTTTTTAGTGAAGGTTATAATGTATTGCTTTATGGGCTTGGTTCTAAAAGGAGAATTCTATATTCATTCCATTATAAATACCTCCAAAACAGCAATGTTCTTTGTATCAACGGCTATTTCCCTGACAATTCTATTAAACAGGTAATTATACTAATTAAAGCTATGAACATATTTAAATTATCATTATACTTACTTATATGAATAGTTTTATTTCAGGTTTTAGATACTATTGCTTCTGATGTCTTAAAAATTCAAAATGTTCCTACTCAATTTCATGAGATTGTGGAGGCAATTAGTGACAAACTAAAAAGTAAATATGCGAAGAGGCTTTTTATTTTAATATCAAATTTAGATGGCAAGCCTTTTCAAAATGATAAGGCTCAAGCAGCTTTTGCCGAGCTATCTAGAATTGAAAAAATACATATGGTTGCCACAATTGACCATATAAACAGTGCCTTATGTAAGTGGCCATTATACTTATGATTTAATTTTAATGATTTATTCTAAGCTAATGTTAATGATTTATTTATTGATAAAGTATATAATTATCATCGATCGTTCATGATAATTCCCTTCGTGTGCCATAAACTTATATAGATATATGTTACTTAATTTTTGTTTTGTTTTTTGCTGACATTTGGACTTCTTTTGATCTTCAGTTCTTTTCTTGAAAGAATTGATTGTTTAGTTACAAAAATTCCTGGTGAGTTGTAACTGTGTTGACATTAACAGTGATCAAGAGTCCCTGTTATCCCTCATTAACAATAAAGTGCCTACTTGACTGCTTTTCTTCTTCATTTCGTAGTTATGAACATCATTGGTTGCAAAAGACCTTATTATTTCTGTATTTGAAAATGTTCAGTGAACATAGCAAGCAGAACTCAAATGTCATGATGATTCATTTAAGCCTTTACAATTCAATTTTTCCAATTGAGAACAAATGTTTGGAATTTTTTTCATAGACTTAAATAAAGTCAGAACTTATTGTAGAATGCATCAATTGAGCATTTTCATTTTCTTATTTTAGTTACTTGTGATTTTCGAAAAAAAAAAAAAAAAAATGAATTAAGCCTTATTAATTTATTTATTTCGTGAATTTTTAATTTGATGCAGCAACATTTTTTTCTTGTAGAAATATGTTCAAAATTATAAAAAATATATAGTTAAAAATAATTTGAACCATATGGGGTGAAAGCCTCCCTCGTCCTGGGACAGGGACTATTTTTTTTTTTTTATCACATTATCTGTTTATTAGTTAGGCCCGCTTAGCTACCTCACTATCTACAACTAAGAGTTTCTGAGGTGTTGAGTTTGACTGGAGTTCTGCCTACTAGTTATTACTTATTCTCCTTGTTCCTTCCCATAAACCTATGTATTATTCTGTTGGGCAATTACTATGCCCTGTATAGGCATTATTCTTATTAGTATTCATTTTGGGAAAATTGACCGGATAATTTGAATATTAGTAATGTTAAATTAAATCGGCCACAGTCACTCCAAAAAAAATTATCCTTTTATCACTCTTGAAAGAATGAAGGAAGCAGAGAGAGCGATATACGTATGATTAATGTTGCCATCAAATAGTCTTCATGTGTCGATTGAACTAAAATCCCTTTATCATAGTTGTCTCAATTATCACTTGAACTCTATCAAGATGCAAAAACATTCTTTAAAAAAATAAACTGGATATTACTTAACTTTCTTTACTCACGAGTAAAGTTGCACAATAGTTGGATTTTACTTCATAAGAATATAAGAAAAAGTTAAATAACTATTAGCCGAGAACAAGAAATAAGAATGATAGTAGAACCTTTTCACAACCACATTGAACATGGCTCTTATCCTGATCTCAGGTCTTCATGTTCTGATTTTTTGATCTTCCGGAGAAACGAATTCGCCTTTGGTCTCCTATTCCACCGGATCGGCTCATCCCTATTGGTGACCATTAGTCTACAATTTTAATCAAATTTTTTTTATAGCCAGTTTTACAAGTATTATACCTTTTTTTTTTTGTACAAGTATTGTACCTGTAGACCTTCCCTAATTAAGAGGATAATGGTCTAACTTCCCGCGGGGACCAGCCGTATTCGATAGTAGGGTCGGGATTCAATCCTATGATCTTTGCTTTACTAGTGTTGTGCGCTAATCACTCTGCTATACCGGCCCCTAATTAAATAATAAATGGCACTAAAGGTAGAAAATATGATAAGAAAATTTACTAATATCATGAGCATGAGTTTTCATTTATGGAATATAAAAATTGTAACAATCCGCACGCTGCTTTAAAGATGGGAAGTGATTATTAAAATATCATCTATTTCATTATTGTCTTATATTTTATAATTTCATATTAATTCCTCTTTTTTAGTGTGGGATCAAAATAAATTGAGTGCTTTCAACTTTATATGGGAAGATTGCACAAATTATGGCCCATATTTAGATGAAACAAGCTATGAAGGGTCATTGATGGTAAATTGGTCTGGTGGATTAGCTTTGTCATCCTTGAAGAATGTATTTAGTTCCCTTACTGTAAATTCTCGCAAAGTATTCAAGATTTTGTTGAACCACCAGTTGGAACATAAAAGTGGAAAATATTCAGGTAAGTTTTTAACTATTCATATATATTATAATTTAAACTGATCAACAAATTGAAGATTAACATAAACAAAATTTTTGTGTGTCCACTCACATGACTTTTCAGATAAATTTAAACTCTGTTATCAATTTAATAATTATCTTTCAAATGAGTAACTTGAAAATATCGAGAGTGATATGGCTTTTGATTTATTGAGAATAAAAAAATGGGTTTCCATGTAAATCTGCCCATGTACATTTCGTGATCAGTCGGATTGGAAAAGGAGTAGGTGCTTAAAAATGAGAGATTTAAATGAAGAAACTGATTGTGTATGTTGGATATTGGAGGAAGAGATAGAATTCCAAAAGGAGACAGTTCGAATTTCAAAGAATTTGCCAAACGCAGCAGTTCGGTGAGGAGGTCAGAAGTATGGGATCTGGTGGAACTGGATTGAATGGAAGATTTGAATTGTAGGCTCTGAAGTATATAAGAGGGTCGCTGACTTCTAGTGGCCTGGTGTAGAAAGGTAGCAAGGAAGTACTGCCAGCAGTAGGATGGATAGAGCCACTTCAACTCGGCGTAATACTCTGTAATATGCGTATCCCTTGAGATCCCGAAGATAAAGCGTATCGAGTAATTCATTAAGCGCTTAAGTTTGGCTTTGAGTTCTCTTGAGAGTCCGGGATTGGATTTTATGAACGCAGGGGATAAGGATAGCTTTAGTCTTCTCGGCGTTTAGGGTGAGCCTGTTGAAAATTGAAGAGGGTTATATTTACAACATATAGTTTATTATACCATTCATTTGGTAATACTGATTGGATTTAAATTTTTTTTTTATCTGTAAATATGATTTGCCAAAAAATGAGTACTTTTGGAGTTTTCAGAAATTTCTTTTTATCACAAGTTTTTCTTGCTTTTCTTTGGAGATGTATTACATTTATGGAAATTGAAAGATCTTTAATGTAAAGACTATAGGCCTTTCGACAAAATCATAGTTTGTTTCTCGCTTATTGCTTAAAAGGTACCAGATTCGGTATACACTTGTCAGTGGCTGAACCCTACAAAATGGAAAAAGAAGTTTTAAAATCGGTCCTCTTGTTCAAGAGATATCGCAGACATATTGGCTGAAAAAGCATTATTTAAACTAAGATTACTAACTTTTTAACTAAGATTAAACAGTGAAACGTAAAGATCTGTTTATAATCTCCCACAGAAAATTTGAACCGATTTCAATGCTTTTTCTATTTAAATGATAATATTTATTTTTACATATGCCGACGTTTCGACCTGAAGTTCAGGCCTTCATCAGGGCTAAGAAAATAACCAGATAACAAGGTATGAGAAACATAAGTAGTGATGGTAAAAAAAATAAATAAAAAATTAATAAAAAAATAATAAATAATTATTAAGTAAAATGAAATTGTTAGAATAATGACTAAGAACTAACACTTATGTCACTCCTTTTTGATTATGCCTACTTCATCATTCCACACTTTGTAACGGTTATTATTATTTATCTCTTAGTTCTTAGTCATTATTCTAACAATTTCATTTTACTTTATAATTATTTATTTTATTGTTATTTATTTATTTTATTGTTATTTATTTATTTTATTTTTTTGTAATATTTTATTTTATTTTTTTTTTCACCATCATTACTTATGTTTCTCATACCTTGTTATCTGGTTATTTTCTTTGCCCTGATGAAGGCCTGAACTTCAGGTCGAAACATCGGCATATTTAAAAATAAATATTATCATTTATTTTTGCCTTCTTTTTTGACTGACCATCCCAACTATTTTTCTCTTCATTGTCCACGACAGTCAACCATTTACCTATTACTTTTTCTATTTACTAGTGGGAGGAAAGTTTAAAAATAAAAAAATTAATTTCTTCTATAAAATTACTTGATTTTCTTGAAAATAGCTCTTAACGATTTTGATTAAACTTATATCTGTGTACGAGTAAATGGTTTTTAATATCTGGTAGGCTTAATCTTCATTCAAATAGTTTGACAGAACTTAAATGTCGATGAATAAAAATTTCTTGAAACCAGTATTATTTTATATGTTTCCATGAAAACTAAATCAAATTCTAAATTAAATGGAAACATTTTTATGAATTATTTTTAAAATTGACATCCAAAAATATATAATCCAGTCTGATTATTATTATGTAGTTATTTAAAAACTATTTTATTATACTTTCATGAGGAGTGGTGTACCAATCCAATAGGAGGTTCCAAAGAGTGCAATACATGTTTACTGTTCAACTGTTAAATAAAATAGTATTTCAATGACCTTCACTGTTAAGTATATAATAAGTTTCATCAATTGTGCTGTGCTTATTGTATTGACTTTCGGATGGTATTATATTGTTTAAAGGAACAAATATACTTTTTTATTGTTGCTTATACTTTGAATATATTAGAGAGGAGAGTAAATATCTAACAAATGTTGATAAGTTGCCAAAAATGTGGTTACAAACAATGCCGTTGTTTTTCATTTTATCTCATTAAGCATAATTATATTAAGTTTTAATTGGTGATTAAAAAAATAATGTCTTTATTTTGTTTTTTTCTCCTTCAGGCATGCACTTCTCTGAACTATACAGGCAGTGTCGAGAAGGTTTTATTGTCAGTTCTGATCTTGCTCTTCGAACCCTATTAACTGAATTTACTGACCACGAGCTAGTCAAATGGAAAAAAGATACTGATCATCTTATAATAACTGTTGATCAAAATATACTAAATCAATTTAAACATGAACTTATTTGAACTTGTAAAATGGGCTTTGCAGAGAGCTAAGGCTGTCTTTCTTGTTAAAACTTCTGTCATGAGTGTATAAATGTTAAGTAAGTTGTTAAAAATATTTGTTTCAATAAGTATTATCTGATTTTTACTTTAATACTAGTTGTATCCAATGTTTTAGTTTACCAGGTTTGTAAGAAACAATTTTCGTTTTAATAATTTTCCTTCTTTTTTATTTGTATATGAAAATTGTGTAATTTGAGTAGTTTTTAAATTGTTTGTCAAAAAATTCAGTTGTGTAAAACTGAATTGGTTGATTTAAACAAAAAAGAAAAGTATTTTCTTTTAGTTATAAATGTATTTTTGAACTAGGTACAAAAGTATTCCCTGGCTGTGTATTTTTTTTTCTTAAGTATTGTATTATATATTCTATGATCTTATGTAATTACTTTGTAACTGAAATCTACCGAACTGTAAATATTATATTTTTGTATTTTTCAAACTGTAAAATTTCTGTAAGTATGATTTGAGTTTGTGGTTATTGAATTAAAATTTTTTGTTATAATTAAAACATTAATTCTGAGCTTTTATCAACCTCCATAGACTAAAGTTCATGGTGTAGTGGTTGCTGGTTAAAAAAACAAAATGATTAAATCATAGTAAGATGATTCTGAGATAAGATAATTTATCATTGGAATTAAAGGCCTCATGTAATCCAAAAAGAACAAGATACGTAAGAAACAAAGGCTTATCATGGCTATTGTTAATAAACCTGATAAACAGTGAGTTAACTTGTTGAGAAAATGTAAACTATTAAATAAAATTGTTAGCCTCGTTCTTCTTTTTAGGACTGATTCTTCCTGACCATACAAACTTATTTTTAGGATGCTCAGTTTTCATTATTGGTTAAATTTTAAAAATCAAAAAAAAAACTTTTCCTTAAAGTTACTCAAGTAGAAAATCTATTTTATAAGCTATAAAGGCTATTTTGAAAGTTATCTCATATCTCCGACATGAAACAGATTCATAATGGAAAATATTAATTATTTTTATTAGGAGACATTTTTTTGGGGGGCTGTCAGCAATCAGCAAATGTGCTCTAGATACAAGATATAAAAGACATGTCAGGTATGGGGAAGGAGGAAAGTACTCAGCAGCACCTCTTCCCTGACTTGCTTCAATTACTTAGATTTAAGGAAGGAGATCTGTCATCCAATGCCTTTTCAGTCAGCTGTGGCCATGTCTCTTATTAATCTGTTGTGATGTCCGTTCAAACTAGTATAAAGTTGTTGGTAAAGGCTTAGTTATTATTATGTTATTATATTATATGTTGGAAGGTGGAGGTCAGTATCTAAGAGTTTTGTTAGTCATGTACTATGGTGCTTTTGTTATGAGTCACAATAATTTTGATTTGAAGTTTTTGTAGGTGAGTCTTTTTAGCGATACCAAATATTTATGATGAGTATATCCATATGGGTTTAAGTAATTATGTATATTTATTCAGCTTTGAAGATTTAGAAAATAGAGGTTAAAGTAATTTGAGTTGTTTGTTAAGTATCTTACATTTCGTTTTTTTTACGTGCGGGCTCCATGTCATCCTTCTGTTGAAGGTGAGTCCAAGGTAAAGTACCGTGTCTGTTTTAGGAATTCAATTGTTAGTCATGCCAATGTTCTAGAGGGCAGGTGTTTTTTCTAGGAGTAAATGTTATATGTTTGGATTTGTCATGATTAAGTTGAATTTTCCGTAGTTTGAACCAATTTTGTAATAGTAAATGTTGTTGTAGAGTTAGTGAGGCTTGTGTAGGGTCTTGGTTATTTATAAGAATTGTTGTGTTGTCCGCATAAGTACCTGTCAATGTCTCATTGTTAATAGGTATATCTTAAGTGTATACAATTTAAAGTAGAGGGGCGAGTATTGAACCTTGGGGAACTCCTGCCAAGATTGGAAAAATTGAAGACATTTCAAAGCCCTGACGAACTGAGATAAATCTGTCTAAATAGGAAAGATTGAAGGTTTAGATAGTAAGTATATGGCAGTATAGTCTTAAGAAGACCCTGGTGCCAAACTCTATCAAACGTCTGAGCAACATACAAAAATACTGCAGTTGCATATAGTTTTTGTTCTAAAGCTCCAGAAATGGAGTCGGTAACTGATGTGTCGTTGAATGGAATTTGCGAAAGCCGAATTGGTGGTCAGGTATTATCTGTTGGTCAGTGTATATGTCGACAAGTCTTTTGTATATTAATTTTTCAAAAACTTCAGAGCATACAGGAAGGAGGCTAATGGGTCTGTAGGATGAAGGACTTTACATGTCTTTACCGGGTTTGTGAATCATTTTAATGAGAGTATTTCTACTGTAATGGGAATTTTGGAGTCCTAATTATACAGTTATAAATTGTCAGAAATATTAGAGCTTTCTTGGGCATTTGTTGGAGTGCTTAGGCAGTTATTAAGTCACAACCAGAAAATATTGAATCATATAAATGGTTTTATTTTTAAAAATAATGAAATATATAGTTCCTGTTAAATTAATTTATATTCTTGAAACTATATTATATAGTTTTCATATTTTCCGTTATATTATTATATAAATTAAATAATAATTTATTATTCCTAAAGTACTTATATATCAGATAATAAAAGAAAAATTCCTCTAATGTAATAACGTATATAAATAAGGAGGGCTTTTTTGTTTGCTGATGGTTGGGAATAGAGAACTGAAATCGAATCGAACTGTTTCCATGGCACATAGCATCTTATCCAGTTCTTTTTGAAATGTATAGTTTATAGGTTACAGAATGTAAGTTCAAAAAGTTAATAACAACTACTTCAAATCCTAATCTTCTATATTTTCAGTTTGAAAATGAATACCTGTTACAGATTATTTAATGAATAGATTAAGTGGTTGAAGCACTCTCTCAAAAACTGTGTAAGATCAACTGACTGACAAGTAAGTACCTGCATAATTTTTAGCACTTCATTGGCTTTAAAGTGATCAGTAAAAAAAAATCCATATTTGTGATAAAATCTCAATTAGTAATATATTGGTTTAAATAAACTCAAGTCTAGTTAAAAAAAAAAAGTATGAAGCTAAATAGTTTCAAAGAAATACTGCATTTGTCCTGATCTGATTAAACAATTACAGCAGGAAGATACTTTATTCATGTATATAAGCCTTCATAAAAAAAAAAAACAGTGTGGAAGAACACAAACTGAACTAAATGGAAAAAAAAAATAGTACAGAAGGCAGTTTTTTTCTAATTAATTACATTTATGATAAAATAGTTTATAATAAATGGAATATACTATTCTCATCAAATTATTGAGATTAATAGTTTAAAGAATGTCTAATATTCCATATACCATAAAAGATCACTTAATAAATTCTGATTAAGCCAAAATATTAAGTTCATTTTTGTGAATTTCGACATATTTATTTGATGCAAAGCACAGTCAGTGCATCATAATGACATAACCTTATATATCAATCTACAGTTATATTAGCTGCTTCAAGTTCTGATTTCACAGAGGGAAAATTCATCAGAAGTATTTAGTGATTTAATTTTATGAGATGTTACTTAATAATTTTTTCAATAAACCTTCAGTATGATGTAAATAAAAATCTCTAATTGAATTTTAATAATGGAGGTGTATTTTTTTTTCAACTATAATATATATAATAGATCACATTTTTGGTTCTATAATGAAATTTTAACTGATAATGTACATACAAATATTTTGTTTTTTTACAAGAAATCATTTTTCTATTGACAATCTATCAAAATAAGCATTAAATGAGAATGCTCACATGACACAGCATTATTTTTAAAATCATGTGATCATTAAAATATAATTTTATTGCTTGCTGCATTTATTTTTAATAAATGGATACTTATCTCATTTTGACTAACTTATTTTATAAATGTTTTCTTACTTCATCTCTTTTTTCTTTATCTCTTTTGCTTGTCCTGCAGCTTAGTTCTTTGTTTCTTTGTGGACCTAGTTCATCAGGAACATTATAATAATATATAAAAAAACACAACATGAAAAAGAGACAAATGAAATATTCGAAAGAGAAATTTGGAAAAGGAGTTATGGGACAATTCATATTGTGTAAATGAACATATGTAGCATAAGTAGTTTTAAATTATTTAATGTAATAAAGGCACATCAGGTATTTTAACACACAAGTAAGGTTTAAGAAATAAAATTTATAAAGTTGATGAATAAGCATATATATATTAAGAATATATTGAAAATGACAATAATATACTAACAAAAGGTTATAAAAAAGATGATTCATATATAAATTAAATGTGATGAATTTAACTTTAGGAATGCCCCAATGATACTTAATAGATAAGGTATTAATTAGGATTAGAAATTGTAATGGGAAAGATATTAAAGAATTTGAGAAAAATATAAAATTAACAGCAAAACTATTTTCGCCATTGTCAAAAACAAGACTATACATGCTGATTATACAAGTTTTAATTATCATATACATAATTAATTAGCTGATAATATTTTTATTGTAAAATTTCATACAAACTTTTTTATTGCTTCAGTTTCTCTGATGATTATGAAATCAACACTGATTTCTATTAATGTTCTTCAAAATGGCTATAAGGAAAGAATGAATCAATAACAATTCAAATAAATATCTGTTTATTTTTTACATGAAAGCTAAATTAAAAAAATATATTTCTTTATAAACTAGAATAAGTTTTTGAACTTATTTATGATTAGAAATTCTATGTTATGTATAACAAGTCATTAAAAAAAGTTATGAACAAATAAAAATATTTTAAGCTCCAATATTAATATTTTTAGAAATATAAATTATTCATCATTTAGAAAAAGTAAATTTACTATTTAATGTTAGTACATTAATAAGCTAAAATAAAAATATTTTACAGTCTTCTCTAGATATACTTATTTTAGCTATGCAACTCAAATTAAATTACATAAAAATAATTGAAAACATATTATACTATTTCTAGATAGCAAAAGGCAGTCTACTAAGTAGTTTGCCAACTACTTTAATTATGAATCAATGTAATAAATAAAACAGCTGTAACCAAATATGTGAACTACAATAAATAAATCCTTCTCAACAATAATTATCATTAGAGGCTCCCAACAAAAAAAAAGGTATCACAGAAAGTTAAAAAAAGCTCTACAGCCTTTCAAAAACATAAAATTAATCAGGAAAATTTCAATTTTCCAATAACTTAATACTTATATTTTCTTGAAATAAATCAAATCAACTGCTCTTAACAGGTGTAATTAGAAGAGCCCAAGAGTGCTAAATGGAAATGCAGAGTAAAATATAAATGTCAAATTTATAAAAACTATCGGTTTCTAAAAAATAATGTATATATCTATGAAGTCAGGGTTGAAAAAATATTAATTACAGATGAAAGTTTGTTATAAATAGTTAAAAATGATAAAATGGAATTTAGTTGAATAATAATGCAATTCAATCATAATTATATTATATTTATTGTTTCATACTTATTGTTTTGTAGAATATAAATATTAAAGTAATCCAACAAATGTAAAGATTGGAGTTATGAAAGAAACAAATACAATAAATTTGCTTGGATTTCTCAGATTAGTAGACTAGAAAATTGTACCACTACAACCCATGAAGGGTCTTGGGTTCAGTACTGTTTAGGGAAAGTACTTAGTAGGGTAGAAACTCGTGTTAAATCTTGGATTCACTGGAGGTTTAAAAAAATAAAAGCTAACATAAAATGCTATGATTCTGAATAAAATATGGAAATAAATACAAAATTAAATTGAATATGCAATAATATGAGTGTAATAAAACTATAATAGAGTGGTGTATATGAAAATAGAGCCAGAGAAAGGTTAACACTGGTAAAGAAAACTGAAATTTTCACAAGAGGCAAAAGTTTGGATGCATCTAGTCCCAGAATCATAACTGACTTAAAGTTCGCCACTGGAGATAAGGGATCAATGCCAAGTTATGATTACCCAACCAATGATAAGGACCTATTCTAAGAAGTCTCTCAGGGAATAATAGGTCATATAAGAACAGGAAATTATCTATCATGGGAGACTAAAATGACCGGACTGGAAATTAATACTTCTAATGAAGTCTTGGAATTATGGAGACAACAAGCTAAAAGAAGCAATGGTGGAAACAGGCTTATAGAATTTTGTATTCAGAATAAAATGGTAATATAAAACTTTCATTATAATCATAAGACTATACACAAAATTACATTTGAAGCTCAGGAGTGGAATGTGAGAACTCTAATTGATTGCTTTGTACACAACTAAGATATCAGTACAGGTGAATAGGAATTAAATCACCAGTCTCAGGGTAATAAGAGGCTGCTCTCTGACAAAAATGAGGGATATGGCGAACGATTACAACAAATGGTGAAGATGGACCAAGGCTAAACCTCAATGCATCATGGAGGAAGAGAAAAACTAAACATACATTTAAAAATAAGTTTTGCAAAACAAAAATGTTAGTCACATAAATTAAACCAAACTTCTTTGAATATAGTTTGATTTTTATAATAGTTTTAATATTAAAAAGATTTTGAGCAGATCAATGGAATTATTAAATGATTATTTATCAAACAAAAATAAATAACAATATTTTTTCAAAACTGTTATTTATTAAAATAATTCAAACTTTTAAGTAAAATAGTTTTTGAAATTATTAAGTTGTCTACTAAAATCTGTGTTCAAACATGTGATATGGTCACATTTGAAGAAAGAAATAAGATTACTGTCTTAATAGAAAATTAAAAAATTGTATAATTCAGATAAGCAAGTGAAGGCAATTCATTTATTTAGGAGTGGTAAAATAAAAAAATAAAGCTCTCAGCTCTAATATATTTGAATACTCAAATCTTTTCTTCATAGAAATCCAATGATGGGAAATTTCAAATCTTATTATTTACAAACAAAAGTACAGTCTGTAAAGAGGCCTATCGAATGAGATAGAAACAATGTAAGATCAACACAGTTAGTAAAAAAAAAAAAAAATTAGTCATGTAGGCAACAGTTAGTAATGGAGACAACAGAAAGCAATATCCACAATCCATATTTACTATTCATGTCTTTTTCCCCAGTTGTTCACTTCCTTAGATCTACTCAGTTCAATATTTAGAGAATTAAGAAAATATTTGAAGAAAAATATCAGCACTGTTCGATTATTTGTTTTTTTTTAGTATTGCACAACATATTTCAGACAACAAAGATATGATCGAGTTGCCACAAAAATATTATATTCTTAAAGAATATTTAAGCAAATTAATTTAAAAAATCTAGTGCAGCCATCGCACTACTTTCACTTACCGCTATACTTTGAATAGAAATTATTTTCTGTGTATGTTGGCTATTATAAAGTTTTTGAGGCGCATTTCTAACGGAGCTAAATCTTAAACCTTACACCTAACCTGTAACAACGCATTAAGGACATTATAAAACAAACCCTATTCATTATATCGGCAATAGGCAATAAAAATCTTGTAACTCCATCTGTTTTTGTAAACCACATAACTCCAGTCTCTGATCTATATACTTATGCTTAGAGAGATTTGAAAGTACATCTGAATATTTAACCTATAAATGATATTATATTCTTAAAGAATATAATAATTTATTTTATAATTTTAATTTATTAAACTCTTATTTTCCATTGTAAAATTTACTAAATTGGAGTTACGAGATTTATTGCATTACCTGCCACGTAGGTCAAAAGTTGTCACACTAATTGTCAGTGGATAATGTTGTGATTTCACAGGGAGAAAATTCATCAAATTATTCACTAATTTAATTTTCTAAAAGATTATGTTCTAAAAAACATGCTTTTTTTTTTAATAAATGGGCAATAGATACCTAATTATTTATAAATTATATCAAATCTAGAGTTATTAAACAGATATTTTACACATCCATGAAATATTTTTAAATTTTACTTCTTTCACACAAATTCAATGAAATAGTTTTTTTAATAATTTCATTACCTTGATTTGGTGGATTTGATACACTTTTCAAACTTACAAATAATTTTAAAAGTTAACATTTAGTTAAGAAATTTCATTTAATTTTCTTGAAACAGAAATTATTTTTTATAATTTTGTTATCACTCCCCATTACTTTCTATGACTTTGTTTTTTCTAAAACTCTCAGCTTTCCAAGGACATATTATGTGTATACCTTCTGTTTAATATTTCCGGAAATTAATATTCGACCTAAACGTTTTACTTTTTTTCTGCTTTAGTCAATTATCAAATTCTCTTATAGTTTACATTTAGCCTTTATTTATTACTGCTACTAATGAGGGATAGTTAATTATTTCAAATGAACTAAATTAAAGATAATTGAGGAACAAATTTTGAAAATTGGGCATTTAAGCCGTATTAAGCACCATCAATGGGGATAGGACCTACCTGATATTAATGACCATTTAATTATACATTAATAGTTGAGTTTAATTAAGTCTATGATATATATTGCTGTAACATCCCAGACATTTACCTATCTTAAATACATAATTGTGTGGCTTTTCGTATTTGATCTAGGCTGTACACACACACAGACCATTTTGTGGGACTTGCTTATTTGGACTCAAGGCACCTCACAACATATAATTCCATTGAAAACTCAGGTTCAAAAATTTTGACGATCGCAATACTTTCCCTTACAATATATTTCATACATAGGAAAGTGAAAATGAAAAATTAATTTAACATTTGTGAAACCTAAAATAATTACTAAATTAAGAACAATTATAATTGAGCATCAAATTAAAAATAATTCTACCCAACTTAAACAACCGGAATCAGAAAAGGAATAGAATGTAACATTTAGAACGAAACAACAAAAATAATTTTAAAAAATCGGTATTTATATAGTATATAATTATATATTTGTTTTTCTTGTTATTCTTCTTGATTATGATTTTACTTTTGTTTTTTATTCATAATACAATTTATAAGGTTTATTATCATTATACAATTGGTACAATTTCCCCTCAAGAGTGCTAAAAAATAAATACATCAACTAATAGCAATATACATTGCCTTAATAACCAATCAAACATGCTTGAGTAGAGAAGAATACATTAGTGGGATTTAAATATTTAGATACTAACTAAAAAATAACCTAACATTTAATTACTTGGTATTTTGCTTGATTTTACCTATGCTTTGCAATAGATAACTGAAATTTAACTATTTTAGATATCTTTGAAGAGGGAAAACAATGTATAACTCACAAAAGATGTTTGCACAATATGCACATCAGATGTTCTGTCTGCATGACGATAAAATGCTTTATAGATAAAATAAATTTGACTAAAATCATTTTCTACATTAGAGAAAGGTTGTTAATAGTTTTAAAGCAGTTATTTGTAGTCTACCTAATTCATAAAATAAAAAACTATAACTAATATAGTTAGACTTAAAAGTATTAGTCATAATAAGACCAGTGCTGGAAAAAACTAATTCTTATACATTTTAAATAATAAAACATAATAAGTTTTATGAAAAATGCCTAGCACAGGAGCTAAAATATTTATAAAAAATATAAAAAGTAACAGATTAGCTATTTTTATTCTGATTGAAAATAAAATATACAACTATTTTATACATGGTCCAACAACAATTGAGGTATCTTAGACAGTTGGGACTGGGACAGGAGGTTTGATTCCTAGTAATTCTGCTATTTTATTCCTAACAGGGCGAGAGATATCTACAGTTGTCCATTCAGCTTCCGAAAGTAATGAAAGGATAGAATCCAAAGATTCTTCAGATAATCCTGGGATATCAGGATACAACATAAGGGATTCGTATAACTTTGTTGCTGTTGCTTTCCTCAGCCAACCAAACCTATGGCAAAGCAAGATCATGAGCCGTCCGAGTGCCTTCTTGCATACTGCACCATCAACCTAAACATATCAATTATATGGAAGATCAATATATATATATATAATATATGTTATATAATAAACAAACTGGGAAATAAAAATAAGAATGCAGTATTAACACAAAATATTCTTGGTATTGAAATACAAAATATTAGAACACATTAAATTATTTACAAACATTTGAAAATCTACTTTAAGAAATTTAACTTAATTATTATGAAAATGATATTCTGTTAAAGTTAATAAATAAATATCCAGTAATTTATACAAGTTTATAAAAATGAATGAATTTTTAAAATCTAATAATAAAGATGATGCATTATTGATATTTTAATTGATTATTATTGCTAAAATATAATGTACCATGATAAAAATAGAAAATTCCAACTATTAAACCTTGAGCCTCTGGCATACAGAAAAACAGTTAACTCACATTCTCAGTTATCTGTTCACCTGTTAGTAAGAGACCGAAGGTTCAAAGCATAAGAATTTCCATTTATATCCTCAGTACCTTATGTCTCTTTGTGAGCAAATTAATCATTTATCCTTATAAAGGACTATCATTATAATCACCTTGGGCTTCTATATTTTTCAACTGGAACCAGAAAAACAAAACTTCCAACAAATAATTGGAATTAGTCAATATATTTGGTGTTAAAAAAAACTATGCTGTTTACTATTCAAAATGTTATACTCCATAACTAAGACTTAATGATGACAGTGATTAGATTATGGGCCAATGTGATTTAATACAAGTTAAATCTTCTCTTGTAAATCATTTAAAACTTAATTTTAAACCAATAGCTGAATTAATAACGCAGTATACCTGTATTAGTTGACAATACACGTCCACAGACCTCAGCAGTTTAAATTTATCAAGAGTGCCAGTCAATGCTGACCTAGTCAAGTTGAAAATCTGTAGAGCAAATTTGGAATTAGGATCTTTGAGTACTTGATTGATTGTGCCTGAAAAAATGAAAATAGTAACTTTATAAATATTCAGAAAATAAAAAAATGTAATAAGCACATTATCTATTATTCATCCTGATTAAATATAACCTTAAAGGAAAGTATATATTCTGATTTAATGCATCAACAAACGCTTAAGAAAAACTTGAAATATTAAATCTAAAAAACTTTTAAAGGTAGATAAATATTTTACTGCAATTAAGTGATAAAATTAGGCTAAGGGCTCAAGATTATTTAGAAATTAAAGGTGAGAAATTCTAATGGACCAAGTGTGCAAAACCAATATAGGGTGTACAAACTCCTTACATTCTTCATGACTCCAAAGTAGTAGCAGTATATTCCAAAAGTTTCATTAAAAGAGATCTTTAGATATAGACAACAATTAAAAAAACAAAATGGATAATTACATTTTTTGAAACGTAATGTTTTTGAGCTGAGGAACAGTATATCAATGTGTCAATGCTATTCATGCAATAACATTATTAATATTACAACAACTAAAACGTCTTAAATTATATCTTATTATTATAAAGAAAAATAATGTAGGAGTAGAGAGATTACATGTAAAGAATGATCATGCTTTAAAAAGATACTAATTGAAATCTGTTTTTACAGTTGGATCAAGAACATAATGAATCTCAATATCAACTTTCACTATTCCCTGTCTTATTCATCTATATTTTTAAAACAACCGAGTATTTTTTATGTCAAAACCAAATAAGACAAAATACCATACCTGATCCAAGAAGCTTGTCAAGAAAGCTTAGCATTGGTAATATTATCCTATCATTTTGTAAATTTGTATCATAGATGAAAGCTATTGTATCACAGATCCTATGAAGTTCATTAGAATTCTGACCTCTAAGATAGTCAAACAAACAGTTGCTAGAAGCAGTAACCTGTGGGACAGATCATAATTTATAGTTCAATTAACGATAAAAGTTCATAATTTATTCGTTATGTTCAAATGAAATATATTTTTGTTAGAACCATGTTCAAATAAAATATATTTTTGTTAGAAATATGTTCAAATGAAATATATTTTGGTTAGAACTATCTAATGGAAAAATTAAACCTTAAGCAAAACAGCATCTCAAATTACTATTAGTTTGATAACAAAAAGTCATCCAAATTTGTATTATGATTCAAAATTGAAAATTTATTAGTAATTGGAGAAGGTTGATAATGGCCCATTTTACAAGGAATAGTTAGCCATTTGCTGGCAATGATTTTAGCAAGCATTAATCATGACAAGTTGTGAAATTTTAAGGGCTTATTGATAACAGCTATCTGGAACAGTGACATAATAAGTGATTAGAGGTCTATGGATGATTGGATTAAAAGAGCATTAGCTCTCCTGAGAAAAAGTGTGATGGCTGTTGAGAGAAAAAGAGTGAATCATCATCTTCATTTCTTTATGATCACATATTCAGTAAACAATCTTAACACATCCCCGCTTCTTGGTCAGCAGTATTTTTTATTAAATGGTAGATGTAGAGCAGAACCTCTCTTTAGCGAATACATCTTCGGCTCTTGAGGATATTTCCATTTACTTAAATCATGAAAAGAGCAATTTCTTAATGATGAGTGAATCATTCTGATCTTTATTATTATTTATTTATTTAATGAAATTTACAACTGTACAAACAATACAACAAGTAAAAATGCACACATTTGAAATCATGACATGAACAGACTTGAAGAGATACTGCCCAGTGGTAGCATTCCCCATTTAATTCTAGGTGAGAAGATCACAAGGCCATCTTCTTTTTAGACGTGTAGGGGGATTATCAGGAATCGAGGAAGAAGCAAGGCTGGAAACAAGTGGATTCGGATGGGACTAGAGTTTATCATGAAAGGATAGGTATCTGGCTCGGGCTAAATCAGCGACATATGGGACATTAAGGTCTTTATGAATGGTTTTATCTGTGACAAAATATGGGGTATTAAGGATTTTGGATTGTAAGGGTTGGATACGATAGGAATTCGATGATTTGGTAAAGCCTCAAAGCTCAACTCCGTAAGTCCATATAGGTCTTATTATGGTTAAGTAGATGAGTCTTTTGTAATTAATTGAAAGTTTAGAGCATTTGTCTAGTAAGTGTTGGAGCAGTCGGAAACGTCGAGCAGTTTCTTGTCGTTTCAGTCTAGTATGATGATTCCAAGTGAGACGTTTATCCAAGTGGAATCCTAGATAGTGGATTTGTTCAACAGGAACAAGTGGAATATCATTGAAGGATACAAGAAGTTGTAGGTTTACAACAAAGGGTAAAGGTAATTTCATGGGATTTATTGGAATTTATTTTTATTCTCCAGTTATGACACCATTCTTCAAGGTTTGTGATATGTGATTGGAGAGTTTGGGATGCAATTGAAGGGTCATTATTAAGCGATAGGATACAAGTGTCATCTACATAGGTGGTGATGACCGTGTTGGGATATCAGCTGTATAAACTGTATAAAGGATAAGACTAAGGATGCTCCCTTAAGGAACACCAGCAGACTGAGAAAAGAGGGATGAACATGCATTATTTTGATTTACTTTGAAATGTCAATCAGTAAGGTATGAACGGATAATGAAGAAGTGTGTAGTCATTCTGATCTGATTACTAGAAACAACAGTTTTAGCAACTACAACAGATACATTCATAATGACGATTAATTAGATTTTGTTTCTAAAGAATATCAAAACTAGGCTTCTCTGAAAGAGTGCCTTCAAACCTCCTTTTTAATTCAAAACACCAGTGAACACCCTGGTGGAAAAATTAAGATGGTTATCACTCTAACAGTATGTTAATAAAAGCTAATTTATAGGTGCAAAGCAGAGTAAATTGGAAGCCATGCTCAAAACCTTAAGCCGAAACCAGGATTTATCCAGACAGGCAATAAGTCACGATGGAGGGCAATCAAAATAAGTTAACTTGACCTCACTTATGGATGAAATAGGTTTACAACCTGCAAATAATTCTCCTTTCCTAACTTAATACACCAAGTGCCACTGGAGCATCTATGGGAGGGCAGAGAGGGAAGCTTTCAGGTTTAAGTCCCTCAAAACAGAAAAATTGTTTTGTTTTTTTTTCATTGGCCCATATTTATTACTACGAGTTATCTAAGTAATCTAAGCTAAATAGTTAAAAAATCACAATATGTTCTGTTTTTAAATTATAATGCATATACTGCTACTAAATATGACCATATCTTACAAAAAAAAATATTTAAAAATATCTCTATAAGTATTATTGTTCATGTAATTAATTTTTTTTTTAATAGGACACAAAAAAATTACTTAAACACAGTTTTATTTAAGTAGTTAGTTTAAAAACTAATTTGTAGAAAACATATATATATTACTATCAGTGTAAAATTAATTTCTATTATTGTAATATTGTTTAATTTTTTTATCAAATCAATTATCCAATAATGTAAATAATGATTTGTTACTGTATTTTTTAAAAATCTTTTTCAGCCAACAAATCCTGAATGATTAACATAACTTTAAGATAATTTCTAATTAGCATCAAAAACAAAAAATGGACCTCAAAATCATTGTACACAACTGTTTGATATCAATATTTGACAATATAATGTACAAACGCAACATTTATAAACATGTTTCCAAGAATGAAATTATTAAATAGAAAAACACTTCAGGATTCTAAGAGTTTGAAGTAGGTATACAGAGATAAAATGGAGAGTTTATTGATAGATTATTATGTACTTCAATTATGTGAAAACCATTACAAATATACTAAGGTCTAAAAGCTTTTTTTTTAATAACCAAAAGATTGGATAAAAAGAATGCAACCTTTTCTTTGAAATAAAGCAATTGAACTAAAATTGTTGTAATGTAAATTAAAATATCTATACATGATAGAAATCTCATCATTTTTTTTTTCTTTGCTACCTCACTACCGAAGGTAGGAAAGTTTTGTATTCCTGGGAGAGGTTAAAAAAATTTTTGAGCTCAGAATCAAAAATTTTCACTCGCATTTTAAGTTTTAGAGTTCAAGGATCAAATTTGGTTCAGCGTCTGTCTGTAGTCAAATTGATGTAACAAGCATATCACCTACTACTATTTATAAAATTTTCATGAAATTTCAGAGATTGGGTAGGTTGGCGTATAGATGTCCCATATCAATTTGATCAAAATCCATCCAGCACTTCCGCTTGCACAGGCATAAATGTATTTAATTAGATATGCTAGTATTTCAGAAACGGCTCGTTCAATTTTGCACAAAGTTGGAAAGAAGGTAGATATTAATAAATAAATAATGTAGTATAAATTTTATTCAATTCTGTACTCTACTTTCTCCTATATATATATATATGTGCAAACTTGTTTTCCTTTGGTTGAAATTTGGAATGAAGTTAGGGATTGGTAAACAGACAATCAAGTATGTATCGATTTTACCAAATTCTATCCATAATTTCCAAAAAAATACTCCTACTTTCAGATCAGAAAATGTATTATTTGACACGTCTATAGCCGATTTGATCCAAACTTGGAAGAAATTTGGACAATAGTATAGAAATTACCTAATATTAATTTCATTGAATTCCATTTAATAATTAAAATTAATATAAATAATTGTTAACAATATAATGGCTGTGAAATGTGGAAGGCATTTATCATATGGAGTGGGAGTTAAGTTAATACAATATTTTTATGAGGTTATAAAATTTTAGGTTTTATTCAAAAAGTTAATTTATATTGTATTGTTAGGTCGATTACAAATGTTACTGGAATGACACTTACTACCGTTACTTAGATTTCGTTTGATTTTCCATTAATTTAAATTAATTGTTACTCTGAGTTCATAAAAAAAGAAAAGAGCCTTATTTGTGATTGTGTTTATTTATATTGAAGTTCAATCAGCTCGTCGTGGTCTCGATTATCTCCTTAAATATCAAAGTTGTGGAAACTTCACGTATATTTTTATATTCCAGCATAATTAGGTTTGTTTTGAGTGAAGAAAAGTATTGATCTCATTAGCTCGATTAATCTCATTAACTCCGAACAAACAAAAAGTTGAATTTTTCCTATGGATTTTTTGTTCTATCCATTTTACTAGTGAAAACATACCTATTAAGTATACATTACTAATATTAGTGCAAAAGACCCTATATAACAATTTTTCATTTTATGTTCTATATGTTGAGGGATTACTGAATTTCCGAAAACAGCTTCTTTCAGAGATTTTTTTCTTATACGAAAAATTATAGACCTTGTAATATAGATATTTTTAGCCAATGAAAAAAGCGAGAAAGCTATACTTACGTTACTTGGCAAACATTTTTTTTTAAGAGATATTTTCTTAGAAAATGAAATATTAACCCTTATCTCTGTTACAAGAAAAATCGTTTGTTGCAACAACATGACTACTCAAAATTAATACTATCTATTTCAGGTGATTCATTTGAAAAGAAAAATTTAATCTAATTTTTAATGATGTAGAGATGGTTGACAGTTGATATAATATGAGAAGGAGTTAGTTGGGGGTGCGGTCAGATAAATACTAAATTAAAATATAGTAATTATTTTATTTTAATTTTGCCGACGTTTCGACCCACTTTGCAGGTCGTCTTCAGGGCGTAGGATGTAGCACTGCGGGAGGCAGTTGAAACACTGCTGAGTTGTTTCAACACTGTTGAGTGTTTCAACTGCCTCCCGCAGTGCTGCATCCTACACCCTGAAGACGACCTGCAAAGTGGGTCAAAACGTCGGCAAAATTAAAATAAAATATTTACTATATTTTAATTTAGTATTTATCTGACCGCACCCTCGACTAACTCCTTCTCATATAATTCTAATTTTAATTTAAAATTGATACAATACAACACATTTATTGGTTGCATTATCATTGTATTGGCTGTATCATCATTGTATTAGTTTTAATATTATCATTAATTTAAACAAATAAAAATAAACTTTCAGCCAAACTATTCATTAAATAAAAACAAAGTAGAATTTTCCTTGGGGGTCAAGAAACAAAACAATTGCCTCTTTGGTATTAAATAAAAAAAAAAACCAAGATGTTTTTAAACAAAATATGCTCCTCAAACTATTTACTGTCTCAAAGTACAATTCTGCTCACTTAGTTAAACATCTCCTTATTATACAATGCATTTCAATAAAAAACCAAAGCAATGAATTCTTTTCAAAAGTTTTGTATTATTTCACAGATTATAATAAAATTCTTTAAACCACAGACTTATAATAATTGTTCTTGCATATTTTTTGGTACAAAATTTTTCACCTTGCAATAAAATTTCAAAAATAATATAATGTAAATTTTATCTAATTTTAGAAAATTGGAGAATACTATTTTTATAATTTTAGAAAATTAGAGTATGAATTTTCTCTTACATTACACTTCTCCGAATTTTTAAAAATATTTTTATTTTTAGATATAACTTTGAGAAGTGCTTCAGATAAGATTTCTGAGAAAGCAGTATTATTATAAGAATTATCTATTTTTTTTAAATCAACAAATAATGCGGGAGTTTATCAGCAGTATTATAACTCAATTACAAATACATATACGATTTATTTATCAAAAGCTATTTATCAATCATTAAAGCTATGACATTAAAAATATATATTCTAAGAATAAATGATAATTTATTTTATTTTTATTCCACACATTGAAAAGAAATAGTTTTTTTTTTTTATTATACTAATAAGAAAAACCAAAAAATTAGAATCAGTAGTACATTTTCATCTTTCGCTTGGTGCAAGAAAACCCAATGTCTTAATTTGTCACTCTGGGCAAGAAGTAATTTGAAAAACAAAAAAAAACTTTGGGTGGAAACCATTAAAAAAAATTACACCAATGTCAATAAGTTCCATAGCTAGAGATCATTTAATCTGGCAAAAAAATACACTAGTTTTAAAATAATAAACAAATTTTCTTTAAAAAAAAAGGAAAAATAAAGGTTGTTCTCAAATATTTGCTATAAACTCATGCACAAAATGCTTATATATACTGTAATAAACTATAAAAGAGATAAATGAAGGTACTAACCAAACTTTCTGTAATCCCTCCTACAGAAACAATCAATCCTGTTAGGATAGGCTTAGTATAACTTTCAAGTGATAGCAGTTGAGTAAACCTAGGGAATGTTTCTAGACCAGATAACCAATTTATTTCATTTTTACATGCTTCCTCTGGAAAAACCAAAACCAATTCTTCTCGCATTGGAATATATGGGATTTGAGGATTACTGCAAAAAAAAGAAGTAATAATAATAGGTGAATATATGAGTGAAAAAAACAAAATTATTTTCATTTGTTTTTCAAGTTCTACCTATCCTGAAATGTAAAATCTCAAATTTTGAGGGAGGGGTGTCAAGTTTTTGAATTTTTTGGTTGATTACAATGGTTCATAATTGAAAATAATAAACTAAAATAATGAATTTAAACAATATACTACTTTTTTAAAAATTTCATCTTAAGAGCCCATTAAAAGATAGAGTTGCGGCACTTTATGTGCACTCCTCAGGACCAGAAGAGATACGGCTACAAATGCAAGAAGTAGGTCCTTCCTCATATCAGACAACATATCCATACCATGAACCCTTCAATCTTCAAACTCTTTAAATTACTGAGGTACTTCGTCCAACTTACATTAGTAAGTTCACTTCAAGAAGGAACGGAATGAAAAGTATTCCACTTTTTTCCATCACATAATCCTCTTCCCTGTAGCTTAGTGGGTGAGAACTGACTTCCAGAGCTCAAGGTGCCAGGTTCGAATCCGGCTGATGACTAGTAATTTTTCATCAGATGTGGATTGACCCTGGAGTCAGGAGACTTCTGGGGCATGCCCAGCCTTTATAAAGAGGGTACAGGTTTTTTTTTTTTTTTTTTTTTTTTAAACCTCTTCCATTTGATGACGGTCTTTTACTCTTTTCACATCATGTGTTAATTTTAAGCATCCTCTTTTATTGGATACCAGTAACTAATATAATCTTATTGAACAACACTTCAATTTCTTTAATAAAACACAAAATAAGCAACCTCAATAATAATAAAACATATGTAATCCATAAAGATACTTCAAATTTAAATATTTAAACGCTATTTTCGAGATAAGATCATAATAAATATAATACAATACAACAACTAAACAGAAATTCTAATAGTTGTCTAATGTTGACAAGCAAAAAAGAAATAATAATTACCTGTGTAAAAGTGTAGAAAACACATTGCCTGCAATTCCTCTAGTTCTATCAATTCTTTCTACTGCTTGCTGTGTGATTCTGGTCAAAGCACGTTCAACAATGTTTTCAGTCAGCAAGTCAGGTGCTTCTTTTGCTCCAAGTTGCATTAACGACTACCATTACAAAAAGAAAATTATTATTTCAATCACATACAGGTAACATTCATGAATGGTCAAAGCTGGAATTTGTAAAAATGTCCCAACTAAACTAAAGAAATATTGTATAAATAGACTGTTTTTAAATTTTTTTAAGAAGGTGTAAACAAGTTTTAGATTGTTTCATTTTCAACATTAAATTAAAATATTGGGTTAATTATCAATTGTTAAGAGCACATTAGACTATAATTTTTAAGAGCGTCTAAAGACCACAATAGCAGCACCGGAGTCTTATCTAGGGCCTAGAACAGGCTGGTCAAGGTACAGTAGAGACAAGAAAAATAGTCTCATATTTTTATGTGATGATCATAGAAAAATATGATCAATGTAGAATGATCTTTTTTTTTTTAGAAATAATACAAAACTTTTGAAAAGAATTTATTGCTTTGGTTTTTTATTGAAATGCATGGTATAATAAGGAAAAGTTTAACCAGACTATTTTTCTTGATCAATGATCATTTTTCTAATATGATCATATTAGAAAATTCATACGAACTAGCATACAGCTAGTATTTCTAATTACGCTAAAAGACCAGAAAGTGGCTTGGGAAGAGGCACATATTAGTGTATCAAAATATACTCCGGAAGTAGAATCTTGATTGGAAACTCTAAGATTCGTGTATCTGCACAAACAGCACCTACATCATCATCAGTCTTATAAGTACAACAACTAAAACCTACATCATCATCAGTCTTATAAGTACAACAACTAAAACCTACATCATCATCAGTCTTATAAGTACAACAACTAAATTCTAATACTAACACATTAACCATAAATGTATATAATTTGGTACCCCCATCAACAGGAATAATATAGGATATTATATCTCAATAGGAATAATCTCAATGTTTCTTTTATTTCATTTTTACTTTAATTAATTTAATACATTTATGTTAACTTTATTTTGATTCATTTGCTGAATCCATTAATAAATACCTGTTCTGATCAATTTAGCATTAAGGTCTAATTCTCCCTACCTCGAGATAAGGAAAGACCAAATGCCCTTAACATCAATAGTTTTGTTTTGATTGTAATACTGTGTCATATGACTGACAAAATAACCAGAATATTAGTTTAAAACTTTTATGTCGTTCAACTAATGATAATAAAAGAGAAAAATGATAAGGAGATTAATATCTATCACTGTCAGCAGTACCAGTAACTAAGGAAGCTTATCTAAGTAACTCAATGAAAAGTATCTAATTTTATGTAACAGAAAAAGTGCCATCTCGAGATGATATGTTTTAACATTAATGACAAAAATAATGTAAAAGTATTTCTACCTCAATTCCCGTCATGGAAGACTCCCTAACCCAAGCTCCGGTGTCACCTGTATCGTCCCTGGTATAATCAAGTAATCCTTCAACCATACATGAAAGTATTTTTAACAAGTGTGTTTGACAGGATATCTTTTGATCTAAAATGAAAACATTAATACAATGAAATAGAACTTTAATGATAATAACAAGAATAATAAATTTAATGTTGCTGAATGCTAAATGATTTATTTATTTTCTACAGTAAAAGATGTCAGCGAGTATTGATTACAATATTTTTTAAACTATGATATAACTGACTAGCTCTAATCTACAAAGTCTGTGATTAATTTTATAGCTCATAACATTATTGCAGCCTTGCTGTTTCACAAAATTATAAGATGAACATGAACTTGAAATTTCAAATAATATCTAATAAATAATCAATGATATGGAGAATGATTAGCACCATTCTACATTCACCTAGAAAATTTATTCATTCCCAATATAGTGTCTCCCAAAAATTATCAAATGCAATCTGAGCAGTTTTCCTATTTAGATTCTAATATAAACTGTAACAATTTTTTTACCAAAAGTTTAATTCTAAAATTGCATTCTCAAAATTTAAAGGAACACACAAAAAAATAAATAAAATTGAATTACCTGGACTGCTAATTCCAACTTTGCAGCAGATAGAATTAAGAGACAGAATTGCTTGCCTTCTACTTTGAACCCATTTTTCAGTTGAATCAGTATATGTAGCACATTCTATCAAACTATCAATTATAATATCAACATGTCCTTTCAGTATATCAGCGGGTAAAGAACCTAAAACATTAATATTATTTATTAAAATATCATTAAATATTTTTTTTATCAGATATTTTAAATTTTTCTGATACTTAATAAAAGAAGAATCAATCTGTGGCTTAATGCAAGACCAACCAATATAAAAATTTTAAGCCCTCAGTAGGAGTGATTTGAAAATCGGTAGTATAATTAGACTATTTCTTAAATAGTTGAAAAGTAAATGTGATGACAAACATTGTTCATGTTTAGTAATTGAAATTGTATGTAATTCTCATAACAGGAATAAAAATTGAAAATATTTTGTGAAAATGGAAGTATTTAATGTAAAGAGGTAATTATTACCTAAAGCTAAAGCATGCCCCAGTCTTGTAGTTTCATCATTAGCTTTCAATTTGTCAATATAACTGTGTATGATTGTATTAGATTTGTCAACGTTAAGTTGGCAGCCAACCATGTAGTACTGTGAGCAGAGAGAAGGGAGAGCCACTGCAGCGTGATTTCTTATGCTGCCTACCTCGTGGCAGAGGCATTCATCAACCAGTTCTTGCCAGTCGTCTACAAATTAATTAAAATTAATACACAGGAAAACAAAAAATCTAACAATAAGCCAATAAATACATACCTGATAATTTTGAATAGTTGCATAAGAATGAATGAGAAGGAAGTGGAAATACAAACATTAAATTAATAAATCAAAGTAAATCGAGTTTTAAGTAATCCAGTAAAAATGACTTGACAATATCCATAACATTGTTGAAACGAGAATATTTCAGCTGGCGGGAATCAAATAACAATAACTTTGGCAAATATTAAAGCCATTAGTGTCACTGCAGCAATGACGATTAAAATCAGAATAATACAAACACAGGGGCCACAGCATAAGCAAGCTGGAATGCAACAACAGCATTCTTTCAGGCTACACATGATCAAACTGACCTTTTACAGCAAAATTGATTGAGCGAAAAAGATGCCATATGCCAAGCCAAGTCTTATCTTTAATTAATTTAAATTAAACTTGTTATCTTTCAAGCACTGATAGTGCCTCACCTAAAATAAACACACCTGATGGCGGTGACACATTGATATTCTGTTTAATCTAGACTAAGCCTAAATCAAACACCTGATGTACAACCAATAACATAAAAATTTGTTTTATGTTTGACATCTTTTCTGGAAAAATAATCTATTTCAAAAATTTAATTTCCTTTTTCTTGAAGCTAACATCTTAATACATATTACAATAGACAAATATAATTTTTGAACAATAAACATCCAGTACTTTAAATAAGCTCCTTTTTATTGTAAAAATATGGATATTTTTTGGCCCAAAATGTCAACCAAAAATTGAAATTTTTTTAGTTTTCATCACTCTTCCAGTTCAAGTGAGATGAATACAGGGAGTATCACAAGCAGGAGACAATATTTAAGGAGTCGAATTCCATACTCAAATCTCAAAATATTTTTTATTTGGAAGAAAAAGATCATTTTTCTTTATCCTTAAAACTAATATTTTAAAAATAAAAGCAATATATCATTTTCACTGCTAGGATAAACTGACATTTAATCATTTATGACATTCGATACTGACATTTGTATCACCTTTTAATTTTCTATTAAGAACCAATGTTTTAAAAAATCTTATAGTGATAGAAAATCAATTAAGAATAAAATAATAATTATGTATTTTAAATTTTTGGAAATTTTCATCTATCCAATTCAAGTCCAACTTGATCAAGAGTTGCCCTCAAAGATCACTCTTTAGTAACTCTATGTTTTTTATTGATATAGTTTAACAAGCGGAATTATGGTACTTTAATTCTGAAAAACATAAATTATTATTACTTTATTTTTTTTTAAATAAAAACAATAGTTTAATTACAAAAAAACTAAGGTGTGAGCTTTAGACCACACGAAAAAACTTAAAACATCAACAAGGCAAGATTAATAATATGAAATATAAATTATAAACAACAGCTCATTATAAAAAGGATGAAATGCTCAAAATTTCACTCGCTTACAGTATGCAGGTCCGATTTTTAGTTTCTGAGATATTTTAATCCATATCTACCATAAAACTCATTATCACTTGGTTTTCGACACTATTTTTTCCTTTATGCCTCTCTAATACAGCGTTGTGTTAAGATACAATTTTGAATAAATTTCTATTGCAGAAGAAGAAGAGGAAGAAAAATAAATTTTATTCTGCGACTAATGGTGGTATGCATATTCGTCCCTTGTACTCCAATTGCCCTTATCGTACCTAAAATGCTGGTAGTCAGAGTCCACTCCTTCAACTTATCTTCTACTATAGGGGACATAGAGGGCCCTTAATTATTCCCAAAAGTCACCTTTAGTCCCCCACTCACTACAACTTATATTTAACTGATAGAAAAGGTAATTATCGTGTTATTATTATTATTTTTGCTATTATTATACTTCTTAAATTATGCCTAAATAAAATCTAGTAAAATGAAACTTCTTGGTTCAAACTATTTTCTGAGTATTTAAAAGGTAGGTTAAAAGCTAAAAAAGAAAAATTTTATTGAGAACGTTATTTTCTCCAATCCACGTCATAGAATTAGTACGATATGAGCCAGATAATGATATATAACTTCTTCTTCTTTTCTTATACATTATTGCAACAATGTGTTAAAATATCAATTAAACATCGAGTAAGTAAAGGAGAAAGGAGGTAACTGGACTGTTTAAATACATAATAAACTATTGTTATCTTTTTTTTATATTGTTATTACATAGATAAGTGATAGAAAAAGAAAAAGATTTTGTGGAGAGGAGTTACAGATCCTTACATCTCTAGTTCTCAAAAAAGCTGATGTTATAGAAAATAAAGATACAGATACTGTTTCAAATACAAAAAAAAAAAGGCTTGGAAGAAAATTCTTGGCGAATTCAATGCTAACGGAGAACATAGATATGTATGTATTTTTACTTAAAAGTATTAATACACAACTGATACATTTACTTTAAAAGTGGCATAAATGAAATATAAAAGAGGAACAGAAAATTTTAAGGCATAATTAATGAACTTTATCATTCTTCAAAACATTAATTTATTTTTTGAGGATGCTCAAGTCAAAAAATAAAGTATAAATTTAACACACTAAATAATCAATTAAATATTTATTATGAAAGCGACTTATACCACTTCATTCAACCCTTCCATTAATAAATATTTTTAAAAACCTCATTTCTTATATACTTCAATTTGCCATTGTCTGAAAATACCTATTTCTGCTTTTAAAAAAAAGTGTGGTACGTAAAAGTTGTATGATGCACACACTACCCTGATTTTTTATTTTAGAACTGTTGGTACTGTTCAATCCCTTAGATTATTTAAAGTTTTGAAATTATTTTCAAAGAACCATTATACACAGTTGCCACCATTCGGTATTCCAATTGGTAAATACTTCACTATTCCTTCTTGTTCCGCTGACCTCTACCACCCATTTTCCTAATGTATCTATTAGGGACTCATTTAACTATGCTAAAGTTTATCTGACAGAACTCGGGTAATGGATTATAGTTTGTTCGGAATAAATTAATATAAATAAAATAATTTCCTGGGATAGAACCGGGTTTAGGATACAATGATAAATACTATATATATTTATATATATAAAGGAAATAAGGAAGGTAAATTGAGGAATTCAAATCAGATAAGATTTTACTAAAACATTAAGTTTTACAAAAAAATTAATACCTTTACTAAGAAATCAAGATGTAATTTTTTTAAATATTGTAATAGTATGCCAAATATTAATGTCAAGTTTGTCAAATGAACACAAAACCCAAATGTTATCTCTACTAAGACAAATCTAATACTTTCATTTTTATTTACACCTTAATATTTTTAAATTGTTAAATATCAATTCAATTATATTAATTGTGTTTAATTATTGTTGACCTATTCATTTAATTTAGGTTTTGAAATTGACTACATTTTACTTGTACTTTTTTATGTGTTTTTGTATAACTTTTTTTTTTTTTTAATTCCTTAGAACTTTTACTTCTAAAACTTTTTTTATAAAATGTTTCAATGAAGCTATTATAATAGTTCTAATCCTTGGTATTGACTATTTGATACCAAGAAATATTTTTTAAAAAAGTATGTAAAATAGTTTATTAAAGTAAATAGAGCTCGACCACTAAAGCGTGGCTAAAACGTCCATTAAAATAAACAAAGAATCAGAAGTGTGAAACTTCACAAATTGGTGTACATAAAAAAGAGCTTTAAAAAAAATAGTAAACTCAATATTTCAGAAGTAAAATAATAACCAAAATTGTACTTCCTATAAGCTAAATATTATTAAATTAAATTATCATGGGTGATAAATATTCAGGACGCAGTCTTTTTTAAAAAATTTATTTATGCCAATGTTTCAACCCAAACATGTTGGTCATTTTCAGGGTATGGTTTGAGCACTGAGGGTGTTCAAGTACTGTACACAAAAAAAAAAAAAACTGAATCCTGAATATTCATCACCCATGATATGTAGAACAGTAGACTAACTTCCTTCAATAAATTAAATTATTAATTAACATGTTCTTGCTAGTATGTTTCAACTTGTAGGCATCCCCTAATTAAGATGGCAATGGTCTAACTACCGACAGGGTTAAATTTTTGGATACACTTGAGACTTACTATTTTTATCAGAAAAAGTAAGTTGTAATTCCTTACTCAGAATTCGTATAAATCTATACCTGCCTTTATAGTACTTCTAGTAAGGTATCAATATCTAAAAGCTTTACTTTTTTATTTACACCATTTTAAATGGTTTACATACTTCAGGTAGTTTTGAATAATGAAACCAGAATTAAATTAGCAATTTATCGAATAATGTTATCGATGAATTATAATTAAAATTACTATTTAAAAAAATATCATTACTGGAGGCATTGTATTTAATAAATATATAAATAATACATCAGTGTACTACATCCTGAAGAAATTTCAATCTTGAAAATCTTGTCCTTCTCAAAGTATAAATTTTCAAAAATAACCAAAAGTCTTTTTTTGGCAATTTTGTATGAGAGTGAATGGTCACCTTGCCAACTGTTATTGTGATTGGGGGAGGGGGGAGAGGAATAATGCTCTAGATTGATATTTCTGTTAATGTTACGTTATGAACTGAGCAAAATTGATTTTATCAAACATTTTCATGTTTTATAAAAAATTATTTGCAACATCAGTAGAAATATAAATAAATCTAAATAGAATTTATTAATTTAAAATAACTTGAATAGTTTTCTATATGTCCAGAAGAACCTTAATAACATAATAACGCTGGATGGAATCACATTTCTATATGGATCATCATAACTATCTAGCAATATCATTGTTTATCGTAACTAAAAAAGATAGGGTAGCCGAAACAAATAAATTAAGAAGGACGTATAATTTTAACCAGAAAAATAGAAAATAAATTTTTATCACTGTTAAATTAATATTAAAATATTAGAATCATTTGTTTGCTGTCAAATTCTAGAAACAAATTTTGGTTTCATAGAAGTTATTCTTCCAGATTCCTGGTGAAGCCGTTCCCAATTCTCACCACACTTTTCTTATAGTATCAAAGAACTTATTCTAGTTTTAGAGTAATACTAGCCCTAAAGTTTCAAGGTCCCATGTTTTACAGTATATATCATCAGCAAAATTATTGGGCACTTTGATTTAAGGTTGTTTTATATTTAAGTAACCTTCTTGGCCATAATTCATTCATATAGTATTATAAGTTGGACTCACTCAACAATGCTAGGACATATCATCCCTGAAATGTACAAATATAAAGAATCTGGATACTATTGTGTTTTAAGACGATAAACAGGTAACGAAGAAATTTAAAACACATTATCATACATCACAGAAACCATCATAAATTGTGGTCATTAGTTAATGTGCTTCATGAATATGCTTACAAAATGTCTTACTTTTCAAGATAGTATTTAATTTACCACTAGTTTTCAGCACTTGATAACCAAGAGCAGTTATATCTATGTGCTAGCAAGTATGTTTTTATGTGAGACAAGAATTATTATGAGTGGTACAACTTTAGTGTTGGTTAATAGGATGGGAAGAATATTTCTGTTAAGTAAAGATTTTATCTTCTGAACATCAATCAATTTGAATAAATTTTTCTCAAAGTAAAAGTTCAGGAAAAAATAAATCTTAAGAACCAACAGCCCATCAACGGATTGCCGCAAAAATCAGTCATTTCAAGTCAATATAAGAATCAAAAGCCTTTTTTTTCATTAAATATTTCTCTTTTAAGTTTTTAACAGCTATGTAACACGCATTTAACAAAAAACACATGTTACTTTAAATTCAAAATAAATTAATTAAATATCTAACAACTTGGATAAAACTTTTACATTAAAGATATTAAATAATTCAAATTGTTTCAATTTTAAACTTGAAATGGTTTATATAGGAAAGGTGAGGTAAAAAATAATTCTATCAGTTAGAAACTAATATGGTCATGCAGTTAATTAATAAGTAACTCATAAAATTCATAACTAAATACACTATTATATACATTAAATTGGTAAACAATTGATTTACTTACTGATAACTTGATCATCATTAACTGGTAACTTAGCCAAAGAACATCTGTCAATCAGCTGACAACAAGCTATTTTCATTAGCTCACCGCTGATCCCTTTAAACATGTGTTTTTTCTTCACATTTTTAACAATTTCATTTATAGCACACACCAATTCTTTTCCTTCAAATCAAAATTAACATATATCATTAACAGTGATAGTTATTATCTAAATAAAATAAAAATCATAACAGGAATCAGTACTTCATGATCTACATTTCTTCAGGAAAATAAAACCTTAAAGTTTGAAAGTTCAAGTAAAAGTTTTCAGTTCAAAAATCTTTTAACAAAGTCACTGACAAGAAAAAGGCATTTTGTCCTTCCCTTTGAACACAAATTAAAGTCAAAAGTTCGATTTTGTAGATAATTTCAAAATTTATTACTAGGTTACGCTATATATTTATATATAATATAGTGATATATTACTGAATGAATGCAAACTTTAATTAATACGGGTACACATAAACATTATTATTGTTATTAAAATGATGAATTTGCTGTTTGTTAGGGCTGTGTTTTTAGATAGAAATTAATTACGGGTTGATTATATTTGAATAACTTAATCATCTTAATCAACAATCTAAACATACAATGGGGGAAGGGAGGGAGAGAGGAAGGGAAAATAAAAAAAAAAGATATTTCTTTTGAACATTAGAAATATTTAAGAAAAAGCAATATGGCATATGAAAAGTATATGTTGCGCTCAACACCTCTAGAAAGAGACAAGGAAATAAGGAATTATAATGATTTTTATTTCTGTAACTACTCTTCTATGTAACCCGAAATATAATGGAAACTTTGAATAAATCACCAATCTTCTTTTATTGGTTTTTTTAAATCCCAAGCCTGTTTATAAAAGTATATATCAAATCTATTTAAGTAATAAGGCTATATACCATAGGTTGGGAACCTGTGGCCTATAAGCCACATGCATCCTCTGCTACATAGCTGTAGCTCCAGAATTTTTGCATGATATTTATTAATCTGGTGCAAGGATTAATTAATATTTAATTATTTAAGATAGGAAAAATTGTAAATTAATATAATTAAGTAGAAAATATGTATATGGGTGCATGTATTTAGTGATAAATGAAAATAGCACCAGTAAAATATAACGAATTGTTACAGCCTACAATAGCATAGCGTAATCTTACTGAGGTCTTTAATGTTAAAAGGTTCCTCGCCTATGTTCCATATAAAGAAATAAATAGTTTTTAAAAAACATACCTATACACAGTTCATCAATAAGAGAAAGGGCATAAACAATTTCTCCGATTGAAATAATTGAACCATGTCTGACATTTGCATCTATAGAATTAGTTTTCTGCAGCAAAGTTGGCAAGACAATTTCAAGCATGTACTGAGGGGCATGTTTAGTCATGTTATGCAAAGCCTAGAATAATTCACCACAGAATGAGCACATCAGATAGTAAAAAATAAATGATCAACTTTTTTAAATGTAAAATATCGTACTTTTGCCGAAAGGTCCCTTATGGCAATATCCCAATGTTCAATTTTTCGATCAACCAAATGATCAATGAGAGAAGTAGTGTATTCCTTAAATTGTGCTATATAAACACTGAAAATAAATATAATAATTTACTATCACAATAACAATTTTATAACTACTAAATTATTTTAACTAAAGCTGAAAAACAAATAAACTAAATTTTTATTTTTAGGGTTTTTCTAATTTTTATCATTACTGAAGGGCTACGCAAATCCTTCTCAAAAGCATAAATTAATAAATATAATATACCTTATGTTTAAATAAGCATTGGTTCTAACCCCAACAGTAAAATAGTCAGCAGCTGTGAGTATGTCAATACCGTGAGGAAAAGTACCTTGCCTACCAATGTGCTCCTGAAAAGCTGCTGAAGCCGCCCTACGTATGTTAACCTAGAATATTAATCACATGAATGACTTTGCTAAAACATTCTAAATTACAAATTTAATGTTAACAATTAAATGAACCTCTCGATCAAAACATGTAAGAACAACAAGGGCATTTGCAATATCAGGCACATACGGAGCAAAAACATGGGTATCATAAGCTCTAGCGAATGTCCAAGCAAGGTAACAGGCAGCATCCCTTATATGGCTTCCAACAGATGTATGTCCTAATGGTTCATCATACAGGAGTGCTTTTTTTACCAGCGGAATAACTTCCTCAAGTCTTGAAGGTAAAAGAAGACCTCGCTTACCTGCGAACAAAATGGTAAATATATTCAATTGGCAACAATATATTTACTAGTACTTGAAAAAAAAAAGTGTATTTCAACAATATTATAATAACTATGAGATTGTAGTGGCACAATATCCAGACATTCATGCTATGGCAGTTGATTTCTTTTTTTCTTTATAAGAAATTCAGACTTCCAGACTTTAACTATAAGAGGCTTGGAAGATAACCCTGCCCTTCCTGTCTCATTTGAAATACACAAAGGTAGTAGAACAAATAATGCCTTTGATATATCTCTTTGTTTTCATAAATGGAAATAATTCTACACTGCTACGGTATTACTAAATTAATGCTTTAAAAAATTAAAAATGATAAAATATAAGTGATAATCAAATACTTGATCACTATAAAATTTTATCTAATGTACATTTAGATTTCATGCTGTTTTTAAAGACATATCCACATAATTTTTCTAATTAATGCATCTAGTACATTATCTAGAGTTTAATTAACCTATTAAAATATAAAAAATGTTGCAATAAAATATATTACTGAGTTCTGCTAACGCAAGGCATCCTCCATGCCAAGCACAATCACTCTCCCGAGGGCTGAGAAGATCCAAAACACAGACAACTACATCATCCGCAAGCTGTTTGGTCATCCTTCCCATAATTCGTCCTATTCCTTTGGCTGCTGACCATCTATAAAAAAATTAGTATAAAAAAAAAAAAGGATATCAGTAAAAACATTTTCAAATTGTCATCATCCTCTAATTCAAAGAAACTATCTAAATTTTAAACAACTGAACAGATAAAACTTTCAAAATAAAAATTTTCAGTCTTGAAAAATATAAAAACTTTCAAATTCTTCACATCAATGTTAAAAATCTATAGTCTTTAAGTGTGTAGTTTTTGGTTAAAATATATCAAAGTTGTAAAAGCCAGTAAATACAAAAACTAAAATTATTTAAACTTTTCAAACAAACAGTATAAACATATGGTTCTGAGACATGGACTATTTCCAAATCAAATGAACAAGCTCTCTTAATAAATCAGAGAAATATATTATGATCTATTTTTGGAGGAGTCTGCATTGACCAAGTATGGAGAAGATGAACAAACCTGGAGCTGTACGAGGTACAAAAAGAACAAAATGTCTATTTCATCCGTCTAGAAAGACTATGGAAGATGTACTTAATGGAAATAACTTTGCTATGGGGAGGAGGGAGGGATCGAGGAGCTCATGATGCTAGAATCCAGCTTGACGTTTAGAACTGGTGGATTGTGGCACAGGATCTGGGCAACTGGCAGAGTGTGATCATGGAGGATGTGGCCTAGGATTGGTTTGTGTGCAAATAAAGAATAAGAAAACTTTTCATAAGTGTGATAGTTTAGGAATATAGAAGGCCTTGAACAATGTATGTGCAAACCAAATAGATGAACAGACTGAGGAGAGATTAAAAAAGGATGACCAAATGTGATGGATAAAAAACTGATGACATTGTTGGGCAAGCTAAACCATGTATGTAGAAATGTACTATTTTCGAGATAAACCATAATTTTTACTGAAAGCCTTTTAATTGCTATGGCTGCATTGGGACACCAATCTCATATTCAGATTTTAAAAATAAAAATATTGATATTTATGAAAAACTAAAAATTTACTGAAACGGTAAATGGAGAAGTATAGCTCTATGACTCCTTAGGTACTTCAGGTAATGTAGAAAGAAACAACATGACATTGTTAATAAATAAAAAAATATCTAGGTATTGCCTTAGTCTCTTAGTAAGTGAGAGAAATGTCGCTTATAAGCCAAATACATTAGGGAGAAGAACTATCTTATGTGACAGTTCTCGCATCAGTAAACAATATGTAATGTTTTTAAAATAAAGTCATTTAATGATTAACCTTATTAAAAGTTGAGAATAAAATATAATCACCTAACAGTAATGTCCGAATCTCTCAGGCCCTGCATTAATTCTTCAATAATATCTTCCATTTCGGCAGGAACTTCCAGATCTTCCTCCGCTTCATCTTCATTCTTTACGTTGAGAGCAGGAGTTTTGATATGATCACCGGTGGGCCATTGTGAAATGTCAATTGGAAGGATTCTCATACCTCTCTTGTATCGCCAAGAAATGACACGAGCTTTTAGAAATGTCAAGCCTATGACCATACAATTTCTTAATACTTCTCATTGGAAAATAAATTATAACATCAATAATTTCAATCATCTATACAAATTGAATAATTCTATACATCTATATAAAATCACACCCCATTTTTCATTAGTAATGTATTTTTTTTAAAAATAGCCTTAAAATGTCACCATAAACACTGAATATTGATAATCACACAAATGAAGCCTAGATAAAATGAGAAGAAAAACAAAATGCAGAAAATTCACAAAATAAGATAATCTTTACCAAATTTTAACATTATCTTCATAGTCCCCCGGAAGGTTTATAAACAACAAAATCTATCAACTTTTTATAAAAATATTATTTAAAAAAGTCAAGCGAGAATAAGATCTACCTATGCCTCATTATAATGTTATGCTTCAGTTTGTTTATTTGTTCATAGTTCTCATTGAAAATATGAAAACTACAGCTATTCTAAAAGCTGTCCTGGTAACTGATTTTGTCTTGGGTAGGTATGTAAGTATGTATAAATAGGTAGCTTTTATATAACAATTTTATTTTATTTAGAATGTTTTTGACCATTTTGATTTGATTTTAATTTTAAGTTCATTTTTATTACATTACAAGTAGAATTTCATATGTATATGTTCAAGCATGATGTCTGAAGTAAGAGTCAAAGCAGGAAGAAAAAGTTTAGTAACTAATAAGATTTATATTTATCATATTATTATATTAGAGAATGGCATTTTTAGTTTCCTATTGATAATCATGAAAACTACTAGATCATCTTGATAGTCCCTGGATAGTTTAACAATAATAAAAGTATTGGTTTTTACAGAGCAATAAAGCTCAAGCATTCTGGAAAATTGCAAGGAAACACGATAGCACAGCTTCCTGTAAATATTGTTTATGATCACTATAAATAATGTATAAGACCAAATTTTTAAACATATTAAAGATGACTTAAGTTTGTTTTCCATGAAAAAATTAATATGTTTTGTTATCTAGATGTAGTTGCAGAGAACATCAGAACATTCTTATACTTAATTATGAAATGACTAAAAATATAATTTTTTAATAAGTTTTCTTTAAAACTTTTGAGACATACTGTGTTCATAATAAAATTTTAGTATAAGGACACGAAACTGAAGATGCTTCGTGTAAAATCAATTTTTACAGTTAGTGACCCACTTGTTTTTCCACATGAAATTTTAAATTTTATTCAGTTAATCAAATGCACACTTGTTCAGAAATTCATCATGTGTATGAAGCAGACAAAAATAATCCAAATCGCATGTGACTCGGGAATCACAGCTACTACTCTCTTACAAGTGACTCATTTATTGTAACTATTTTTGATACAAAGAGAGTTTGCATCATTGTGATGCATTTCCTATATTTTTACATCGGTTGGTAATTTCGAAATTGTTAAATGTGTGTGTCAAAGTTTAACATAATAAAAATGTATTTAATGATTTGATGCATTACACCAACAATATATTCATTTCCTTGAAGTATGAGTTAATGAGAGTTGACTGTTCATCATATTTTCAAGTGTAATTAAATTTCCTATTTCATTATTTTATTACATAAAATAAATTGAACAATTGGCATGGAACGTTTTAATCACAAAAATAAATGGAAATTTGTCGGTGGGCTCAGGTGTCAGTGTGTCACTAGTAATCTTTAAAAAAAACATCTCATGTAGCTTCATAAAAATATAAAGGTTAGAATGTAAATTTGAGAGACCCAGATATGTTCAGTTTTTCTGGTCCGGAGTAACAAATGAAGAACCAGTGATGGATCTTCATTTATCGTTCAGAAATAATGTCACCAATAACGAGGCTGGAAAAACTGAGTTGTGAGGGTCCCTTTGTTTAGAATAATTTGAAAATGAATTGACAAATGATTAACCATCAAGTCACTAAAATATAAATGTTTACTATCCTATTTACCTATTCTCTGAATAACTTTCATGGCAAGTTTTCTACACAAGCGATACGGTTCACTTTTCCAATTCATGGTCATCATTGTTTTCAGTAATTTTGGAGCATAAGGGAGTAAATCCTCCCTTTTGCCATACTTCAAAATAGCTGCAATTGATAGCATAGGTCCAAAACGCATCCAGTTTAAGTTTTCTTGAGTGATCAACTAAAATTATAAGGCATCAGTCAAATAACTTGGTTTGATGATAATTAATACATTAATGATGAATCTTACATCGCATGCCCACTGAAAATACTCTGGCAACAAACAATCTTTCGTGTCTGTTCTTGTGAGGAACTGAGAGGTTAAATATGCACATGCATCTCTACAGAGATCAACGACCATTGCATACTTTTTGCAGATATTATATAATCTGAAAAAAATAGTAACAATGTTCCAATAACAAATAATAACTTTAATCATATCCATATCCCGGTAAACTAATTCATGCCAAGCAGGTATAACAATAAACACTGATAAAAATAATGCTGAAGCAACTCTTTAAATTTAAATAGGTCATAGCAATTGACGCAGAAGCCTATTGTTGCCAATTTATTGATTAGCTCCCTCAATAAGTCCTTAGCAATAGAAAAAATCAATAACTTTAGAAATGATATTTGCACCTTTGGATAACTGTAGAATCTTTGCCAACATCATTGCTATCTAGTCTCGACATGTGAAATGGTATTTTCACAATGATGGATAACCAAAGAATTAAGCAGTACCTTGTTTCCCAGTTATTATTGTCTTTTTCATCTTGATTTTCAAGCATAGTCAAGACAGGTTCTAAATCTTGAGCCTAAACCAATTCAATATTTATCCTTTTTATTCAATATTTATAAACAAATAAAAATCATTAATAAACACTTACAGAGTGAGGCAAATGTTGCAGAATAACTTTTGTACCCCTGACATTTGTAATTAAACGCATATACTGAAATGCTAGGTGCTTACTTCTTTCACAAAAGTTATTTCCTCTTACTATGAAAATTATTTCATCCAAAATTTGAGATAAATAGGTGTCCAATAAATGAGGCTGTTCTTTATATTGATCGACAATATACCTAAACCTTTCATAAGGTTTTTCTGCATTTGAACGACCATTTACAGGTTGTTCTGTGACTTCTGTTGTTTCTTTTAAGGAAGTGACAAGATCTAAAATCTCTTTCCATTCCACAAATCTTTCAAGTGAGCAGCCTAAACCAATCGGCTCTATAATATCTTCGGTATTAAATTCATCCATTTCAAGATAAAACTAAAGATAAAAATGGTAAGGTTCTAATCGTGGGAAGGTTAAGTTTACATCCCACTGTCAATGCCTTCATATTCTGCCTTTTATTTATACCTATAATTCTGTCCTTGTTTGTAAGTTGTATTTTAAATATGAATTAAAATCAACTGATTTGTTTTAAAAAAAAGTTAACAATTTTCCTTATTTTAAAAAATAATGTTTTTTTTATTTATAAAACAGTAATTTAGGACATTGTAATTATATAACTATTAGAAAGGGATGAAGACAAATTTATTCGTAAAACAATTATTTACTAGAGTGTGTAGTTTGTATTAACAGGTTTAAATGATTACAGATCCTTTTCATTCGTTTAAAAAGAATTGTTGAATCAACCGATATAGCCATAATGTTCGAGTGTCTGTTTAAATCAAACTCCAAGTTGCTTGGAAGAGTTGATGTTTTTTGGGTGAGCTCGTGTACAGTATAGTTAAATTAGGAATTTTTGGTGCCATATATCGTCTAATTTCAAATTAAGAATAAATTTAAAATTAAGAAAATAAAATTAAGAAAATGAAAGGGAATCTCTCCTGAATGTGTAATTAAATCTACATTTAGGTGCAGTGGAGTAGCAGGAAGAGGCTCTTCTTTAGGCACAAACATATCTCAAAAATAGTGGCTTGAACTGAAATTTTTATACTTTCCAAAATTAAAGCTTGTTAAATATTCTATAGAACAGCATTTACCATTCATCCCCATTATTTTTTTTTAGCTCAGAGGTAAGGTGTCGAAAACAATGTAAAATGATAAAAGTAGACTTTTAGTTAAATAATTAATTACTTAGGAATGAGAGGCAGAGAGGAATAAGATATAAACTAAGCTTCTCCACGAAATTATATTACATTTCTTTTTATTGACTAAATACTTCATTTAACGAAGTAAAAAAGAGGTTACACTATTTAATTTCTACTGCTATTCCATCATATCAGTCATTTCAAGCTGTTTACTCCTTACCTTTCAGCTCCACTTTTATGGGAGCACTATTGATGCAATTACTGTGTCATCTGCCATTGACACACTAGCGGATCCACAATTTAATTTTGGAAGAAGCTTCAACCCGAAAGCTTTTTTTTTTTTCATATATATAACGATAATTATTTTCGAAAAAAAAGATACTAACTACCTATATGAAATGGTGTTTAAGTGATTCTTGAAGTCCTATTAAATTTAATTACACGAACAATGATATTTTAAGAGATAATTTTTAATATTTTCTTCCATAAACATGGTTACATTATACCATTTTGGAGGGGAGGGGGAGAGGGAGAAGGGCTTCTTCCCGAAAGCTACATCCTCCTCTGGAATGACTGTTTTTTATTGATTTTCTGAATCTAAAATCACACAAAATCTAGTTCCCTTAATGCTAATTGCCCTATACAATCTAAAACCTTATAAGAATGTGCGTTCTCAAAAATTATGCTTGCTCAATTCGCCACCCTCTGAATTGATTGCTGGTTTATCGAACAGCGTCCTCAACGAAGTTAACAAATGTAACACAAAATGGAATGTACCTCTAATATTTGACGCGATGTAATTTTAATAAAGCTGTAACCATTTGACTAGAGCTACTTTACTTTTTCCATAAATCACAGAAGGGAAAGCGAAAAGATAATAAGATGGTTGATAAAGAAAATGTACTGGATTAATGGCAAGTCCTAAAGTTATAAGACAAACTTAACTCATGTGTTGCTTCGTTCAGGTTTCATAAAAAAACATATCTCGTGGTATAAGTGCCATAAGTGAGAAAATCGGATTCACGTCATCTCCAACGACCATCGCAATAGATTGGGAGTATTTTCTAATCCACACTTGAAAAAGATGCAGTCAGCGTCACCTTTAGCTGCGGTGAACTGTGTACCTTTTGCACTTCAGCCTAAGCCACTAATATAATCAGCGAGGTTTTATTCCTTTTGTTAGAAAGAAAATTTCCCTTCTGAACAGTGAGCAACCAAGTTCTCATCAAAATCTACATTTATCGATGTTTTACTTTATGTTTTCATATGTTGTTCAACTCTTTTCATATTTTCAGAATCACCAAAATCATATCAGCGTCGTAATCTTAATTTATAAAATATCTTGAAAAGTACACTTTTTTACTGCAAAACTTCTAATTATTTTTTTTAATGGGCAATTATACTTATTTTATTTTTTATAGAGCTGTTCTAATTCTCACATAGCAAGTCTTAGGAAATAAATTTCTTGCCCTGATCTGGAAGTTCCATTATGTTGATAAATCATTTTCTATAAATCACACACCTTCTTAATATAATGAAATATGGGTTCTTCTGCCGCTCTTTTAATGTTGCCCATGTCGCTTTAACAGCTTAGCGAAAACCTCAAACCGGTCTTCTGGTTCAAGCTCTGAGGATCAGAATGGAAATTATCTATGTCACAATATAAACTACTTAGACCGCTTCAGATCTTCTCTTACTACTACTTCTCAACAGTTATTTCATTAGGGGCATCTACATAGATGGCGAAAATTCATTCTAGACATGTAGAGTTATTGTTTAAACACCAGACAAACTACTTTAGCTAAAGAAGAGGTGGCTAAAGAAGAGGTGGCTTACGGATATAAATTAAAAAAAAAATTATAATGATAATATCCGACAATTTCGCACAAATCTAATGTAAAATCATTGGCACACCAAAGCAATGTTTCAGGTTTCTTTTTTATATACTTATTGAAGAACCAAATTTTGTTGTTTTTAATTATCTAGAAAATGGTGACCTTTGATTCACTCTAAGGAGTGCTTGATACATAAATGCTTGCTACGAAAAAATAGCTTTCGGGCTAAGCCCCACAAAAAATTAAATCATTGGTCTGCTCCTGATTTCCATTAAATTTATTTTATTTAATGTTACTCTATCTAATTTTATGTGAGATACAAGTCGTATCTCGGTTTTACGACTCATTGTTGCCGTGTATTAAAATAGAAATAAAATTACGATGAGTTTTACTTTCAGATAGGCCCAGCGGTATATATTATTAGATCTTCTTTATCTTGAGTACAAGAGTTATAGTATCCAATTATGATTATTTAAACATGCTCTCAGATAAATGTTTATTTTCAAATTTATTTCTTGAAATTTTAATTGTCAACAAATGACTGATTCTTTTGACAAAACAGTTCAATAGACCAATAAAAAACTAATTATATTTAATAAACAACAGGAAATGAAAACAAATACCATGTAGTCTTCTGCCTATCCTGAAAGAGAGCGCTATATCTATTACGAGAGGAACATTTCTATGATGTATGTCCCATGAGAGTAGGCGTTTTATTGACAGCTTAACGTTGATGATAAAGGTGCCGAAGGATCCATCATTAGAATTCGGTAGATGATGGACGACATTCAATACTGGCATAGAAAATGATAAATTATTGATGAAATGAAGATGGAGATGATCGGAGCAAGCATAATTGCTAACTTGAAAATACTCAGTTGTTCCCTTCATCGAATTGAATTGCTATTCACTCTTCACAACTTTACCTTCAGAGGTTTATATATTTTTCCTTTGGACGCAATCTAATGCAACTAGTTTCTAAAGTATAAATCAAATAGTATGAGATGAGATGCATCAACAATGAAAAGAGCTATACCGTTACGGAATGTTGCAGATCTAGGGATATATACCGTTTCCTTTTTGGATTCTATCGAAACCTGTTGATTTACTTTACTAAGTCTTCAAATTGTTTCTTGATAATCTCAGATTTTATCCTTTTTTTTATTTCACTCTTTCTTGTCTGCGCATGCATATGGTATGGTATATCACCAATAAAAGTGTTACATAACTTTTATCCTGTAATTAAATTATAGATTTGTATTGTATATAAATGTACTTAAATATTACTTGTATTTAATGTAGATATTTTGTAAATGAATCGAATATTGTATACTTCATACACACATGTAAGATATACAAGTGGAGAGTAAGTAAATTCTATTCGGGAGGATGCATGTAGCTGGGAATGGAGGAGGTGACGATGTAAGAGCGAGCGTGTAATCTGTACTAGGTATCAGGGCCTCCGTGGACATTCCGGCAGAGGGAGCCATTAGAGTGACCGTGGGAATCCAGGCTAATAGCAGTCCTCTCTCTTGTACTGGAGCTAATTAAATATCTCAGGCAAAAACTGTCTGTACTCGGGTTCTGTCTCTCCCTCCCCTTCCACCTCCCCGCTAAATGTTTAGGATTAAAAAACTTGGTCTTATAAATAATGAATCTGCGTTATACGGGAAGTAATATTATCATGCGAACTGTCCTCCACTACCATCTTGAGGTATCCACGTGTGTTTTCACAGTTAACATTTGTTCCTTGAAAACAACTTAAACTTCCTCAAATACAAGTTAAGGAAATACAGGAAAGAAGGAGTATATAAAAAAAAACTCATATGTTCTTATCCGATTTTCATTTGTTTGAATGTCATGGAACCACTAGCGGATCCAGGAATTGATTTTGGAGTGGGCTTCAGTCTGAAAGCTTTTTTTTTCGTATACAAAAATGTATTCACTTCAAAAAGCTTGTTGAGAAACTACCCTCTGGTTGCACTCTAATAATATGTCTATATAAGGAGATCACGAGACCATCTTCTTTTCAGACGCCTCGGAGGGTTATCAGAAATCGAAGAGGAAGCAAGATTAAAAACGAGAGGATTCGGATGGTTATGAAATTTATTATGGAAGGGTAGGTATCTGGATCGGGCCAAATCGGAAACACATGGAACATTAAGGTCATTATGGATTATTTTATTTGTGACAACGTAATTAGCATTGAGGTTTTTACGAAGGATTTTGGATTGTAACGATTGGATACGAGAGAAATTTTATGGTTTAGTGGAGCCCCATAACTCAACTCCGTAAGCCCAAATAGGTCTTTGTATAGTCAGGTATATTAGTCTTTTGTAATTAATTAAAAGTTTAAAGCGTTTGTCTAGTAAGTGTTGGAGTAAGCGGAAACGTCGAACAGTTTCTTGTCGTTTCAGTCTTGTATGAGGATTCCAACTGAGACCAGGTGGAGTCCAAGATATCGTATTTGTTCAACACGAATAAGTGGGATGTTATTAAAGGATACTGTAGGACAGGAAGGCATAGGTTTACGAGGAAGGCTTCAAAGTTAAAATCCATTTGACCTCTGAAATTTTTATAGCTTAAGGTCTCCAACACTTAATATATAAATAGTGGGTTGCAAACACGAAAGTAATAAAAAATATGTTTTCCGTTTTGCATTTGTTTAAATTGTCTTGGCTAATTGTAAATAAACTAAATTTCGCTTAAAGTGCTTTTGCATTCTAATGTTTGTACGATTGAAATTCAAATCTCAAAAAATTAAAGTTGTCTCCTGTGAGGTGATCCTCTGAAATGAAAGGGCCAATTAAATAACCGTTGATAATAACACTGACAACTTAAGTTAAAAAGTATTTTTTACTTATACTTGTGGATTTACGTAGACCCACACAAAGGAATTGTGAGGGTTATAATGTCGTCGCTGATTGCTTCATCCGTAAATAGTTCGCGCGAAACATTATGAGAATTGTCACTTATACCAGTACCACTACAACCCGTGAAGGGTCTTGGTTTCAGTAATATTTAGGGAAAGTACTGTTTCAAGGACAACGGTTGAGCAGGGAGGGGATCGGGCCAGGATCATGCTCAACCAACAGGTTTTCCTCCTTAATCAATTATTTAATTAATGGTACCCACTTTATAGAGGCTGAGTGTGCCCCAGCAGGGTCTCCCTATCCCAGGGTCGCCTCACGGCCGATGAAACAGTATAAATAATTTTTCTGCCATGATCCGGGATTCGAACCTGAGATCTTGAGCATTGGAAGCTTAGTGCCCTACCACTGAGCTACGAATTGTTACTTATATACCGATAAAATTTCATAAATTTATGATAATCTTCCGGTTGCAGGTGTTGTATCTCTGTACATGGTACGAATACAAGGCTTGCTCGTGGAGTCTGTTTATTACTCTTGTTTGGGCAATTTACAATTATTTCCAATTTCCAGCTATTCTTTGAGAGTTGGTCGTTTGATCTAATTCTACTGGATTAAGAATATTTTGTACTTCTTATAAACCTTGAGGAATAGCTGTTAGCTGTTAGAAATAGCTGTTCAGATTTTATCTGAATATTCCGATTATTTATTTATATATTCCACTCACTCATGCCACTATGGCAATACGGGTGTTCGCGATAGTGTGTTATTAGTACGCGAATAGTGTGAATAGTACTCTGATAATCAGTGGTAAACCACACAGGCGGATCTACGAGGAAGGCTTTCGGGCTGTAGCCCTTACTCCTTCCCTAAAGTGGTAAAATTTAACCATGTTTTATAAGAAAAAATATCTCTTAAAGTATTATTGATCGTGTAATTACATTTAATAGGATTTCATGAGTCACTTAAACACAATTTCATATAGATAGTTAGTTTCTTTCTTGTTTTCCAAAGTAATTATCGTTATATATATATATAACGATTACTCCAACACTTACTAGACAAACGCTTTAAACTTTTAATTAATCACAAAAGACTAATATACCTGACTATACAAAGACCTATTTGGGCTTACGGAGTTGAGTTATGGGGCTCCACTAAACCATCAAATTTCTCTCGTATCCAATCGTTACAATCCAAAATCCTTCGTAAAAACCTCAATGCTAATTACGTTGTCACAAATAAAATAATCCATAATGACCTTAATGTTCCATGTGTTTCCGATTTGGCCCGATCCAGATACCTATCCTTCCATAATAAATTTCATAACCATCCGAATCCTCTCGTTTTTAATCTTGCTTCCTCTTCGATTTCTGATAACCCTCCGAGGCGTCTGAAAAGAAGATGGTCTCGTGATCTCCTTATATAGACATATTATTAGAGTGCAACCAGAGGGTAGTTTCTCAACAAGCTTTTTGAAGTGAATACATTTTTGTATACGAAAAAAAAAGCTTTCAGACTGAAGCCCACTCCAAAATCAATTCCTGGATCCGCTAGTGGTTCCATGACATTCAAACAAATGAAAATCGGATAAGAACATATGAGTTTTTTTTTATATACTCCTTCTTTCCTGTATTTCCTTAACTTGTATTTGAGGAAGTTTAAGTTGTTTTCAAGGAACAAATGTTAACTGTGAAAACACACGTGGATACCTCAAGATGGTAGTGGAGGACAGTTCGCATGATAATATTACTTCCCGTATAACGCAGATTCATTATTTATAAGACCAAGTTTTTTAATCCTAAACATTTAGCGGGGAGGTGGAAGGGGAGGGAGAGACAGAACCCGAGTACAGACAGTTTTTGCCTGAGATATTTAATTAGCTCCAGTACAAGAGAGAGGACTGCTATAACCATCCGAATCCTCTCGTTTTTAATCTTGCTTCCTCTTCGATTCCTGATAACCCTCCTAGGCGTCTGAAAAGAAGATGGTCTCGTGATCTCCTTATATAGACATATTATTAGAGTGCAACCAGTGGGTAGTTTCTCAACAAGCTTTTTGAAGTGATTACATTCTTGTGTACACATTTACTTGATGTATTTATATTGTAATGCAGTTGTTGATATCTTCAATAAATAGTTTTTAAAAAAAAACTTTGAAGCCACTAATGCGACATTTTGTTTTAGAATTTTTTTAATTTTCTGGAGGATTTTAAAAAAGCGTACCTGTTATTTTCTAATAAATAAGAATATTTTAAGATTTGTGTCCTCCTTGGTGAGTTTCGCCATCCGAGGTGGACGTTACCGATTATTCCACTGCTGATTATTACGCAACGAAATACAACAATCCTTGGTTGAATGAAATGACACAAATGCCACAAAACTGCGTGCGGCATCCAATATCTTAAATACAGTTTTTGGCTCAGTTCTATAAATACATAATTTCTAATCTAATCAATTTTGAATTACTTTAATAAAATGAAGAGCTGCACTCAATACGTAAGTGAAAGTGCTTTCATTTGCTCGATTCGAAAAATAAAGATCTTCATAAATGATTACAGATAAAAGCAGGTTCAGAATTAGAGAGAGATAAAGAGTGATATTAAAGTGTTAATTGGGCCACGAATTTCGAGAAAATAATTTATTTTAAGCTTAAGTTAACTGTTTCTTTTTAACTTTTTACTTGTTTTGGCCTTAATTCAGCCAATGATAAGAATTAATATTCTCTGATTATATTTATTTCTAAATACATCACCTAATACTGATATAAATGTTTACTTTCAATTCGGGAGAACGTGAAAGAAGGACGGAAAATTAAGCTTGGACAATTATCCTAGCGTCAGACCTATTTATAAATCTTTATTAATAGTTAGGAAATCGATTTTCTCAAGTGCAAAAAGTAAATGAATACTTTTTTTTTTGGAGAGCCATTCAAATCCACAACTAGAATTTCACGCAGTCCTGAAGATTTATAGCAGTGATGCTTTAGTGCAGATAGTACGAGCGGTTTCCGCCCTCAGCGTGGCCCAGGTCAAGACGCAGAAGTTGAAAGGCGGAGGATTTGTAGAGGAGGGAGCGGCCTCCCAGAGACCATTGTTGAGGTGGCTTTTGGAATTGTTGAGCAATCTTGGTGAGTATTGTTGTAGCAAACAGCCGGAGCCATTGTGGGAGCGGTTGACGAACAGCGAGCCCACAAAGGCAGGGGCACAAACACAAACAACGGGGCAGCTCCAAATGGTCTTCTGACTTCGCCGCCTTCTATGCGCTGCTTTGACACTTCTCTGTCCCTCGTGTCACCTCTTTCCCGCATCCCTCATTTAAATAGCCATGATGTTCTTTCATTCCTTTTTCTAACAGGCAGTCCATCGAGAATGAGGGAGTATTTATTGCTATGTTTGTAGATATAAAGATCATCAATGGTATTTAATGATAAATAAAAAATAATACTATTTAAATATAAGCTGTTTACTAAAATTACATCAGTATATTAAGAAAGAAGAAACATATCATAGACATAAATGCTGTATAAATACTTGATTTCATCTCAACTTTTTTTTCAGTTCAATTCTTTATTGAGAAATATTCCAATCTGTCATACCTAAGGAAAATAGTAGCAGTGATAGAAGAGTAGCTCATTCACATTTGATGTACAATAAATAAACAGCAACATAACAATACTATAAGTAAATGGAAATAAACTAAACTAAACTAATCAAAATAACTTTTTTTTTTTTGTCCTCCCCTTCCTCGCCTTTAAGGCTATACGAGATTTTCTCGGGCCAGAGGGTGTGGGCGGGGAATTAAAAGACTCCCCCGGCACGGGGACGCGAACTCCTGACTATCTGGGCAACGGCGGTGCTGTGCACACTCGTTAGCCTGTTCGGCCATCTCACCCACACATCAAAATATCTACACATGCTTTTATACAATATTTAGAAAATTCATTCACTCAAGATCTCAACGCCAAGCCTTTCTCCCCACTTGTGGAAGGACGGGCAGGACTCTAGAAGATCCCAGTGTCTCTCACTCAGCCGTATAACTGGTATTAAGGACCAGTCATATCAAAATTAAAGCCAGAAATTATGTCAGGACGAAGGGTGAGGTACTCTTTCTCATAAATAAAAAAAAAAAAATCCATGTATAGCTTGTAAAGTGTACAGCTACTCCACACAATCCGCCTTAATTAAAATCACCAACGACATTCAAACTGCAATAGATGATAAAAAGTTAACAATCCTTATCCTTCTCGACTTCTCCAAAGCCTTCGATTCCATCAACCATTCCATCCTTATCAACAAACTGAAATTATTATCCTTCTCCAATAGTTCCATCTCTTGGTTTCAATCTTTCCTTTCACAACGTACCCAAGCTGTCTCCATACCCAACCAACCACTATCTGCTTTCCTTTCTTTATCCTCTGGAGTTGCCCAGGGTTCAAGCATATCTCCTCTCCTTTTCAGCTCCTACATTAACGACCTACCTAAATCAATTCTCCATTGTTCCCATCACCTTTATGCAGACGATTCACAGATGTACCTATCATTTTTCCCTCCTGAGTTACTGGGGGCATTTGCCAAGATCCAAGAAGACCTAGATCGAATCAGTGCCTGGGCAAATGTAAATGAATTAAGGTTAAATGCTGCCAAAACTCAGGCCATTGTCATTGGTTCCAAGCCCCTCCTTAGATCCTATACAGACTTTCCCATCCTTCACCTTAATGATCAGCCAATCTCCTTCTACTCCTCTGTTAAAAATTTAGGATTTTTCATTGATCAAAACCTCTTTTGGAATCACCATATTTCTCATATCACTCGACGGACAATTTCCACCCTCAAACTATTCCATCGCTTCCGCCATCTCCTACCTCAACATACGCGTAGACTCCTAGGTTCCTCTCTCATTTTCTCCCACTTTGACTATAGCTGTGTGGTGTATGATGGCCTCTCTGTGGAGCTCCGTGATAGACTGAAAAGACTAATGAACAGCTGCGTAAGATTTGTGATCGGGGCCCCAAGATACTCCCATGTTTCTCATGGGTAACTACGCTGAGTTAAAGTGGCTTTTTCCCTCCCTCCGAAGACAATATTTCCTACGTACGTTCCTCTACCAAATCATCAACAACCATCGTCCTTCTTACGCCTACAACCTTCTCCAGTTCAAATCCTCAGTCCATTCCCTGTCCACAAGATCTCGACCTTCTAACCTTTACATGCCTTCTCACAGATCTGCCTCATTCCAAAATTCCTTTATTGTTCGCTCTGTCAATTTCTGGAATTCACTCCCTATCAAAATTCGACATTCCACATCCATATCCACATTCAAAACCCTCCTATTCCAATTCCTATTCCAAAAACAGTCAGATAGTTGCTAACCATTCGACCTTATTTTAATAGAGAATTTGATACATTTTAATTTTTTAAATCTTTATTATTTTCTTAAAAGTGTATACTGGTCTATCAGTGCAAATAGCTTGAAGAGTCTTGTCATAGTATTAATTGTTTTGTATATAGTTTCGTTTGTTTTGTATATAGAAGGTTTACCTTATTTTTTTTTCATTATTTATTTTTTCGATTGATTTTATTTTGGCCAGATGTAATCTTTTAGTTTTGTTTTATTTTGTTATTCTCAAGGGACTGTGTCCCAGAATAAAGTTATTTTTCTATTTATATTTCTATTTCTAAAGTAAATTCCTTAGCTAGTTCAGGAAAACGGCAGTTCCGTTGAGAAATACGAAGGATCCCATGGACAAACTTGCTCTATAATATTTCTGTCGAATACTGAATACACCAATTAAACCCATTCCTTTTCTGATATAATGTGTGCAGCAAAAATCCATTCCACAAACTCATAGGAGACACATTTCTTTTACAATAGTTGAAGTTACTGATAAAAGTTGGTTTGATCAAGATGGGAGGAGGAAAAATGACGAATTTTGGATCTTGTGCGATGGAAGAGAAGGATGACCTATGGTACCAGTGCTGCAAGAGCTCCAAGTGGACCCATTCTGAGTCTACCGGATGGGACCAGGAAGACAACAGTCATATGGTCTATAATAGTCCAGTAAAATTAGTTAACATTTTTTACCAGTTAATGTGGGGGGAGGCGATAAGAAACAATTTCTGGCGAAGTTTCATCTTGATTTTTTTTATTTTGGGGTAAGGCTGTTTTTTCTCTAATAAGTGCACCTTCTGCATTTTAATAAAATTTACTTTTTGTATATTTTAATAACTGTTCATGGTTCCTTTCACAGTTATATATTTCTTGTTTGTGTTACATGTTAATTAAATTTGATAGACGTTCTTGTTTAAGTTGTTTTTGATGATGTTTTAAAATCCATTTTCTTTTTTTCATCTTACTTTATAGCTATTATAGCTACTTTATACCCATGATGATGTAAGATGATAAAAATGTAAATTTTTGGATAAACTTTGAAGACAAAAAGTCCCTTTGAAGAAAAAAGAGACAATTGAAAAAACTCTTGGTATTAGGTAAGATACTGAAAAAGTTCTCCTAAAAACTTCACTTCTTAAATCCATTCACCGTGACCAGGAAAAATTACGAAATCATAAGCTTTTCCCATAATTAAATTGAATAGATAGATTAAACAATCAAATATCAAGGGTTTTTCAAGCTTTTAATGGCTATTCAATTGAATTTTTATGTTGTAAAAAATGATGAAATTGCAATCTTAAAAACCCTGTCGTTTTTTAGATATGAATTTACAAAAACGGGCAAAATTAATTTTCGAGCGAGATTTGAATTTGAAGATAATAAAAGGGACGTAGTGGAAAATGATGAAACTTGTACGTTTTATAATATAAAACTTTCTAATGAGGACATATGGAATAAATTTAGTGACTGAGACTTAATCGGTTCCGGAGTTATATCGTATCAAATATGCTTGGATATTACGTTAATGTACAAGTTCCATCATTTTCCATTATGTCCCTTTTATAATATTCAAATTCAAATCTCGCCGAAAATGACTTTTGGCCGTTTTTGAAAATTCATATCTAAAAAACGACGAGGTTCTCACGATAGAAATTTCATCAGCAAGTAGTAAACTGATTGGTCTATATATGAAAATAAAATTAGAGTTGAAACTTTTCATTAATATAGTATAACTGCGCTTAATGTCTCGTTTTATGTTACTTTTAATTTTTTAATCACAAACCTTGAAGAATGGTGTCAAAACTGGAGGATTACAATAAATTCCAATAAATCCCATCAAATCACCTTTACCCTTCGTCGTAAACCAATGACTTGCTGTCCTATAGTATCCTTTAATAACACCCCACTTATCCCTGTAGAACAAATCCGATACCTAGGACTCCAGCTGGACAAACGTCTCACTTGGAATCCTAATACAAGACTGAAACGACAAGAAACTGCTCGACGTTTCCGCTTACTCCAACACTTACTGGACAAACGCTCTAAATTTTCAATGAATTACAAACGACTCATATACATGACTATAATAAGACCTATTTGGACTTATGGAGTTGAGCTGTGAGGCTCCACTAAACCATCAAATTCCTCTCTTATCCAATCTTTACAATCCAAAATCCTTCGTAAAATCCTCAATGCTCCTTACTTTGTCACAAATAAAATAATCCATAAAGACCATATGTTTCCGATTTGGCCAAATCCAGATACCTATCCTTCCATAATAAACTTCATAACCATCCGAATCCTCTTGTTTCTAACCTTGCTTCCTATTCGATTCCTGATAACCCTCCGAGGCGTCTGAAAAGGAGATGGCCTCGTGATGTCCTCATGTAGACAAATTATTAGAGTGCTACCAATGGGTGGTTTCTCAACAAGCGTGTTTCATGTGATAATATTCCTATGTACAAATTTACTTGATGTATTCATACTAATACAGTTGTAAATATAATAATAAAAGTTAAAAAAAAAAAATTTTTAGTTGTCAGTGTTTTAACAATTTTCCACATTACTTCTGAGATATATTGTGAGGAAAACAAATTTAGAGCAAAACATCATAATAATTTTAGTTTTTATTTTGTTTTGATATCTCCATAAATGTCGCAGTTAGGGTAGGTAGGATGCGCTGATACCGACTCACACTAAGTTGTTATATTTGTTGCGCTATAACTAATAGAACCAGTTGATTCTCAATGATCAAATTCGTATCATACATTCTTATCATTAAGAGATACGATATGTACCAATTTCATAATTTATTGTTCAGCCCATTTTGTGATATGTAACATCAAAAATCTCCAAAAACGACTTTTGAGCATTTTTGAAAATTCATATTTGAAAAAGTACAAGGCATTCAAGATTATAATTTCAACAGCAAGAAGTTCAGTGGTAAGACAACATACGAAGAAAAATTAAAATGGTTACTCTTTTTTTTTATTGCACTTTTGCATTCCTAAAAGTCTCAGTTTTTGCCAATTTTCATGATTCTTTAAGCCACATTCCTTTCTTATTAGGTGATTTATTGATAAGTAGAAATGTAGACAAGATATTCATAATTATTTCAGGTTTTATTTTGGTTTGACTTCTAAAAAATAACCAGAGTTACAGGCATTTTCTCTAAACATGTTTTCAGACGAAAATAAAATTAGAAATGGCCGCTGAGAAAAAACTGTGAGCATCAACATTTTTTAACTACGATTTCGAACTCTCAAATAAATATGGAATAGCTGTTAAAACAATTATAAGAATCAAAAATGAGCAACAAAATTAATTTAAATTGTATGATTTCAAATGGATTGGTCCTTATTTTTTTTTCTAAGTTCTCTATTTATCATAAGGATAAATCGAAACAGTGATTTAATGAACACTATTGGTCACAGGAATTAAATTTAAAATAATAAATTTTTTTCTGAATTTCATTATAACTATTTTAAAAGCTCGTCCTATAGTTTTTAATACTTACGGTTATCAGGTAGATCTAAAACGGAACTGTTCTAGAGAGGAAGAATATTGTTGTAACAAGTGGCCCCCACACGATGGGGCACCTGGTACTTAGCTCTTGATCTTTGTCCTGCGGAAGATGATCTTCTTTAGGCATCTCTGCTAATCCGAAATAGTTCGAGGAATAAATTATCAGTACTACCAAATCCAAGTATGATCCATTAATAACGCTAATGTAAAAGAAGAAACGTGAAAGAAAAAAGAATAATAAAAAAAATTCTCTCACTTAAATTTTACTTTTTTTTTTCAATGTCCTGTTTCCTAATCTAGATCCCTTTTCCGGCAATCAGAAACGGGTTTTGTTGAATGAGGTATCAAACGAAAGGGAATTTCATGAAGAAGTGACTAATCCTGATTTCCATCAATAACTTTATTTAATGTTATTGAAAAATATTGGGAGATTTCAAAATTCAATTGGTCTCAAAGTCAACCAATCATGATAGGATAATTAGTTTTTAAAAGATTTCGTCGCGGCCATCAAGACCTGTTATAGTTCCGTAGGAACTATTGGACCCATCGTTTTAAATCCCAAAAATATCCAGTTTTCGAGATAAATCGTATTTCTTGTCGAATGCCTTTAGATATTAAGGTAGCCATGAGATATTTATCACCTATTTAGGTTTCAAAAAACAAAATATTGCTAATTATGATAGCCTTTGACGAACAAAAGTTCCATTAGAAAGGTAAAGGGAGAAGAATAGCGCTATCATCCTTTGGATACTTTGGATAATATAGAAAGAAAGTTTTTGTTACAATTAATAAATAGAAAAAAAAAATCTAGGTATGGTTTCTATACCAACATTAATATACTTCTAAACTTTTAGTAAAAGGACTACAAATTAAGGCACTTAACAAGTATGTCTTGACATTAAATGATTAGTATAGTTTAGAGATAGCTGTGTCTTGTTGGTGAATTCTTAAACTGGAGGAATATTTTCCAATGGGACAAGCTAATCACTTTACTAAGTTATTACTGTGATCTATGTTGTTATCTTGATAATCTATTTTAGCTGATAACACATTTAGCTAACTTGATAACATGTTTAGCTGTTAAAGCTTATACGTCGAATGCAAGATTGTAAGAAATGAAGAGATGGCCTTAACAGTTCCCATTAAGGTATACTAGTTAAGGAAATAATACATTTTACCTTGAATATGCCTAACCCAAACCCAATCAAACAATTTCAGAATATGATTCCCCACCCGTCATGCAATAAAAGGATGTTATGTTACAAAATATTTATTACTGTTCAATTATCGACTGTAACTGCTTCGACCAATGACAACTCTATTATATACTCTAGCATCATATTTAGTTAGTGATGACTTCATCTAATGGAGAAAACATGACTGCTGCTGCAAAGTGTTTTCCTCAAATGATTCATCACTTACTATTTATACTAGTTAACATGGAAGTGAAACCTATGTAATAAATATCTGAGAAATCAAACAACAGGTCGATCCTGAATTGTGAATTATCTAAAATAAATAGACCAGCTCTTTGGCAGACTATCGATGGTTGATTGAGGTGCCTCATTCTTGGAAGAATTTATGGTCAACGCAGAGCTCCAATCAGCTGACTACCCTATGACCAACGTCACTCACTATAGGCTCGAGTGGAACAGTAAGTGTATGTCGAAGTTATGAGGAAACATGTCTGTACTTTTTGATAGAGGGCTGCTTCATGTGCTTTTCGATTTGTCTTTATCCCGGCTTAGTCGATTATGGACCCTCCTCCATATGGACTTTACTAGCTCAATCACACCTCCATTGAATTGCTGGTTTTGCTCTTTTCGCACTCCACAACATGTATCATGACGGCTCGCAGCCCTCTGTCCAATCTACGTGTTTACGAGAACATAGGAATCCTAAGCTATCTGTTGTATTTTTAAAGAAAATATCTTAATTGGTTTTCTTCATGATGGCGATTTCAAACTGTTTGTGCTGAAACTCGAAACCTCACAACCGCTTTATTGTTGAATCTCATTGCCTGATAGAACTTGCGATTACAGATCCTGCTGAAGGCTATATTTCCAAGTTCATCCTACTCTATGAATACACTGAACTTGTTGTTTGTTTATTCAGGCTTTAAGGCGTAAAACCCCAAGATCATCAACGCCTGTGAGTCAATTATGTTTGTAAACTCTTTAGAGGAGAAACAGAAACAAAAATGAACAATCAAAAATTAATAATAGATAGATATAGTGGTATATGAAAAAGATATTTAAAAACGTATAAAAATGAAATATATTAAGATAGATACAAAAAAAAAGAACAACAAAATACAAATTATATCCACTTTTATATTTTATTAAACAGTATAGATTTTAAGAAATTTTATCACGGTTCCTATGTTTGATTCGTCGTTGCTTAATACTACTGATATATCCGGTTTTAGTGATAATCGATTTAGGCTTGAAGTATAATAGGTGCATTATTGGAAAATATGGTTGACTGTGAGAAGACTATTGCAATGCTGACAATTTGGTGGTGGCTGCTTAGTGATGAAATGTACATGGGTTAGGTTCGTGTTTCCTATTCTTAATCTGGTCACTGCGACTTCCTCTCTACGATTAGGGCGGTTTGATGTGATCCAGGGCTTAACCGATTTTTTAACAACTTTCAATTTGCTAGGTAGGCTTTCGTTCCACATAGACTGCCAACTATCCAATATTTCTTTTTTTAGAGGAAAACTTATTTCTTGAGGGGTCAGGGTAGGAGTACCTCGGTCTGGAAGCGCGAGAGCCTGTTTAGCTGCCGCATCCGCAAGCTCATTACCAACTATACCCACGTGACTTGGAACCCATATAAAACAAACCAATTTACCTAAATAATCCGGAGTGGGAAGATATTTGTGTATTTTATGAATAACTGGATGTTTTGAGTACATATCATTTAAACCCTTTAATGAACTCAAGGAGTCGGTTATCAAAACTATCGAAGCTGGAGTTATTGACGTGCAGAAGTGGAGGGCTGAAGATATTGCGTGAAGTTCCGCTGTGTATATGCTGTTCGGTCTATGTAATTTTATTTTATGCGTGGAGTTATGGGAATACACTGAACTGTTTTACCTGTTTCCTAGAATAATGACCAGACTCTTATGATTACTGTGTGAGAGCGTTGTGTTTTATGAGATCAAGTCTATTGTCTAACCCTGAAAGTGCCGAAGTTCTTACTATTTCTTCAATAGTAAATTTTATAAGACATTTTAGAAATCTCTATATGCATTGGATAAATGACCACTGATCGTAAAAGACGAATGTTTATTTTCTTAGGCGATTAAATCTTAAAAAGGGAAGGTTGAGGTGTCTTGGCCATGTGTAGTGTACAATCGCCTCCCAAAATTGTTAATGTGCGGGATGCCAGGAGGTGCTCGAAGACATAGACGTCCTAGGAAATGAGATTTTTGGGCGACGTTGTGAGAATGCACACGCCCTTGAAGGGCAATAGCGCCAATAATAATAATAATAGGCAAATTAATTAACATCAATAACAAATTCCATAAACAAAATGAATATGTTATTGTTCATTTTATTTTTCATGGATCTTTGTATAGATTAAGATGAAAATAAAAGTATTAATATTAAATTTTAAACCAGAAAAATTCAAATCATAGCGCTAAAAGAAGACCAGTAATATCTATATTTTTGTAAGTAGTCCACTTTAATTTGTGAGTTAAAAAATGGACTTAGTAATGGGAAAATCACTATAAGCGCGAAACCGATTAATAAATTTCCAAGGACTAGATCGAAACCTGTTTGGAAGATTTTCTTAAAAGTCTTGCGAAATTGAGTTTTGGCGGTGGCCGGTGTACGACAGTATCACATTCAGGATTTAATTTTGAGGGATTGGATTTTTTTTTTTTTATAATAGTAACTGCACTGGTGGAGAAATAATAGAATCTATATGAAATAATATTTAAGTGGTCTTTGATTGAAGGTCTATAATAACAATAATTTTTTATGGATAATGTTTTTTATATTTTTTTTCTAGACACGCTGTTTACATTATAATTTAAAATAGAGAACGTAATGGGATTGTTTATATGTTTATCTCAGATCAATGACAGAAAAAAATATGGACCGCTGAAAAAAAAATTCATTTTTGGGTGGGGATTATGGACAGAATTCTTCCACCCATTGGATCCATCAATGGTATGCGAAGATGTTGACCACGATTTGTGGTTTCACAACTCGAAAAAAATATTTATTTTTACCTCTTATTAAATAAAATAAAGATACGTGAATTTAATTCTAAGTAAAAATCACCCAAAATCAGGATTGAAGATGAGTAGAAGGTGTAATTGAAGCCTGTTTTTTCATTAAAAAAAATATCGCAATAATCAACAAAAGTATATGTATGTCAAGAGAGAAAGAAAATTTTCGGAAAGAGCAAAGAAGACCACACAAGAACCAGGGGCACGTGTTAAGAAGACCACACATACGGTGGCACGCGAGCTCGGGGTTCGTACCAGACCGAGTACGTTCGGCTACCTTCGGAAGGAGTCGTCCGGCACGCGCCACTCGGGGATCTTCGTGTGTGTTCGGGCCACACACCGACTACCCACGCGCCGCGGATCACACCTTGTAATGAGATGGCAATTTGTCAATTAGGGAACTACCGGGGTCGACCACCCGTACTCTGGTTCTACCGCTTTTATACCATCTCCTCTGTCTCCTTTTTATCTCCTCGCTTACTAAAACAAATAACCCGTCTCCGCTCGAGGTGGGGATTGAAGAATGGCCAGCAGGGCTCACTACTGCCCGATCCCACGGTTCATTTCTCACGTTTTGACTCTTGTAATAAAATTACACTCTTGTTTAGCATATAATGAGTGCTTAGAATTCACATTTGTCTGTTTAAAAACATATTCTTTTTGTATAATGAACATTTTAACAGCCTCATAGATATTGCTTATAAAATAATTTAAATCGGAAGCAATTGGTATTACTCTCTGCGTGGTATCGTAGTATCTATTCCTTCGTGGTATATGTTTCGGTTCACACATATTTTTTTTAAATAAAATAAAATTACATTCTTAAATAAAGGTTAACGTTTTTATATGACATATTTTTCCTCTGCTTTTGGAAACACTTGTTTTTAAAAACATTATTTTGAGAGCGAAGAATGCAAATTTTGTAATTGCAACGCATAGTTATCGATGTAGAAATGAATTTATAGTAGTTTTACAAAAACTAAATTATTTACAATAGTTTTATTTTGCGAATCTACTAAAAGGTTGGACCGACGAACCTAAAAGTTTGGACGATGAATATATACTGATTCGGGTCTTAAGCGTACTGCTCTGTTAAATGAGTAACACCCTTATGGTCCTTATCCAATGGTGGGTACAAAATGGATCAACTGCCCCCTTCCAGCGAGAAAAAAATTAAAATAAAGTGGTAACATATATTGCTAATATATTTCTGAAAAATTTATTAATAGGGACAGGCTGGTTATTAGTATTTCAAAAAATGTTGAAACTAACATTTCCACACTTGAATTAATTGCCTTGTTTGTCCCATCGTTTCGAGCTGGCTGCGCCCTTGTGTACTCGCAAGATACTCATTCTGATGGAATTTCCGTGACCACAAGGTACTCATTCTTCATATCCTTAGGCGGATCAATATTAGTTACCTCTCTCCCCTTAAACTCTGATATAAAATCTATTGCCTAGCCTGCTTTGAAAAAAATAAAATGATTTTATTTATATTTATAAAATAATAAAGACCGGATAAAACATATTTTAGACATTCTGGAATTACTCTGGATTAAACTTCTAAATTTGTCTTCTGAGTTTACTTCAAGATTAACTCCTGTTACTCATCGGAAATACCTGTCTTGACTTTTCTTGTTATCCGCTGCGTTAATTCTTTTCGCAACTATGACACCGGGAGCCTTCTCTTGCCTTGTTTATTAACGAACAAAAAACATATACATGAAGTTTAAACAAGTTGAGCATTATATTAGCTATATAATATAATCTAAAATTTATACAAGTAACTAAATTCATATTTTGCAAGTGGGAAAAAGTAAAATACCTTTAGAAAGGAATGTTTTTATTCAGCCCAAGATTGAGAATAACACCTTTTTCTTGAAAAATTTTATAATTAGCTTTTATAAGAGAAAGTTGTGTGTATTGCTATCTGACAAAATTAAACCAATGTTTGTTAATAATAAACAATAGAAATAATTACAATATTCTTTAGGTTCATTTTTAATATGTTATCGATCAAGAATGAATAGTATTTTCAAGGAGATGATTCCTAGTGCAATTTAACCATAGTATTCAATACGAGCTATTGTAAAATATTAATTATTAATTGCAAAACGTTACTATTTCATAGCTACTACATGAATATAAATATGTGGGTTTTAGGCTCTTGACTGCCTAAAGAAAGAAATCCTTCTATTTAATTACTATTGAAAACAGAATTTAATATATCCACTCGGCTTTTAAGTTGTCATTGAACAATTTTAGTTCCACTTTTGTCTGTAATAAATTCAAGACACATCATGTACTATAGCTGATCTTATTTTCAAGAAATTTTAGAAATTGTGCGGTTTGATAACTAGGTAGTTGTTCTATATAAATTTCATTCACACTTTCACACACTCACAGGTAAATGTATTCCCTCAGGCACACACATATTTTAAAAGCAGCTATTTCTATTTGGCTCAAAATTGGGAAGTAGAGAAAAATGGATGCTATATCGATCTTATCGAATTTCATTCTCTATTACCTCTTACACAAGCGCATAACAATTTGTCCTAATATGTCTCTAACTCAAAACGCGCATGTTCGATCAGGACCAAAGTTGGAGAAATTTTGGGGTATGATGTTAACGGCCTAATATCAACAATTTAAATTAATGAACCTAATTTTTAAAAACACTAACAAAAAATGGAAAAGGATTATATTTGAATCAGTTATTCAAAAAATAACAAGTGTGGACGTTTACACAATTTCGAAAACCACGCAAAAACTTTTTTATTCTAAAATTTTCATAGATAAAAGTCCACAAAACAATTATACCACAGTTGAGGAACTGCGACCTCCAAACGTTGTTGTGCGAGACTTATTAATCTAGTGCTAGAATTAATTAATATTTTATTATTCAGGTAACAAAAATTTGAAAATGAATAGAATTAAGTTGAATATATGTATGTGAGTGTGTGTATTTAGTGACAAATAAAAATAGTAACATCAAATAAGTTGTTGCGGCCTCCATTAGTATTGCCTGGACCTTTCTGCGGCCTCAAATGATAAAAAGCAAACTTTTTTTTTAAACAAATCATATAAAAAAATATAAACTTAAAAATCAAATAAATAAAATCAAATAAAAGACAGGAAAATTCTTTTGAAGAGGAAAATCCATATGAAATTTTATGTAATTCGTCGAATGATTTGACAGATCGTTCATCTTAAGACCTCCTGCTGTTTTTTTTTAATTTGCTGTTAAATAAGCTGTTTTTTTTTTATTACTTATTATATGCCAATCTAATTAGCAGTTAACAGAGGTTCATAAGCAACATCAATTAAAATTTAATAATACTAATTAGCATTATTAGGAGTTTAAAGCATGTTACAGTTGTTTTACGACCATTAATACTGTAGCACTTATAGTTTGATGAATCATCAAGTCATTATGATGTTGATGTTGGTGTGATCATTTGTTACTAATCAACTTTAGATATTGCATTAAAAAAATATATATTCAGTTTGATAGAGAATTTGAGAAAATTTCTAATAGTTTTTTTTTTTCACTCAACACTAGAAATTTAATACTGATATAACAAAAAAATCACGTATCACTATATCCCATGAAGGGATTTGTTTATTTAGAAATATTACATTCTGTCACAATCAAGGAGTTTTAATAGTGTTCAGAGAGCACACTCACACTGTATTTACAATAAGTAAAAATAAATAATACAGAAACTAATAATAATAAAAATAAATGTATATAAACAAAAGAACTAACCTAATCACACATATTTGGCTTGAGTGGAGGATCTGGCCATTGCCAAAACTCCAATATATGCTTACTCACAGAAGGTCTCTGGGACACTGCCGCTTCAACCTTCGAGGAGGATTGTAAGGATGGGTGGTGCTGGATAGAGATTGTGCAAGGGGATTTGGATGATAGGTAAGGTTCTGGTGAAATTTGGAGAATTTTTCTGGGATAAGGTCTAGGACAAATGGGATATTAAGGTCATGGTGTAGGATTTTGTTATTTACATAGAACGGAGCATCAACTAGGTCTAATAATAGAAAAAATAAAATAAAATCCGTTGGGAGTCAAATAAATACTTGGAGAATAAATTATTAGACAACCCTCCTTTCCCTCTCTCGTTCACCGTAACTGCAAATCATTTATTTGTATTACTGAACAGTATTTTATCAATTTTTCACTTTTTACTAGATTTTTGAAACAAAAAGGGCGGAAATTAGATGGTCAACTGTTCAAGTTGAGAGTCATTGTAAGTATCGATTCAAAAAGTGTTGGAAACGTTTGGAAAATTTTTGCAAACGGATTAAGCTAACATAAAATACATATGAAAATAAGCCATTATAGATATATAAAGAACAGGACTAATAAATAAGGAATTGCATGGTGCAGCCAAATCTAAAACATTTGTTTACTTGAAACTATAAAATTCGTACTTACATTTATGAGGTTGGCCTTAGATTTTCAAATGGTTTTCTCTCAAAATATTATCATACATCATATTATCAAGTGTATGCTTTAAAAGAACAGATTTTCTTCCAACATCAACATTTGTAATTGGACTTTTTTTCATAGGATTAAAATATTTGCTGCAACATCTATATTAGAATTACTTCTGTTTTAAATGTAGTTTATAACCATCATTTTAAAGATCTTCATGACAAAAATGTTAACAATGCCTACATGATTTTGAATCAGATTTTGGAAGGGTGAGTTGTGGGAAGGTGAATACTGTTATATCACCTCCTCATCTATGACCGCACGGTGGAACCGGTCTCCATCCGGCAGCCATCTACATACTTATCTCGTGTTTTCGTCTCGGCTTTAGTGCCCTTTGTGTGAATTAATATTCAACCTTTTAAAGTGCTACTAATACGTAACACGGAAAATTCCGATCCCTACTAAACGGTTCATTTAATTACTAAGTAATTAACTGTAACTCATTTAAACGAAAACACTTAGTTACATATTCAAGCTAAAGAAAAAAAACACGAACATTCATGTCTATTTTTAAATATATTTGAACAGAGGGATTAAAAAAAAAATTACTGCTAAGATATACAAATGTAATGTTTTGATTAATTATGATTGTTGCTATTGTTTTTATAAAATTTTCCAACTCCCTTGCTATATAACTAAAATTATACTAATGCAATGTAAATAAATAAATAAAACTGTTAAGATATGCTAAACTAAAGCACAAGGATAACTCATGATATCCGATTTTTAAGTATAAAAATAAAACTAGGTTTTATGTCCAAACTTATTACAGAAAATAATGTAATCGTAATCTGAAAGCAAAAACGACTTTCGAAGAAAAAAAACATTTTCCTTGTATTATTGCCTCATTCAAATAATTATCATTATAAAATATAAGTTACGTTAGTAGCAATAACTTTTTTTTTTAGAATTGATACTTTGGGTTTTAGATATATTCACTACACCCAATAATCAAAATTTTACTACTAATATATTATTTTTCATGCATTTGGATGGATTATTTTGAGAACAATAAGTAAAATTAGCCGGTATGTATTTCGACTGATCTCTAACTGCGTGAAGACTGTTTTCGTTATAAGATGAAGGCTTGGTGGATCTACTGGCGAATCTCCGAGCGAGGGTCAGTGAAGACCTAAGCAGATGGAAGAGGATTCTCCGGGATCGGACATCAGAAGAATGGAACCGACGATGGGTGACAACGCCAAAAGGATCTACTATAAGAAAATACTTCCCCACCGTCGGTTCGAGAATGGAAACCACATGGCTCCTCCCGGACTATTGGATCTAACAATTCCTTACGGGGCAAGTAAACATTCATTCGGAGTTTCTAAAGGTTGGTTAAACATAGAAAGGACAGCGATCCTCTATGCCTAAGTTGTAGGGTACCACAGACCACCGAGCATACAATATGTCTAGTGGGTATACCTCCTATGGTACACTGAGGGACAGGCTGCTGAGTAAGACAGGTTTCTACGTTCTATCGGAATGAACGGAAGAGGAAGGTCTAGTGTTTCAGCTAAAGCAAGAAGAGGAAGCTGTATGCGTTGTGACAATTATATATATATATGTTTCTTTGTTTTTCGCTTTTCTGGCTGTAACCGCTTTTGTCTTTGAGACGCTGCGATGACCCCACGACGTAATTAGCCGTGTCAGGGATTTCGCAGCGCGAAACGGGTATCGGTATCGGTTCCATGTTTTTTTTTCCTGAACCCATCCTGCCACGTGAAGATATGCGAGGAACAGTAATCTCTTTGAATCCACTTCTCTTCCAATGCTTTCTTGTATTTTGGTTTGAATCTTTTCATTCTGAAATTCATAAACCCGTCAAAAAGTGCCCCTCTCAAAATATTAAAACCACTTCAAAATGTTCCCCTCTCAAAATTTTGATGGCGCAAGTTGCGCCATGAACCCCCCTTCTGGACACTCCCGTCTATCACAGTGTCATTTATTTTTGTATTTTCATATATTATTCCTGATAATATATTCATTGCTCAGATGATGGAGTATATTTAATAGTGTTGCTGTAAAACGAAAAAACAAGGAAATCTGATGAAAAATAGCGGAGTTACAGAATTATGACAAAAAAAAAAAATCCAGTCACTGTATGGCAGAGCACTTGTGAAACTCATATTATAAGAGCATTAATGCCCTTTACTGTCGCTTAGTTCCTGTTATGTGTACTCCGATTTTAAAATAGAATTAAGAGTCTTAAACCTTTGTTTTCATTTATACTGATTTGATTGTAATATGTCAACTTGGTTTCAGTTAAATTTCACAGAATTTAAAGTTATGTTATTGTATTGATGAGTGTATCAGAAAAGCTTAGTATTCGCAATTTAGCCACTTGATTAAATCTTGGTGGTTAGATATTTTAAAGAAATAACGCGGGTTAAACGCGGAAATGTCAATGCAAAGAAATAATTTCTTCCGAATTATGCCGTTGTTGCAATAAGTTGAATGATTTCGCCAGGCTTGTATCTTGTTCCGTACACCATACCATAGTCGGAGTGAGGGAAAAAAAGAGAGGAAACCAGGAGTTGACGGGTTTTGTATGGAAGGAGATAGCGTTGACGGTTGAACTGTTTTAGGGTAGAAATAGTACAACGGGAAATTTGGGAGATGTGTGGTTTCCAGGGAAGGGTTTGGTAAAAAATAATACTAAAGTTTTTAACGGAAGTTTGGAACGAAATAGGTGAGTTGTTTAGGAGAAGATTGGGAGGTACAGCATTTGATTTTATGAGTGTAGGTGGTCCGATAATGATAGCTTTCGTCTTCTCGACATTTAGGGTGAGTCTATTACGGTTTGCCCAAGCATAGATTCTGTCTATATCTTCATGAAGTTATGGGATTGCTGCAGTGGAATCAGCCGGATCGAATTAAAGGTAAATTTGGACGTCATCAGCATACAGGTGGTATTGAAAGTGCAGGATAGAGGACGGTAGATCATTGATAGATCGGTGGGAGGTAAGGAGGACCCCTGGGGAACGCCTCTGGGCAAGGATAGAGACTTTGATGGGGGATTACAACATACTGAGAGCGACCGGTGAGAAAGGATTGGAACCATTTAAGGACACTAAACGACAAGGAGAGATTTTTAAGTTTGGTAAGGAGTATATTGTGATCTACTGAGTCAAAGGCTTTGGAAAACTCAAGGAGAATAATGATGGTGAGTATCTTTTGGTCTATAGTGGTATGAAGATCTTGGGAGATTTTAATGAGGGCGGAAGGGGTGGAGTAGTCAGGTCTCAAACCGAATTGGTGGTAGTTCAGAAGGTTATTCTGCTTAAGATAGTGGGATAATTGGGAGTAACTAATCGTTCTAGAGGTTTAGATAATAGGGAAATTGGAATTCGAAAGGTTAGATAATAGGTGAATTGGGCGAAAATCATTAGGGGTTGAAGGATTGGAGGTTTTATTCAGCGGACGAACAAGAGTAGTTTTATAATCTTCTTCTTCTTCTTCTTTCGCTTCCTCCTTTTGTGCCTCTCAGCGTAGGGGAGTGCACAGCCACGAATTCCACTTTTCTCTGTTCCTTTCTAAATTCCTGGACTGGCATGAGGAATCTTTTCCTCTTCCACAGCTAAGCCTATCGGTTTATTTCAGTTAAGACATTTTTGGGCGTCCTTGAGGTCTTCTGCCATCTGGAACCTAGTCCATCGTATTCAATGAGTCCCTATGTTCCTCCATCCTAACGGCATGAACGAAATATTGGGTTAACAATAGGGCAACTCGAGTTCTCGTCGTATTCTTTCGTTGCAAACACGTTTCCTCCTAATCCTTCCAGCAGTTCTTCGCAGAAATTTCATTTCAGCACCAGTGACTCTCCTCTCCTGCCTGTCGGTCAATATCCAGATTTCAACCCCGTACAGACATATTAAAATAGTTATTAACTAGATAATAATAAAAATCACACAAAAATATAATTTTTTTGGCTTTTTTAATTTTGTCAGTCTTCGTACCAACTTGCAAGGTATGCAGTAAAAATTCATTCCAACCGATAAAATGTCATTTTTCAGTTGTGTCGATTTGCTTCCAAACTAGCGTTGTGTTTAAATTATGGCATCGCTAAACAAAATAGATATAAATAATAGTATTATTTATTATTTACAATTAATAAAAACTGACTTATATACAGGGTATTTCAGGGTTAAGTGGCTAAATTCCATAAATGAACTCAAAACAAGAAAAACATTTCCTCTGAACGTATGCTATCAAACGCTTTGTTTAGGAGATATTTGTCCAAGTGAGGTGATAACTTACCTTGGAGTGAGATTTCGAAGAAATTTCAACATAATGCCTCACTTGGACTACTTGCCTGGCAGGGCCAACCTCTCACTAAATGGGCTCAGTCGAATCGGGATTGCTCTCTGGGGCCTCAGATACCCAGCGACAATGACAATCTATACAGGAGTTGTGCAGGGTATTGTGAGGTATGCGTCTCCCGCCTGTTACCGTAACCTCTTAAGAAGACAGAAGAACAGGTTGGTGACGATATAGAGGACGGCTCTGCTACGGGTAACTAAGACCACCAGGCCAGTTTCACAGGAGGCAGTGCAGGTCTTGGCAGAAGGGGTTTCTCGCGACCTTATCCTGCTCTAAGATGCTACAGTGTTCGGCTATAAATTAGAAGGCACGGCTGGGGTTCCGGAGATCCTGCGAGTGAGGAGCCCAATAGATGGAAACAAATAATCCCGGAGCACACCGTCGAGGAATGGAATCTACGATGGCTGACAACCCCGAGCGACGCTAAGGAAGTTCTTTCCGACAGTGCACTCAAGATTAATTGCCAAATGAGTGCTCCCGAACTACTGGGTTTCGCAAGTCCTCACGGAACATGGAGGCTTTTGGGCCAAACTGCACAGTTATAGCAAGAACGTCGACCCCCTGTGTTCCAGGTGTCGCGTTCCAGAAACTGCCAGTAACACGTACGACCTGCACTGTATTCGAAGGATAGAGGGGCAATTTAAGGAGGAAAACGGGATCGTACGTCGTGAAAGAAGATGATTTTCCCTCTCTCATGAAACAAGAGAACTACAGGGCCTGACTTAATGCTCAAGAAAATCACTTTGAACTATATATAATATGAATGTTAATATTTGCATTTAAATAATAAGGTAGTTAGAACAAATAAATAGGTTTTATTTATTTCATATAACGTAAATAATTCATAACAACGAAAATCTTTAGGTGTGAATATCTCCTAAACAGCGCGTTTGCGGACATACCTTCAGAGGAAATTTTTAAGGTCCATAGTTAATTTTTGCAGTTTGCCCACTTAGCCCTGAACACCCAGTATATGGAACTATCGAAAAAAATGTGAGCATTAACATTAGGAAAATCTCTAAAAATCATTATATATTTTTTATTTGGTATTTGAAATAAAATTTTTATCTCTGTACACAATCTGTTTTGACAAAAATCAGTGTCGATAATTTTATCCTCTTTCAGACTGAAACAAAGCCTAAAAATAGTTAAAATAATATGCCCGCAATAAATGTAAATACTGCTACTTTTATTTTTCATTAATATTTAAGTGTATGCGATAAGTAAAAGGATTTGGTAAGCTCAGAATTGAATAATCGACCTTTCTTAAAACATCCATCTCTGTTACATTTTGTTTGCGCAGAAGCATCCCATAAAAATAAAAAACCAAGGAAAATAAAAGGTGGGCATTCCGACACGGACATTACAGGGCAGATTTACCGCCTGCGATATGTGCTATTAATGTGAGGGCTGCTAAAAAAACCTTAATACCTTCAGAGACGGTAGTAGACCAAGCCAGTGTCCCGCTTACCTGTTCTCGGCAAGGTCCCGGCCCTACAGCCAGTCCCTCTGATCTTGAGTACTCTCTGGAATATCTATCCACCTTCTCATTAAATTACACTGCGACCTGCCTGTGGCCGAAATGTCTCCTGAAATAAATACATTTTTATAATTAAGCAACAAGGAATTAATGATTTATCTATTGTCTATTCTTGTAAAACTTTGTGTTGAAATTTTCAAAAAGTTTTAGCTCAAATAATACAATTTAGGTCGAATTATAGAATATTTCTTTCTAATATTATAGCTTAAATTAATTTGAAGTAGCAGGGTAGGAAAAACGTGTACATTACCATACGACCTAAATTGTTCGGACACAATCGTGCCCGGGATTTATAATTGCGGGCATTTATATTTCACTTTAAATAATCCAAAGTTTCAACTTTATGCTTGTAAGACTTATTATGGCTTATGGCTTAGCATTACGGCTTATTATTTGTCTAAATCCTCTGATTCAATTATTTTACATAATTTTGATTTGTGATTATATTTATATATTTAAGCAAATGGAACTTAGCTGCACAGATTCTTAAAGTCCACACCTTATTTAAACCACAGGTCTTATTTCGTGGCCTTTTCTTTACATATATTCCTGAGTTAGTACTCATTACCGCAGAATAAATTGAATACCATAGATTAGAGCAAAATATACAACCGAGCAACCAGGTAAACCCGACAAAGACATGTTTTTGCCTTGAAGATAGAAAAGATGTCCTGACTGTCGGGTCGTCTCGCGAGTTTCATCTGATCTAAAAGCTGAAACCTTCAATTGTTTATTGGATTTTCTCCTAAGAATATATTTTATAATGTTTGGTACAGATTTATTTGCAGGAACGTAAGAAATTACAATAAACGTTCATCATGTATGTCGCTAAACTGAACAATGTCACCAACATAACATACTGTATTACGCAGTTTTATAAGGGAAAACATCTTTAAAAAATTCCCCTTTTAAATGAACAAACATATTGTTCATGATATGACAATATTTCGAATATGACCGAAGTCGTAGGAAATTCGGAGAAAAGTATTCAAATGGTTTAGTAAATAGGTGGGGAGGGAGGAGGGGGACTCCGGCCTCCAAACGTTTTTGCGCAACACTTATTAATGTAGCGCTAGAATTAATTATTTGAGCAAAGAAAATTTGAAAATTAATATAATTAAGTGGAATATATGCATGTGGGTCTGTATATTCAGTGATGAAAAATATAAAAATAGCAACGGTAAAACATAAATAATGATTGCAGCCTCCATTAGCACTGCCCAATTTTACTGCGGCCACTAATGATAAAAAGTTTCCTCACCTATGGTCTAGTATCATATTCCGTTTGAGAATTAAATTGATGAACCTAATTATTAAAAATATAATGGCTGTGGGATGTGGTAGACTGAACAGGAATGATACTCAAAACGGAAATGAATGTTAAATTTGTACTTTAGTTTGTGATGTATTCGTTGTGCTCCTATATTCTGTGTCCCGGTTTCGAGTCCGGATAATTTTGGCAGAGCTAATTATTTACTTTGATATGTCAGGCGTGGTTCAACTTCGGAGGGAGACCCTCCTGGGTCTTCTATTAAGTTGGTACTCTTAATTAAATAATTTTTGCCTACTGTTGGTTTGCATCGGATACACCAAACCAATGGCTGGGGAGTAAAGCGTGTGCACAGCACCGCGAGTTGCCGGCAACCAGATATATGAAGATTTGAGAGGCAAGAAAAATACGAGTTCGCGTCTCGGTGCCAGAGGGGATTTTAAATTCCCGGCCTTCACCCTCCGGCCCGGGAAAATCCCGTATAGCCTAAACGGTGAGGTGGGGAAGAACAAAAAAAAAAAAAAAAAAAAAAAACTACTGGCTGGGTCTCGCAGCTACTCACATACCAAAGGGGATTTCGAGATAAGCTTGTTTCTCATGGAAATAATATCTATCTGTATGTCTTAGTTGCGGAGTACCGAAGACCGCCAAACACATTATCATAGCCTATACCGCCTATGAAACACTGAAATGAAGAAACTGCGCTGTTCTGTTAACTGAGAACGAGTTACCCCAACTCATTACTAAAGAAAATTATCCCAATTTCAAGAAGTTTATATATGGTTGGAGGAATATTGTGTGTCCAGTCCATTTCTCCTTGGACCGAAAATTATACCAAGGATGGCGCAGGACAGAGAAGGAGCAGAATAGGACAGTAAGTAAATTCAGGGATAGAACTCACAGCACAAGATTTAATTGTGAATAGCTTACTAGCAGCAGTGGATTTTTACTTATCACGAGTAACACTCCACTGCTCCAACCACCCGTATTATCTAAGAGGCAGAGTAAGGTGAGGAATAAAATGAAACATTAAACAATTAATTAAGGGGAAAATCTGGCGATTGAGCTTGATCTCGGTCAACTCACCTCCTTCTACAACCATTGGCCAATAAATAATTCTTTTATTTAATAAAATACTGAACCTAAGACCATCCACAGGTTGTAGTGGTTGCTTTTGTAATCGACTTTTTGCAATGATATATCGCATGATACATCGATATATAATGCACCGATAGAAGCTTTCGAGATTATCTCTACATTATATATAATGCAGTAATATAAATTGCTTTAAGTAACAATGGATTTTGATAAATGAGGATTCAAATCAGGAATCATGAAGAAGTGATGAATACCAATTTAAAAACTTATTACAACTAGTGAAAAAGTTGAGAGGTTTCAACGTTCGGGATAGAGACGGGATAAATTGTGTTTTGACGATTTCGAAAAAAAATCTTCCGTTTTCAAGATAAATCGTAATCCTTGCCAAATTCATTACAAATGGATTTGTTTAAATTTTAAAATATTGCTATTTATGATAGTCTTTAATGTACTAAAATTCTATTGTAAAGGTCTATGGAGGAGAATAACTCTACGATACGTTGGTCCTTTCGGATAACATCAAAAGAAATCTTTTGATATGTTTTATGAATGATGGACGCAGTTATTATAAAGTTTTTATTAGTGCCGACGTTTCAGTCCAAACATGTGGGTCATCATCAGGGCTGAAAATTTGTATACAATCAGAGATATAGCATTATACGACATATAATGGTTAATAATAAAAATATAGTGATTGATGATATACTCACTAAAAACAATGTATATAATCAATTTATAAAAGATTTAATATTCTCTGTTACTAACCGTGTTTCGGGCATTGAAGGTATTCAAGTACTCAATCTTTGGTAGGTAAGTAAAAGGTTCGGGGGTGGATTTCCCAGATGTGCTTTTTCAGATAGCAAAAGGTAGGTAAACAAAGTCAGAGGCACTAGGTAAACATAGGCACTAATAGAAACGTCGGCACTCACAAAAACTATCTAATGACTGCGTCCTGAATATGTATCACCCATAATATGTCGACACAGTCGACTAAATTCCTCCAATAATGTTGATATTTTTAATAAATAAAAAAAAAGCATCCAGGTATGGTTTCTATACTCTCAGTAATAGGCTTCTATACCCTATAAATTGGGTGCAATACAAACTAATAGATCTCTATCATGTACAATAAAATATAAGTACAATAATGGGTTAGTTTAAGTTCAGGGTTCGCTGGGTTTTAATACCTAATTATTAAACTTGAGGTATACTTTCCAGTGCGACAAGTTTATCACTATATTAAGAACATTTTTACTTTAATACTCTAATTGTCTATGTTGAAAAGACTATCTTGGTAATTTATATTGTATAAACATGTGTCGCTTATACGTGGAATGCATTTGGGCGAACGGTATCCATCTGATGTGAGAGTTCTTTGTGATATGATTATATTATTTAAAGAGATCCGTAGTAGCCGAATGAGTCTAGCCAAATACTAGGATGGAACAAGATAACCGTGACAGAAAAGCCTACCGAAGGGGCAGCCTATTAAAGACTAATCTGTTATCGAGCTCAGGTATCGGTGGGAAAGCTAAGTAGATAATATTTCATTTAATTAGCCTACAGTGGAGCGATAAATCTAAGATGGCGGCGTGGGCGGGCCCCCATTAGCGTCCGACCTATCTCTCTCCTTTATTTCGGCTTTTTTACCATCGGCCCCGGCTAACTGCAACCAGCAATATATAAAGATGGCCAGATAGTAACCTCCTAGTCCCAGGCGCCCCTTTTGTCTTTAATCTTTTTTGTTATCGTCCTTTTGTCAATGTTTTTTCCCTCTGATCTTCACTGGGGAGGCCTATTTGTTGTGAATGTGCTGAAACCCAATTCATCAAGGACGGCTTTATCTCACAGGTTCTTCATAGGATGTTCCATAGGCGGAATGCTTCCCGGTAGGGAGGAGTGATATCATCTCCGGTTGGAATGTCCTATTTTTCGTTTTTTTTCTTTTTTTAAGATAACCGTAAATTATTGGGATAGGACGGCTAATGAATGGAAGACCTTCCATCCTCATGAATTTAACAATATATTCCACGTAAACGCATTTATTCATTGTACAGCATAATGAATGTACAGCATAATGAATTATTATTCTATAACTCCCTACTGTTAAATGGCTGTCAATAAATGAAATAAATTTTAAACGACTCTAAAGTTACTTTACGTAATAAAATCAAATTTCTATCCAGGGCACACAATATAAAATCAGTTGTCCCGCCACCGCTACAACACAGGTAAATGTTAAACGCACTGGAAAATGTTCACTTCCATTCCGCCTGCGCTATTAATTTATAACTTCATATTATAAATCAAGGCGCCTTACACATCGTGCCAATCCTGGAATTCACTAACGAAAGTCAGTTAAATCTAATAAATTCCATCATCCCGTCTCCGACATTTGTATCTGTTGAGCCCAAAATGGATTGTGGCCATATGTCTTCGATGTAAAGAACTGGTTCTGTCAACTGTATATGGGTTTGGAAAAGGTTTTCTGTTCCAATGTTTTTGGTCTTGGAGGAGTTAATATTGCTAACTGTGAAAGTGATTTTTGAATGAACTATAACTGCTATCTGTCCATGTGAAGGAAATAAACCGTTTCTATAGCGGGTCTCGTTACTCCTCCACACGCCCCATCGTGGTTTGGACAGTAATATTTTTTAAAATTTGACGTTTATAGGTTCCTTTCCTTGTCTTGTATCCTTTACAGAACAGGCTATTAGCTGTTTGTCAGCTCAAATAGATTTTTTATTTTGTTTATTTAACATAATACTGTATTGTTTGTTTGTTTCCTGAGAATGTATAAACATTTATTTTGTATACCAGTATATTTGTCTTAGCTTAAATTCCTCTCTACGTTGAAACTTGCCTTCATCTTTATCTTCAAAAGAAACAAAAATTGCTCCATGAAGTGTCTTAAGTTCAGTTCTCTGCAATGAAATACTATTTTAGTGCCAATTACTAGACAGAGATGATTTGGCCGAGATCACGCTCAACCGTCAGTTTTTTCCTTTGAGAGCAGGGTGGCCGAGAGGGCTAACTCGTGTACTAAACACGTTATTTATTTATTTGAGTGTTTTCTATGTAAATTGAAGGACAGTTATTTCTTCGAAGAGTAAATATTATGTGCTTCGATTTATTTGGTTTATGCAAATACGTTATAATTAAAAAAAATACGATTTTTGATTGTTTAAGTATTTAACTCCACTCACAGAAACAAATATGGATCAATGAAAAAAAAATTAATTTGGGGGAGGAGAGTTGATTCAATCCAGGTTCGCCAATGCCTCTATGTATATTTCAATTAACTAGTTTATTATTCCAGTGATAATGTGGTTAAGTAAGTTTGAAGTGGTTTATTGGAGCAGCGGTGGGTGGATGAACGTTAAGCACCTGCTGGCAATAAGTCAGCGGATAGGTTTACTGATGTGGGCGTGCTAGCTTTCAGTGTGCCCCATGACCGTATGAACCAATTTAAACTTTTGCCCGGGGCTTTTAAGAGGGTGAAGCCTAGCGTGAGAGTGGTGGTCCAAAGTGGCCAACAAGAGGATACACACATTTATTGAGGATGTATACCTGCCCCGAAAGGCGGTTGTTGGTTTGTTGTTCGGCCTGCTGTTTGGGTTTGCCCCTCGCCTTTGCCTCTAGCTGCCGCCTCTATACCTGCCCATTCAGCTAATGCCTCTGTGGTCTGTTCCTTTTCACTCTGGCCCTTCACTCTTTGTTCCCTTTGGGGAAGTCAATGTATCATAGGCTCCAATGTATTCTCTATTTAACTGTATATATGTATACTTATAGGATTTATTTTCGTGGAAAAGTATTTCACCGGGTGTAACGGAGCTTAAGTCACATTTCTAGAAATCCTGTGGTAAAAGAATAAAAATATTCATATTGAAAGAAGTTAGTCGACTGTTCTACATATCATGGGAGATAAATAGTTAGGACGCTGTCATTTAAACCTAATTAATTCATAAAACCTTTAAAATGACTGTATCTTGACTATTTATCACACAAAATAATATTCATAAATACTTAGAATTTTGTAATTGTCATTGATTCATTATTCATCCTTTGTAAAACCAATAGCTATTAAAATTTAAAAAATGTAACAAAAACGTAATCGACAATGCTATGAAGTGATACTTTGGAACTGCCAAAAAGGCTGATATCATGTTATTGATGCCATGAAAGTACACTTCATCGACTACATCTACTGCAGACAACTCACTCCACCACTGCCTTTAATTGTAAAACTGCAGTTAGATTCTAGTTATATGAAAATTAACCAATTAATATTCTTATTAAAAATTATTACCATCTTGTCTAGAATTCTTTGATTTTTACAATCTTTGGACACATTTGGACGATATGCCATAGAACACACATAATACGATATGCTTTCGAACCTGCATGTATATACAGGATGTCTCAATTCTTAATGGCTGAACTCTCAGGGTTGGTACTAGACAAAATTCCGAACTAATGAGTTCATTTGATGCAATGTCCTATTCGGAGCGGAAAATGAGTTAAGACCATTTTGTGTCACTCTTAAGGTGGTCACTGTTTTCATTAAATAAGATAATTAAATTCTAAGTGCACCATTCAATCCCACACCAAGAAGCAGAACATAAAACATAATATAACATAAGAACTTAAGAAAATAACATATTACTGGGATGATTATTGATTACAATAAATTATTGTTTTCATAATTGTGGACTGATGGTTGACGGTAGTGAATAATTGAAAAGAAGAATGGTTAGAGTGATCTTTAAAAACAAATAAGGAAAAATAAATAATTAAATATAAAAATAAATATAATTATTTATTTTTACTATTTTTTTTTCACTAATCACCTCATCTTTTCTCCTCTTCAATTATTGTTTTGAATGTTGTACATATTGAACCTCTCCTAACTGATCTAAAATTCCTTCTAACTCCTATTCTTGGGCTTCTAACAAAACTAGTTTCTACATCCATTTCAAATCCTGCTAATGGCTAATTCTAAATTTCTTTTTCTTAGAATACTCCTCTGGAGCTCCTGTTGAATAATCTGCTCCAACAGAAAAATGAACTGGAAATTTGTTCAATCGATCATATCATTATATCTGTTATATATTATTACTTAAGTTTAAAACAATACTATTTCACTCGTTGATATCATAACAAATCAATGAAACCAGAACTATCGATCGATGCCAAACAAACAAATGAGGCTTAAATCAGTCCCAATGATAATGATTAAGATTATAAATCCACCCTCTACTTGAATTTTAAGTTCTTATTATTAAAAATGAGATCTCTGAATCTATATGCGGGAATTATGAAACATTTCTAAGATTTGTTAGTTGACAGAACAAATAATACTAGTTTCCTCAAAGGTAATTAGCAAAGCACTTATACCATAGATGAACAATGTTATTTTATATTTATTTTTTGTTAGGACAAAGAAGCTTTTAAAAAAGAACGCCAAGAATTCTTCACTTATGATGAACTCTTCATTTATGCGTTCAGTCAACTTAACAAATCTTGTAGATCTAACGCAGCGTTAACCAGCCATCTTCACTTCTGCTTATTATCACTTCAGGTAACATATCTGCAGCATCCTTTTTGATTTGATTTATTCATATGTTTCCCATGAATTTTTTTCTGTTATTGAGGGATTCGTTGTTTTGTAAGTGTTTCCCAATGGTTTGCTCCGAGTTACATGTTAAGCACATCTTAACCTCCTTGCCTATATACTAGTATATAATCCCCTTGCCTTATAATTAAGGGGAAGTGATGGCCAAGCACGTGGGAGAGTGAGTAAAAAATATATCTCTTCACCAAAAAAATATTTTCACAACTAGTCTTTAGTTATTTTGACTGGGTATGTATGCCAAGCTTTTTTCCAAGCTTAAAACCCATTTATTCCAATCTTTATTCCTAGTACTCTATTACTACCTATCTTAACGCACCTCGACTTCGCCGTGGTGCAGAATTGTCCAATTTCTGTCCAAATTAAGACCGGGTTCGTTAAGATAGCTTCTTGGATCCCGTCTTTATGTCTGTCCTCCTTACCACTGATATTTCTGTCCATCCCGATGCCTTCCAGGTAACATACCGCCATTGTATTTTCCAAATCAGACACTGAAATAACATCCTTGAATCTTCAAAGGCACCTCACTCTGATTGAGTAAGGGTTTAATAATTGACGCATCAAAGTAAATGATTCTGAATGGAAACATATCACCTTAACCCTTCGATTGGGTGCTGATCCGCCTGTCACTTAAGGTCATTCTTCTATATACCTTCCTTCATCCATTCAGTCATCTTACCCTCAATACTGAACAAGCACTGTCGAGGCCTTCCGGTAACTTGCATAGTGCCTCTCTGCGGATACACTTCGGTTATTAGGTTACCGGTAAACACCCGATACGCGCATTATCCGGCTCGGCCGCCCAGCCCCGCCCTAATATAAAAAAATATCAAATATATCCAATCTTTCTAGTCCAAAGTCATTCGGACAATAGTAAATATCCCATTGTATGTAAAAAAACAAAACCTTACAACTTGATTTTAATATCCCAATTGTTCAAGATCTTATTTCAGAAACATTCTCCAAATTTCAGTAGAATCTAACCTTTCATATAAATTCCCTTGCACAGTTCCTATCTAGTACCACTCATCCTACAATCCTCCATGTTGGAATGAAACGGCAGTGGACCCGCGACCTTTATCTAATATGTATATACTGGATTTCTTGCAATGGCCAGACTCTTCAATCAAGATATGAGTGAGAGTGGCTCTGGCGCTGTCGCTCTATCTCCACTGGCTTTAGTACATGTGACGCGGTTGAGTTAGTAACACTCTTGGAGTCCTGCTACTGCTGTAACACGGTGAAAGGACAAGGGAAAATTCAGAGTTCCCTTGCCTGATTGTAAGTCGTGTATTTAGGTGTGTTTGTGTTATTTTATTTTACTTATCTATAATTCTATTTATTGTATATACTTTTTTTTATTATTTAGTTGTTATTTTGACTGTGTTTGTTTTATTTATTTATATGGTATGGTGTAATCAAGGTACTCTTTCCTCACTACAACCAATGGCCATATTGTGACAATATTACTCAATTAAGAAAAAACATTAACAAAAAGAGTTTTTATATTTAAATAAGATTTTATTTATATTTTGTGAGATTTTAACTAACACACATATTTTATTTAACTGGAGCATATATTTATTTTTTTTAATCGTAGTCCATATATTTTTTCGGTTCTGACAAAGGCATACGTATTGTTTCAATAAATATTTTGTTTTTCGAGGGTTTCAATCATTATCTTCGGGAAGCTCTCATACGTGTACAAATTCAGCTCCGCTGATCCTTAATCAACTCCCTTTAAGTTGTTTTTGGAAAAAATGAAGTAAGATCTGAATTTCTCTGCATAACTACACCTACCCCCACATTCGCTTATTGTCAACGTGAAATGAGGAAATAGAGAAATGAAGGGGAAAAAAACTTTAATGCATGGCAAATAACACGTTCAATTCCAGAAGAGGGGCATGTCTCTGGATCTATATCTTGCCATAAAGGCATAAAAGTGGTAATCAAGATTCCTTAAATAGTCACAGCTCGTTATCTTGGATTAACATTCGACAGGATGAGCTGACACCGGTCGTTAAAATGAAAAGAAAGATTTTTAAAACAGGCTGAGATCAATTTTTTTAAATCATCAAAACTAAAAACCAGAATGAAATTAAATCAATACACAAATCTACTTAAATCTATTTGGACATACGCCAGATTTATGGTTCAGTAAAAAAGACACACAAAAACTACAATCGTATCAATCCAAATTTTTATGACTAATCTAAGGGTTTAATTGGTTATCAAGTTTCCTTGATGAAATAAAAATTTTCTTCATGGCTCTCAATGTTCTCTTGTTTATGAGAATAGCCGGTGTTCCTCAAGGTACCTTCGTGGGTCCCGCCCTTTATATCCTCTTTACCGCTGATATCCCTATCCATCCTGATATCTTCCTGGCACATTCGCTGATGAAACCGCCAAAAAAGACCATCAAATAGCATAATGAATATGCAGACACCTCTCATTTGAGCAGCATCATGAAATGCCGGAAGTAGTTGGGCAGCCATGAAATTATCGTCGAAAAGTTTTGCCAGCTCGTGTCTCTAATTTTTGGAGTATGTGTCTTTTTTCCGTCTGTATTCTCATATTTAACAAAGGGTTCAGTAAAAATGAGGAGCTTAAAATGGTGGATTTTATTCCAAAATTGTTTTAAAAAACATCAGATGATTATTTTCAGTTCAATTTAAATATTGTAGACTTTCAATAAAAATGGCCCCATTGAGTCCGTAATCATAGTGATGTGTTCCAATATTCATAGAGACCGATGTTTTTTAATTCAAATTGTATATCTAATAAAAAAAATATCTAATTTAAGTGAAATAAAAACACGAAGCAGGTTTTAAGAAATCGATTAAAAATAAGAATAATCGTTTTTCAGTGATCTATGCCTTCTTCTACATGGTTATTATTTAATGGCAAGATATTACCGACCGTGAAAAACTGTTGAATAATTTAAATCGAAAACTGCCGTACAGCAGCGGTGAGTTAAGAACCTGTTGTGGAAGAACATAAATCCACTGTGAATAAAACTGATTCAGAAGGCCCCCTACTCAGGGTATTTGCTCAGCCGTGGGCGAACACCGATTCGGCAGGCAGTGAACACAGCCTCTAAACACTTCAATACTAAAATCAATGTCAAATAAACTAATCGAGCTAAGAAAAATAAACGAAGGCTGCTTTTGATGCAGCATGCGTGGCCTGAGCTGCTAACACTAAATCTCTACCAGACCTACCTCTAAATCAGGGGCTCCTCACCTCAGCTCACCTCACCCATTACTTTAATTATTACATGTCTTAAGAATGTGGAAGGTTATTGATATTACATTGTAAATATCATGTAACAAAAAAATATGTTTCACGTAAAAGCAGAAACACTTCATCCTCGATATTACAGTCGCGGTCATAGTAATTGCATCACCCAGTAAAAATTTTATTTTTTTTTCTTCCAGATTATCTGCATGATCTCCGGATATTTCTTTGCCAGTTTTGAAACTATATTCTAAAAACAATAGCACCATTAAACGTTCAAATTGTTCGTTTGGTTTTTTATCCTTCCACTTCGTTTCTTTCGCTCCATGGTGCTAACTGGTCATATTATTATTATCCTGGTATTAGTTAAAACTGAACTGTGAAATATTGTTAAAGTTTTCTTGTAACCTAAATAAGTAAGGATAAACAAAAACATTAAATGGAATCAACGCAATCAACATAAGATACAAAAGAAATTAATGATATAATTTCTATGACAGCAGCTGTATATAAAATTATTTTCTACCACATCTATCCCCATATATGTGTATATATATATATATATTTTTTTTTTTCTCTGCTGTAGTAACCCTACAGAAGAGGCGTATATTTTTTAGAAGTGTGCATACACCATGCTAAAGCATATTATATGCATTACAGTGTTATTTAGTATAAAACTCTAAATATAACTTATTACAATATGTGTTGGCTAAAGATATTTAAAAAGAATGGTACTTAATATGTATTACAAGAATATTTATAGATGTTTAAATAAAATAAATAACAATAAACGATTAAATAAAGTAAATAACAGTATCAGATGAATGAACAGTATCAGAATATACTAAGACAAAATACTCTAAAACAGAGGCAGAATCAAATACAAAAATTATGCGGAGAATAAACAAATGTTGCAAATTTACAATTGAGTATCAACAAAATAAAGAATAAAAGACATAAGTCTAACTTTAGAAGTATATTAAATAAAAGAGCTATGCTGGAATGTCTTATAATTTTATGCTATTAATGAATTCCTTCAACTCCTTCTTGTATTTTTTGTATAGTATGGGTTCGGGAAGAGGCCATGTGTCTCCTTGCGTCAAAGAAGATTTCAGGAAGTTGGCTCTTTTGTGTTCGTATAACTGGCAGTCGTTTAAAATTTAAAAGTTTGTGGGCTCAGTCCGTCACAATTGCATGTGTCTGTCGCTTTTAAGTGGAATCTGTTTAGATATTGGTTAGTCGGGCCGTGTTCAGTAAGGAATTGTGTTAGTTTATAATGGGTGCTTTTTGTTGTGTTGCGATTTTGTGGGGTGATGTTTGGAATGTATTTATGTAATGGTCGTCCTTTGGTAGATTGTTGGCTAATGTCTCTTCCACTCTTCGATTAAATCAGTCCATAAGCGTTTTTTAACGTAAGTGAAGGGGGCTAAATTATATTCATAAGGCAGTTGAATATCACGAGCAGCTACTTTTGCCATTGCGTCAGCTTTTTCGTTTCCGCGGACGCCGCTGTCTCCCTTTACCCAAATCAGTTGTGTTTTTATGTCCAAGTTCATCAGTTCGATAAAATTCTTTCTAAGTTGAGCTGTTAGTGGGTCTTGTATTTTATTGTTTTTTATTGAGTAAATGGCTATTTTATTGTCAGTATAGATGTTGTAAATAGATTCAGTTTTGTCTTTTTGTCGTAAAATGTAGTCCGTAGCCTTTAGAACTGCCAGTTTTTCTGCCTGATTATTGGAGCAATTCTGTCCGAGTCTGTGTAGTTCTTCATAATAGTAGCCGTCTCCTTCTGTAATAAATGCGCAGCCTGTTTTGTGTTCTTGTTTACTTCCGTCCGTGTAAATGTCCACAATGTTTGTTTGTAGTTCTACTGTTTCTTCCAAGTACTGTACTAGTTTGGCTTGTATTGCTGGGTGTAACCGTTGTTCTAAGGGTTGCTCTTGTTCGATGTTGTCGCGTACTATGTCTTTGTATCCCATTGTGTGTTTTTTAATTTTGTACATTGTAGTCAGTTCTGTTATTTTGTACCGTATTGGAAGTATACCAGCTGCATCATATGACCCAAGCTGCATCATATGATACGGTGTTAAATGCTTTGCTTATCCTGATAGCCATAAGCCGCTGTACCCGTTGCAGTTTGGTGAGGTTATTCTGCTTCTTGGCACCTGATTCCCACACTGGTATAGCGTACAAGATTTTTGGTACTATATCACCTTCGTAGATAAGCTTTAATACCTGGGTCCCTTGTCCCAAAGTTAATTTTGCTGCAATAGTGAAGGCATTTATCGTCTTCAGAGATCTATTAACTACCATATCTGTGTGGATTTTCCAATTCAGTCTCCGGTCGAATATCAATCCTAGATAATTCATTGTGTCCGTCTGTTCTAGTGTCTTGGAGTAGAGTCTTATGTTCAACTTGGGAAATTTCTGCTTTCGTGTAAAGAGCATGTATTTTGTCTTGTCTGTATTAAATTCTAGTTTGTTAGCTGTAGCCCATTTTTCTAAGATGATAAGAGATTGGTTGGTCAGCACTTGTAATTTTGGTAATAGCTTGTCTTTTACTAGTAGAAGGATATCGTCGGCATAAGCTAAGATGTGTGCTCCGTCAGGCAATTGTAAATCGAAAATTGTATTGAGAAGGAAGTTCCAGAGTGTAGGAGAAAGACATGAGCCTTGTGGTATACCAGTTGTTAGGTGTTTTTTAAATATGTAGTTATTTGTCCTGATTTCAATCGTCCTGTCATCGAAAAAACTGGAAATCAATTAAAAGATATTTTTTGGGCAATTGTATTTTCTCAGGTTTTCTAATATAATTGGTGTCCATGCATTATCAAAAGCTCCAACAATGTCTAATTTGAGCATAATGCAATTAGATTTTGTTTCCAGGGCACTTTCAATGTAAGTTTTTGCATTGTACAGAGCATCTATTGCATCTAGAGCATCTAGCATAAATATATATATATATATATATATATATATATATATATAGAGAGAGAGAGAGAGAGAGAGAGAGAGAGTGAGAGAGTACGGTAAATATGTAAAATACTATATTAAGTAATAGTATTTTTTATTGACTTTTCCAACGTTCCGACCTACGTTGTAGGTAGTGTTGCCCAAAATCAGTCTTGGTCATGCACTTTGCAAGATCAAGACCAAGACCGCCTGACTGTCGCAAGACCAAGCCCAAGACTGGTAAAAATAAGAATAAAATTCAAGGCAAAATAGTTACCAATACTCGAAAATTTTAGTTATTATATGTAAAGAATTGGTATAAACAAAATACTTTTGCATTTAACTCTTCCAATTTTTTATTTGTGCTTACTTAGGTTTTTCCCACCTGAAAAATTATAATAATATCTCTATAGTAATAAGCTTATAGGTAACTGCAAAACTGTTGAGAGACTCTTGCGCAAGACCAAGACTAAGATCAAGACTGAGTGCGCAAGACTAGTGTTGGTCTCACATTTGGGCTACATTTGTAGGTCTCCTTCAGACGTTGTACTGGCACTGCTGGAAGTAGAATGGAGACTAAATAAATAAATATGTAAACTACATTAATAATTTAGTATAGGAAATATAATATTACATTGATAACTTTGATAATATCTGTAAATAAATGAACTTGTATTTAGTGACTACGTTACTTCACGAGAGCCGTAGAAAGGGGCTTGTATTCAACTTGTAGTTCTTGAAAAACTACACTTTTAGACGATTGCTAAAACAATAGTTTAATATTAATCCAATGATACAGAGCTCCAACAAAAGCACAGTAAAATAAATGAGAGTAGATACATTATCAAAATACATATCAGCACTCGAAACATCATTTTTTAAGTTATTATTCAAAATAAAATTAAACAACTCAATTATGAAAAATTGCCAATAGCTAACATTAAGAATTATTAATGTGAATCAATCACATTCGATCTAAAATGGTAAAACTACCTTGGATATTTCTCCCCCCTCCCACTTGTATAAATGATTCGAATTTTCATTTTCAATCAAGTATTTGTTGGACCAATGCAACAAATACCTGACTTATATCAGATTTTTTTAATCAAAAATTTTCATCGTACTATGCAGGATCATAATAGAAAACAAAAATAAACATTCTAAAGCCAACATTAAATGATCGTCTTCAGAACACGTTTTTAACAATGTCTTTCATGAAATCGTCCCACTTTTCCACATAAGGTTTTCTTGCTTCAGTTAAGTTTCCACAAGAGATAATTTAAAGCCTCGTCTAAGTTCACTCCAGAGATGTTCTGTAACTGTAGAATTTACATCAAGTTTATTTTAGTGTACATGTTTTATGGAGAGATGGGACCAAAACACGCATGATAATGTATTCACCTTTATTGGAGTTTTGAATGGTTTTTTTGTTATCTTTTACCTATAAATTTGTTTTAGAATGATCTTTGTTCTCCAGTTTATAAAAAAAATATTAATCCCAATATATACTAGTATATATATATATATACTGATTTATAAAAATATAGTTAGAACATTAAATAATAACAGGAAATAGTGAGTGTAATTGTTAACTTATTCTCAGCCATTGCTCAACAATAGGTAATTTTCCTGTTATTGTTTAATTTTCCTAATAAACCTTTGGATCTATTTATATAAGACTGAATAATAGGGATACTTCAAGTAGTCGCTCCAAGCAATATAGGATTGTGTCATTTTCCGGGAGCTCAATTACTTTAGTGTTTTAAATTATATGAAATTATTTAAAAATAGAATTTCATAAAATCGATTTTCTATTCGACGATTTTTGATGAGTTTTTCCTGTATCCATACCTGAATCCTTTTTTTTCGAAAACTACGGAGGACTACAAAGTTTATTTAGACTAGACTATTACGATTGACTCACTTGAAGAAACCAGTTTAAATTATTGATAAAAGATACTTGCATTATATAGACACCTCAGAGTTTATTTTCAAGTATATTATAATAAGAATATTATTTAAATTAATTGAACGACACTTGAAAAAGTATGGAACGAACAGTTTGAAATTAACAAATTTTTTTATTAATCAGCGTAAATAATTTATAAAATATATCCCTCATATCAGTCAAACTTACCAAATATTTCATTATTTGCTTACAGATATTAAATCATTTTTTTTTTTTTTTTACATTCATCTTATTTTTTACCTAACTTATTTAATTATAAATTCATAAATCAAGATTTTTTCATTTACTAATTTTTCCGTTTATTCCTTTCCCTTCTTGGAAAAAAAAAAAAAATACTTTTTAGGGAAATGTATAAATAATGAGAGCAAAAAAGGGACAAAATATGTTGTAAGATTATTATTTGAGTATTCCACAGAAAGCCATAAGCCTCTTCTTTTCAAATTACTTTCAGATAAATTATACAATTATTGTAATCTAACCATTAAAAATAAAGCTGAAATTAATCACTAACCAATAATGGATTAGTTTCAACGGGATCCTATCAAACTCCCAACTTGGTGGGTTCTATAAAATAAAATTAAAACAAGAAAACAAAAAATGAAAATGAAAGGTGCATGCGGGGTCTAGTTTATGAATACATTTTGAGCCCCAACAGATTCACGATGTAGATAAGAGCGAGAGAGGTATTGGCCCTCTTCCATCTTTTAATTATAGCGGGAGATGGCTACCACCGATAGATCTACGACTTCTATGGCGATGGCAATGGTAAAAAGGCCGTTATCGTAATTGGAATTTATCATAAAATAATACCTACATCAACTTAGAATATGCTTTTAATGTTGGGCATACTTGGGGGGATATTCTAGAGGTATAAACAGAAAAATAAAAACAGAAAATTGAACTTTTCTGTTGTAAATTTTGTCTAGAATCATCCTTAAGAGTTGGCCATTAAGAACTGAGATATCCTGTATAAAAATGTTAAACAAATAATAGAAGTAAGGATTCTCCTACTTCATCGAATCAAGAATATTTGATTGTTTAATCTCTCAAATGAATAGCTGAAAAATTTTAATAAGAAATTATTCTCAACGGGTATTTGTATTTGATTGTTATATTTTCCGGAAGAAATATAAAACTTTTTATTCGTCATTGCACATAGTAGAGGGGTTATTCCGCTTTCAATTTTTTTGAGAAAGCTGGATATTGAAAGGAATGTGATGCAAAATATAGCGGAATCCATTATTTAGGACTCATTAGGAATCCTTCACAATCACCTCTATTAATTCTTATGGATCCTGGGGATAGAATTGAGAAGAAGGCCGAAGAGGAGAAAACGGAAACCATAACAAATCAACTATTTATATACAAAGTACTTAGTATTAATGATGACAGTCTCATAAAACTTTATCCTTTCTGTATTATTTTACTAGATATTAGACCGTCAGTATTCAGTGTCAGCAGTTCAACACACTTAAGCAGACAACAATTTTATTGTACTTATCTCTAATATCAACAACAATGTTGGCGCAAGTTAAATGTTGGTTCGATTCCCACCTGTATCTGCTAATATTTATTTCACGCCACTACAGGAAAATGAATCTTGACACTCCAACTTTGGCGAGTACACGTTAGTAAGCTCAAGATAAACGTCATTGGTGGGCAAAAAATGAATACAATACCCACTTGTAGTTCTTCCCACCAATGCCATTACCATTACCAGTAATGTCAATAATTATCAACGTGCATACTAATATTATTTATCTTAAGATAAAAATGATTGTTATAATTTTAATAAGTTAACTGAAAATATGCCCAATAAAAAATTATAATAATTATATAAAAATTATAAACTGAAACATGATTACTTTTCTAGCCAGTGATACAGTCAAATACTAGTTAATTATCATTCAAATCTGCTTTAATTGAATGAGTGCATGAGAAAAAAATCATATTTGACATTAAGTTTTGTCTAAAAAATAATTTCTATAAGTACTATTTATTATCCTAATCTTTTCATTTTTATTACTTCGTTACAAAATCTTAACAGGCCGTTAAAATTTTATTTTGGTTTTAGAATGCTGTAAGACAAAAATAAGGGTCATAATTTTGAGATGCCCTTGGAAATAAAGAACAACATTTCAGGTTAAAATTACATTTTGATTTGGGAAAATTTTAAAACATATCTATCACATGTGATCTCTAAAACTTTGTTTCCACATACTAACTACAACTATTACTAAATATTTAATAATTACAATATATAATATTAACTACTTTGGTTGTTGAAGAAATAAAATGTTGTCCCGGTAAATTCCCCTAGATTTTTTTATATTGATAGATACTGATAGGTAGGTATTGACTCATAGTAATAAAAGATTATTGAGCCAAATAACCAATAAATTATTGATAGTTCACTAGTTTATTTATCAGCTGATAGATTACTTTTGATGACCGGAATTTTCTAGCAGCTCGTAAGGCGTTGAATTTTATATATATGTTTTATAGTTTCTTTATTTATTGCCTTAACGATAAGTGTGCTATTCTCTTTAAATGGTTATGTCAAGATAATATGCTATGTAATATCTAGTAATAGTAATAACAATCAGTTTTTTCCTTATCGGTTATCCGTGCTATCGCTTAGTTTCACGGATTGGGTTATGTCATCAATATACAAAGAATAGAAATTCATATAGTCATCAAATTAGTTTAACACTTAACAATATTCCACGAATTAAATTGTTTTCGTTTGACTAAAGTCGAAGTAAGCAAGTCATGGCAAAAAAAAAAAAAAAAAAAAATGAATAAATAAAAGCAGCGTCTTCAATACCATCATTTCTATGAATGACTATTTTCTGTGGATTGAAAAGTATTTGCAACATTGATTGATAAACTGATACAACCACGTGACCCAGCTTTGTAAAGGTATATAAACATCCCGTGTTACAAGCTGTATCAGTGATGTTTTTAGGCAATTACCGAGTATGAATATCGTCCGATAATTCTCCTGCGATAATTAAGTTATTGATTCCGTGGTTAGCCTTCTTAAAAAAAAAAAAAACTCAGATACGTCATCTTTTTTCTCAAAATTTACAACACTTTCTACCTATTTAAAAGAATATTGGGTCGGGTTTGAGTACCTCAAATATCAAATTCGATATATACATATAGTTGATGTGGTGAACCTTTGTACTTCGTTGAAGTTTGAAAAATTGAAAAAAAATAGTTGGAGCTAAACGTTTTCTTTCTTATTGTTGTACAACTTCGTTGCACAGATTCGCAGTATATTGAACTAATGACGTTTTAAAAAATACGAATCGAGAATTCGATCGATTATTTCAGAGATAGCTCATGTGTAATTTGTACTGGTTTTGGGTACATTATTCGTAGATACATCTTTCAATGCAAGAAAACAAATTACATAAATATAATTTGAAGATTGATTGATGAAGCTATATATGTATATATTTTTTTTGTAGATTTTTATCTATAAAAGGTCGAGTATTGTTCATACTTTTTCAAAAAGTTTAAAAGTGTCACATGTGTTGTTTTTGAAATAGCCGTTTCAAAAAAATTTTTTTAGCATACATTAAGTTGTTGCAGTTTATATAGGAATCAATTATAAATCTATAAATAAAAGGAATTTTAAGGAGCTATTGACCTCTGGCAGCAATTAAAGATAAGGAAACCAACATTTTTTTATGATAGGTGTGATACTTCGAAAATAATACATTAGAATAATTCATTTTTTTTATATTTTCCGTTTCCTTTTCCCCTGTAGTCTTGATTAACATATGCTTGCTGTTATTTAAAGGGAATCAGTTCCTACATCCTTAGTGTTTTAGAAATAGCTGTCAATACCGGTTGAGAACTTAATATCAAACTTTGAAAATTACTATTGTTCGTCCTTACAAATGTACTACAACAAAATGACCAAATAGAAACTATTCCACATACAGTTGAAATTATACTTTTGTACGATGTTATATGTTTGTACGATTTTTCAGTCCTGAGATTCTTGACTAGGTGAAGTCTAAAATGTAAAGTCACTATTTTTTGAGACACAAAGTTTTCATTGATATGTTCCAATAACAATGTTCTCGCACTGGTTGTCTCTTTTTATGAGCTTCGCTCTCGCAAGCTCTACGTTTCTCTTTTACTGGAAAATTTATTTTGCCATTAGGTACAACATTTATTTTTCAACAAGACCTTTAGCCAAATATATCTTTGAAAAAACATGGCATATTTGTGTCTATACTGACGACTTGGTATTGTTAGAAGTGAAAAGGCACTAAGAGAAGCTTTATAAATAGTATATGGAAATGGTAATAAAGTTGGTCTCTTGGAGATACTGCTGCAACATTAAAATCAATCATTTACAAAAATATCTTACCAATTCTCATCTACTTGAATAAATCTTGGATTCTCCGCACAAAATACAAAAATCAATTAAACGCTTTGGAGACACGGTACTAGAAAATAATGGAGGGAAAGACAAGAAGAGGCTGAGTCCGAAATTTAACAATTAGGTGAAACCTGGAACTTAAGCCTGCTGAGGGTTTCATTGAGGAACGTCAGTTGAGATGATTTGTGTAAGGCTTAAGAATTATGAAGTGGAAACTTGTGATTTGTCACTGAAGGATAGAAATAAACTGAAAATATTCAGAAGAAGGATTTACGAAGAAATAAGAGTTTATAGTGAATGAAAAATCAAGAGTGATGCTGAGGTTGAGAGTTTATTAGAAAATAAGAACATCATTAATTGTATCAAAGCAAGTAGGCAAAGATGTGAAGAGCACCTGGTCGGAATGAAGGGTGAAAGAATATAGAGAAAAGTGTTCGCAATTCCTTTGGAAAAGGAGAATACCTAGAAGGCAGGTGGAAGGATGAAGTGGGGACAGATGCGAGGATGATTGGACTCAGCAATCGCAAGAGCGTGGCGTAGGGATTGGAGAATTGAATAGGAATAACTGAGGAGGGCAAGGGTCAGGCTGACCTCTACCGTCCGGGAATTCGTTAATAATTATTCCTTCATTATACTTTAGGAATAAATCTTTAATTGCATATATCCGTTTATCATAACAGCATTTGAAATATAATCAAATCCAACAATATTTTAATGTTATACAAAGTAGTTTATTAAATTACAAACGATTTGAACAGTTTTGGAGAATACAGTGAAACTAATTGATCTCATTAAAAGTTTACGATTTCTAGCATTTTTAAAAATTGAACTGTCAAAAATTGTTACCATAGCTCTATCCTATTATTTACATTACTAGAAACTTATATAAATAAAAAAGGTTTTATATATGATTTATTGGATTTCCAGGATTTTCTATAGAGATTATCTGTTTTGTATTTTTATCTATTGCTATTATAAATTAATAATAACTCAGTTTTCTTCAGAAGTGTTAAGATTTCCGTTCAACTATCAGTAACATTTTTCTCGTTCCTTTCATTTTGTTATCACTTATTCTCATGGTTGACTGACCTAATAAATATAACTCTCTTTACTCTGGCTGGAATATGAATGAATGAATGAATGAAAATAATTTTATTATTATTATTCTGGTACTAGTGTCCCTTTAGAACAAGTTACAAGTACAGAACATATATTAATATTCTGGTGTGTCCATAAAATACAATTAAATATTTACAGGATGATTAGCAATAAAATAAAATTATAGATAATAAAAAGATATAAAAATGTGTATAAATATAAAATAAACAGAGAAAGTAAATAAAATATCAATGAATCACAAAATAATCAAAGTATCCGGGTGTACTTTGAGATTCTTACAGCTTAGGTTGTTAAGTGCATTTCATGATCAATCTAGTATAGTAGATCAATCAGTCTAGTATCAATGAGTATAGAGTTCCAGAAGGAGATCACTTGGATTAAAAAGGATTTTTCAAACGCAGCAGTTCGGTGAGGAGGATAGAGGTCGGACGTACGGGATCTGGTGGGATGGGATTGAAAGGAGCGTTTGAATTGTACAATCCGTAGAATATAGGCGGGTCGCCGAGTTCTAATACCCTGGTACAGGAAGGTAGCACGGAAATACTGAAGGCGGTAGGACGTATAAAGCCACTTCAACTCGGTGTAAAACTGAGTAATATACGTATCTCTTGAGATCCCGAAGATAAAGCTTATCTAAAAAATATGTCGATGACCAGTAGGAATACTCGAACTTCTTGTTCTTATTGGAAAGATGTTAATCTTAAAATTAAAAATTAAATAACATTAGGTATTAAACTTCTACAACAACAATCTAGTCTTACTATTTATTAATTTTATAACATTTTTTTTTTTTATTGAGATCATCGAATAAAAATCAAATGTCTTTTATTAGAGAAATAATGCGTATTTGATAATACGCAGTAGTTATTTTAAAACGTTTATATATAGTATTTCTTTCTTATTTTGAAATTTTCAACTTATGTCGTTCATTATTCGACAAAACAATGAAAACTTGATAAGTGGTTTAGATGCTTTCAGGATTGCATTCTAATAAATCACGTCTTCTTGAAACTGGAGTCAGACTTTGGCCCACGCATTTCCGGTAGAAGTTATATGCCTTAGTAGTGCCATAAAACTTATTTTAAATCTATTTCGAATAACCATTTGTATTGTCTCCATAGCAACAAACCAACCTACATCATCGGGCAGTTTCAACAAATAATCCTGATTTCAGATTAGAATTACAGGACAATAATCGACTTTTACACTTTGTCCATTCCTTCCTACTTCCCACAGTATCGGAACTAAACATTGCTATCAATTTTATTAATTTTTTTATTAAAATTAAAAAATAATTTAAACAAACAGCCTAACAAAAGAATTTCCAATTACCTAATTAAGGCTGCTCAATCTCCTCTCAACCGTTTGATATATACGTTGAATATATCTAGCCTATGGAAAAGCAAGTGTAATAGTATGGGGATAACCATAGACAATGAATGCCTCTACAATTTACAATTTGCAGATGACAGGTCATTATTGCCAGTGACGAAAAAGAAGCTTCCTTTATGATGAGGAAGCTGTTGGAAGCTTATGCGGAAGGAGGTCTGGAAATCAGCAAAATAAATCGAGTATATGACATTTAATAATAGTTGAAACTCCTCATTAAATGTTGGCCAATGGGATTTGGCCCCAACTGAGCAATTTAAATATTTAGGTAGGTGGCTTGCGAAGGGGAGCAAAAGCGAGATAGATAGAATAGAATAGAATGAAAAGGTCACCAGAGTTAAAAAGATAACACGGATTTAAATTCTGTTCTGTTGAACAAAGACGTCATGCTCCAAAAGAAAAAAAAAAAAACTGTACCATACCTTTGTTGTAAGCATTGTATTATATGCCTCAGAAATCTGTACGATTTCAACCAACTCAACAAGAAAATATAAACGGAGATGGATTTTCGATATATGAAAATATAGATGGAGATGGATTTACGGAGGTGCAGCTGTAGAATATCAAAACTACATGTTCCAAATAATGCTATTAGGGATAAGGTGAACGAACCTCTCAACATCCTGTAGTCCATTGAGACAAAAAAGCTGAGTTGGTTTGGGCTTGTAATAAGAATGACGGACATATCGGCTAAAAGAATACTTCAGCATGTACCATTGGAAAGAAGGAAGAGAGGTTGCCCGGGAAAGAGATGGTTGGAAGGTTTAGATGAGGCTTTAGCAGCAAGGGGTCTCCGGAAGAAGACTCTTACGATAAAAAGAAATGGCTACATGGATTAGGTTACGACATACGACCTTAACGTGTTCTAAATATATATAAGTCGTTATACTTATATATATTATTATTATTATTTATTTGTTTCACACATTACATGGTTGTTTGTAATAGTTGTGGACCAAAATGGCCAACCAAATATTATATTCATATATTTTCAAAATTATTTTATATTTGTAAAATTTTGAACAATACTTGCAGTTCCCAACAATACTGCCATTCGCATTTTTTTCCATTGCCACAAACGGCAAGTCCAGCTCACGCAAAGAACATTGAGATTCTTCTGGTATTAACACAATACATGAAATTACTAATGGTAAAATCAGGATTTCCTTTAAGTCATACATTTGTTTTAATTCTTCTGCCAATTCTACATATTTTCTTCTATTATTATCTCTTTATTTTCCACATATACAATGGTGTTTAAATTATGTAATAGTTGGGGACCTATTAGGTCAGCCAAAAATTACATTTGTATATTTTCATAATTATTTAATATTTATGAAAATATACTTCCTGACAATATTTGCTGTTCCCAACAACACCGCTTGTTGCATTCTTTCGATCGTCTGAGATGGTAGTTCTAGTTGTCGCAGAGAAGATACAGTTTCTTCCGGTATCAGTCCGTTGCACGAGATTACAATTGGCAGAATTCGGATTTCCTTTAAATGATATAATTGTTCGATCTCTTCAGCCAATTCTACGTACTTTCTCTTTTTTTCCGCTACTACCTTGTATAGGTTATCATCAGAAGGAACTCCAATCTCTATGATAAACGCAGATTGCTTACCTTTATCTATTATAAGAATGTCAAGCCTATTGTGGGGGATGGTGTGATCCGTCAGGATCGGTTGATCCAAGAACACCTTGACATTGCGCATGGAGTTAATTGGTTCTGGATGATATTTATAATACGGACAATACTTATCGATGAGTTCCATTTTCTGAGCCATAGCTTGATGCACTACCTTAGCAGCATTGTTGTGTCTCTGCAAGTATTCCTTACCCGCAAGTATTGTGCATCTCGATGTTACATGTTAAATTGATTCAACTGCCTTTTTCCATAAGCGACATAAGTCATCGATGCCCTCTGCACATATATGTTTTCTGTTTACTTTTGTGGCTATTACCTGTTCCACTCTTCAGCCATGTCAATGACGCCTCAGCGTCCACTCCTACATCCATTAATGAGTGATAAAATCGTCCGTGTAAAGGTTTATTTTTCCATATTTCTGATCAAGTGCCATCATCTGCTTCACTAATCGGGATTCCAGGGCTTCGTAAATTCAAAGCTGTATAATTTATATCTAATGATGCGATAGTTGAAAGGATATTGGAAGTATGGTTTATAATGTAGTCGCGAAGATTATTTTCTTTCTTTCCGCATAAATTCTAGAGGCTGATTAGACCCCGCCCTCCCGACTTCCTAGGAAGATACAATCTCACTACAGATGACTTTGGATGCCTCTTCCTTGAAAGCACCATCTGTACTCTAAGAAAACGATCCAACCTTTCTAAATCGGTTTTAGTCCACTTCAGTACCCCAAATGAGTAGGCTAAAGCAGGTATTGCCCAGGTATTCAATGCCCGTATCAAATTTCTTCCATTTAAATGTGATTTAAGTACTAATTTAACACGGTATTTAAATTCTTCCTCAAAGTTTTTCTTTGAATTAGCATTGAATTTCAGAAGTTGGTGTACTCCAAGGTACTTATAAGAATCAGATTCTCTCAATTGATTCATTATTACATTTTCCGGTATCTCAATATTACTCCCCTTAATAACTCTTCCTCTTTTCACGTGTACTATTGCACATTTATCTATTCCTAGATCCATTTTTATATCATCACTGAATGTTCTTACTGTCTTCAGAAGAGCTTCCATTTCGTCTTCCTAGCGTAAAGCTTGAGGTCATCCATATAGAATGAATGAGAAAGCTTCATTTCAGAGTTAAGTAGGTACCCTTTTTCTGTATCAACCAATAATTTGCTAAGTGGATTAAGCGCAAAACAAAACCATAGAGGACTAAGGGAGTCCCCTTGAAAAATACCTCTCTTTATAGATATGTATTCATTGGAACTCATTCCGTTCAAAGCTGGTGTGCTGATTGAGACCCTCCAAATTTTCATCAGTCGTTCTAATAGATCTATTATTGCATGGTTTACTTTATAGATTATCAACACTTCCAGAAGCCAATAATGGGGAACCGAATCGAAGGCTTTACGGTAGTCGATCCAAGACAATGTAATATTACGAGATTTTATTGTAACTTGAGCAGCAATAAAAGAATCGATAATCAGAAGTTCTTTGCAACCTTTTGAACCTGCCTTAATACCTAACTGTTCCGCTGCCTTAATACCCTTTTCCTCAATGTAATCTGTCAACTTATTCCTGATTACAGCCGTTAGTAATTTGTACACACCATTAAGACAAGTTATGGGTCTCAAATCCTGTGGCTCCAGCCTGTTTTTGCTTCCTTTCTTTATTAAGTGAGTCGTACCGGTACAGAACTTCACTGGTAAGTCAATCTTTTCAGACAATAGTTTCTGATACCACACAGCTAGGTGGCTATGAACACTGCTAAAGGACTTTAGCCAGTAATTTTGTATGTTATCTGGACCAGAAGCTTTCCAGTTTTTCATTTGCTTGAGTGCCTCAGTCACATCTTCCACAGTGATACTAGTTGCTTCCATAGGTTGGAGATCTGATAAGCCATGGCGAATATTTTCCAACCAATTTGCTTCATTGTTAAAACATTTTTTACTTTCCCAAATACCTTTCCAATACTCTGATATTTCAATAGGATCTGGATAGACATCGTTATTATCTTCCTTTTTAGGTTTTAAAGATTTATAAAAATATTGTTCTCTTTTATTAAATATTGAATTTTGTCTCCTTCGATCATGAGCTTCTGTATACCTCCTAATTCTATTTGCTAACACTGCTAATTTCTGCTTGAGTGTTTCCATATAAACACCAACTTTTTTATTTAACTCACTTCTTACTACTTCTCCAATATTTAATACAATAATTTCATCAATTTTTTTCTTTAGTTTTAAAGATGCATTTTCTGGGCTCCGAAGGTAATTAGTAATAATTCCGATTTTACACCGTATATTTTCGATCTTTTTTTAATTCTTCTCTTCCAGGGAGGATCTTTTATCAAACCTAGCTCCATCGAGACAGTTCGGGCCCCTCCGTATATCCAATGACATATCTCTTCTAGAGTTATACCCATCGACATATGCTCAGCAAGTATCTCGTTGACTACATTAATAATAATACTACATCTTTAATAATAATACTTGCTCAGCAAGTATTATTATTATTATATTATATTATTATTTTAATACATATAGTACAATTAGAAAAACAAATTATAAGGAACATGATACTAATTCATTTCTTTTTGTTTACTATCAGCATTTCACGGATTTCTGAGATGACTAAACCGCTTTTAAAGAACCATAGAAGCCGCAAATACTGACCTAGGTTGCTATGAATCATTTAGATGGCCACATTACAGGTCAACCTCATTACACCTAGCTAACCGGTTTAGATGTTTGTAAATATTATTTTATGTACTTACTGATTTTAAAAGAGTTTAATTGTGAATAAAACAATAATTATTATATAAATATCCAAGTACGTCATCATATATTATCACAAGAGCAGATTTTCTATTGTTTTTTAGGTTAATTTGTTTCAGTTTTTTTAGTCTTTGAAGAAGTTTCCTCTAAAAATGGCGGAAGAACGTTTGGTGAAATATGATTTTAGGCAAGTTGTGGCCTTCTACTAAACAAAAATGGAAAAGGAAGAAAAGAAATCAATTTCAAATTGTACAACAACTAATTCTTCTTTACTTAGCACTACAGATAAATATAGCAGCCCCTCGTCTTTTTCAACTTATACCTTCCACTTTTGTATATTCGTTACATGAACTTTTTTTTTCACCTTGAATTGCCGTATGTCTTGGAGTCCACTATCTCTCCAGAGACATTTGAATCTCTCTCTATTTCTCTTTCCATCTGGTGAACCCTCAATTCAGAGGGAAAAAAATGGAATGGCTTCAACAAATAGAAGACTTCCGAAACAATAAGGAGGTTAGAAAATTCTGTCTAGAAATAAACAACAGTCAGCAGATATTCAAACGTAGAATAAATGCCTGTAGAGACAATGAGGATAACCTAATCACAAACAGGATACAAGTTCTAGAACAGTGGCGGCATTACTTCTATGTCCTCCTCAATGACATGGCATAAGAAGGAAGGGGAGAAATGGAGATGGCCTTAGGAGAATTGGAGCCCTCTGATATGGAAGATGTCTATGAAGCGGTAGAAGAGCTAAAAAATAATAAAGCACCGGGACCAGATGGGCTAGAACTGTTTAAGTATGGAGGAAGCTTTTCATTTGAAAGGGTAAAAGAATTTGTATATCTTGGTTCACAATTAAACGCCGATAATGACATAAAAGCAGAGATACATCGCAGAATTATGTCCGCAAATAGATGCTATTTTGGATTACTAAAGCATTTCAGGAGCAGGGCCATCTCTCAAAACACCATGACGCAATTGTACAAGACGCTGGTAAGATCAGTTCTCACTTACGCCTCCGAATGCTGCACATTACCCAGTACACAGGAAGACCTTCTCCTAAGGTTCGAGAGAGAAATATTGAGGAGAATTTATGGTCTAGTTTGCATAATTGGAATCTGGAGGATAAGAATGAATGCTGAGATAAAAGGATTCTACAAGAACTCAGATATCGTAAAGTTAGTTAAAGTAGACAGGTCATTTAATTATGACCCAGGATCAGATTCTTAGAATGGTCTTAGATGAAAGGATTTATGGGACCAGAAGAGTGGGAAGACCTCGGCTCCGATGGATCGATGGAATGGCAGCGAATGCCAACCCATCTTGGGAATCCGCAATTGGAGAGCATCGGCAACCAATAGAGAAGGCTGGCGGGCCAAGCTGGCGGACCATGATGATAAACCCTGAATTCCAACAATTGCTTAAACCGCATTCATTAAAAGTTTTATACTAGAAAAGACGCATTGATTAATGTTCAAATTACTGAACATAGAAACCGTACGACTTCACAAATTAAACAAAAAATGTGGGGAGCTCATACTTAAGGGATATATTGCTGAAATGAAAATGATTCTACTACAACAATATCCTCGCCAAATCAATAAAAACATTCTGCCACATGAGAACCGGAGCGTAAATGACGGCAATGATCAAGTGGATCGACTATGTTTGGGCTTATTGGGTCGCAAACGCTGTGCAAGGTGGAGGTTGTAGATAATTTAACCAAATAAAAAATATATACCTTTTAGTATTATTTACTTATTTATTGTAAGCGGAATTATGCTGTGTTATGTTTAATGGAAAGGATGGACACGAAAAATTTGATTTGGGGCGCAGTCCTACTTCGTCACTGAAGGAGAGTTATCTAAAATACTGGCAAAGATCCAATAATGATTATTAGTATTTGCATCAATTCAACTTCCCTTGAATGATCTATAATATTAGTTCTTAAACAAGATCATTTTGCTACACACAAAAAATACCCTCCTACGTTCCCAAGATATTTTATTGCTCACCTTTTTGTAAAAATAGAGAAAGGAAAAGTATAATTAGAAACATCGTAGACCATTCACAATTACACTTGTTTTTTGTTTTTGGTCCTCCCCATCCTCGCCTTTAAGGCTATACGGGGTTCTCCCAGGCCAGGGAGTGTGGGCGGGGATTTAAAAGACTCCTCCGGCATCGGGATGTGAACTATTTTTCATAGTTGTCTCATATGTCAGGTTGCCGGGCAACGGCGGTGCTATGCACACTCGTTAGCCCATTCGGCCATCCCACCCACACAATTACACTTGTTGTGGTCTGTTCCATGTTTTCTCCATGTTCCTAATTCTGTAACTTTACATTCCGAAAATTCATAACCCCTTTGATATGCACCCTCCTCTCTCCCATCAAAAATTAAAAAACCCGTCAACTTGCGCCATAAAACCCTGCTTCAGGGCACCCCTGCTTCAGAAAAATATGTAATGTATTGTTTCATATTTGTTATAAATAAATTTTGATCATATTCATCTTTATTATTTCATGCTATTTCACGTCATATCCAGTTTTTTGTATTAAAAACATATATAAAAAAATATGAGCTACGGAGCAGAGATAATAACAGTAATTCTTAATGTCTATTTTTTTTTAAGGTTAGGTTTCCTAGAAGATTGTTCAATCATGACTTCTACTCTTTAGAGATATGTATAATCCTAATAAATATCTAAATGAAGGCATATTGTTTATATATCTGTTTAATTAGGTTAATGGAAGGGTATTAAGGCGTTATCAGTCGAACGCATTAACGGATTTCTATTCTCTTGAGTATAATCTCTTAAATCTGTGTAGTTAGAAGCAAAGGCATAGTATGACAGGATTAATAACTTTGAAACTGATAATGATATAAAGATTATTTTATTTTTTAATATGAACTAGACCCTTCCGTTTTATTTTGTCTACACCATTAAGAAAAAAATTAAAGCGACGGATTTTAGATGATATTTGTTAATGAAGGGGGACAAATTTCAGGTCATTCATGCGTAATATCTTATTGTTGATAATAGAAGTGGGTAGAGTTTTGACTTAAAGTACTATATTTTAATAAAAGCCTACAAAGTTTTGAAGATTTTGACTATAAATTAATTAACACTCGTCATGGAGAATTAGTGTCGTTTTATACTATAACTTCTAATTGTTGTTTTTCTGTATTACTTTGAAAGAAAAAGAAAGAATCTATAAGAAATGATGTTTCTTAAGTGATCCTTGAAGGCCTGTTAAAAAAAAATAAATGAATAAATATTTTTGACATATGCATCATAATTTACGAAGGGGCGTATTGTTATTGTTTAATTATTTAGTTAAGATGTCTTACAAATATGCACCATAAAAAAAATTATTTTCCTATTGAATATTTAATAGTTGACTGTTAAGGAAGGCATTATTAAGGAAGGAGATGGTCAGGGTTGGCGGTCATAAATAGACAAAATAGTGGCAAAATATTTTATTAAAAGCCAACGTTTCGACCCGACTTTGCACGTCTTCTTCAGGGAGGTATGTTCAGCAAGGAGTTTCACTTAGAACTGCTGTCGGGTCGGGTCGAACCGTTGGCTTTTAATAAAATAATTTTGCCACTATTTAGTCTACTTAAGACCGCCACCCATCTTCTTCCTTAATTATTTTTCTACTTTGTGAAGCTTCAGCCCACGAACCTCTTAATTTAAATTTTCATTTAAACAATTTTATGTTCGACTGGGGTATTTTCATCTCATTCATTGTTACAATGAAATACAATCCGATGGCGCAATGGTCCTTGCAGAACCGGATGCTTCCTCTACCATCTTTCTCCACACCGACCTGTCTTCGACTGTCTCTCCATCTACCTACACCCAGGCTCCTAGATCATTTTCTATATCTTCCATTCAACGAAATCCAAGCCGTCACTATACCTTCTTCCATCAGGGAATCCCTCCATCATCATTATAGAAAGCCTGATATGTTCCATTCTATGCACGTGACCCAACCATTTTACCCTTCTCCTCTTTATGGTGGGCATCAATTAGCTATATAACATCAAGAGCATTATATAGCTTCTTTAGCTCTTCATTCGTGTTCATCCGCTAAAGAATCCTTTCTTTGGCTGGTCAATAGATTTCACAAAGAATTTTTCTTTCTGACCTTCTTATCCACCTATTAAAAAAAACTTCTTCGTCGAGTGTGTGTCTCGGTGTTTTATTTTTATTTATTTTCAAGCTTCCCTTCCCTCAAGGCAATACGGGCATTTGCAGCATTGGGATGTTACTGTTACATAACAACCCAGTGCTGCATTTTTAAACTATTACATTCTGTTCCTCAGCTGTGCACACAGCTTGCTCTTCTCTTCATTTGTACCAAGTCAGCCGTAATTTATATATTTTGGTTCTATCATCACCGAACATAATATGAGGCGTTGCAGGTTTTGGCAGGAGAAGGATGAATACCTCTCGACCTCTTCCCGAGAGAAGACTACCGGTTCAAGATTAGGAGGGGATTCATAGCGGATCTACTGGATTACCTCCGAGTGAGAATAAGAGATGATCCAAGAAACTGGAAGAAGATCCTCCGGGAGGATACAGTAGAGGAGTGGAACCGACGGTGGTTGACGACTCCTAAGGGAGCTACACTAAGGAAGTACTTTCCCACCGTCAGTTCGCAACTGGAAGCGACTTGGGTTCTCCCAGTTACGGGATCTGACACATTCTCACGGAGCATGGGGGTTTAAGAGCAAAGATCGTTCAGTATAGTATAGAATATATATCCCCCTTATATTTAGTGGGCGGGGTGGCCGAATGGGCTAAAGCGTTGCCCGGCAACCTGACATATGAATCTAATGATATAAGAATAGTCACGAGTTTGCGTCCCGGTGCCGAGGGAGTCTTTTAAATCCCCGCCTACACCCCCTGGCCCGGGAAAACTCCGTATAGCCTTTACGGCGAGGAAGGGGAGGACCAAAAAAAAAAAAAAAAATTCCCCTTATATTTATATATAGAATATATAAATACAAATCCCTCATGCCCAAGTTGTAGGGTATCGGAGACCACTGAGCATGTTTACGTGTACTTACGTGTACCTTATGTGAGTCACTGAAGGCGAAACTGTTGAGTGAGACAGGTCGCTTTGTCCTAACAGAGAGAGATCTTCCTCAACTTATGGCCATAGACAAATATGTGCACTTCAAACGTTTAATATACGGATGGAAAGAAGTTGTACTACAAATCCACTTTTTTCTGAGAAGTAGAAGAGAAGCTGCACCGGGGAGGCCTTAGGAATAAATATTCTCTTCTATTTATTCCTAAGGCCTCCCCGGTGCAGCTTCTCTTCTACTTCTCAGAAAAAAGTGGATTTGTAGTAGAACTTCTTTCCATCCGTATATTAAACGTTTGAAGTGCACATATTTGTCTATGGCCATAAGTTGAGGAAGATCTCTCTCTGTTAGGACAAAGCGACCTGTCTCACTCAACAGTTTCGCCTTCAGTGACTCACATAAGGTACACGTAAGTACACGTAAACATGCTCAGTGGTCTCCGATACCCTACAACTTGGGCATGAGGGATTTGTATTTATATATTCTATATATAAATATAAGGGGAATTTTTTTTTTTTTTTTGGTCCTCCCCTTCCTCGCCGTAAAGGCTATACGGAGTTTTCCCGGGCCAGGGGGTGTAGGCGGGGATTTAAAAGACTCCCTCGGCACCGGGACGCAAACTCGTGACTATTTCTATATCATTAGATTCATATGTCAGGTTGCCGGGCAACGCTTTAGCCCATTCGGCCACCCCGCCCACTAAATATAAGGGGGATATATATTCTATACTATACTGAACGATCTTTGCTCTTAAACCCCCATGCTCCGTGAGAATGTGTCAGATCCAGTAACTGGGAGAACCCAAGTCGCTTCCAGTTGCGAACTGACGGTGGGAAAGTACTTCCTTAGTGTAGCTCCCTAAGGAGTCGTCAACCACCGTCGGTTCCACTCCTCTACTGTATCCTCCCGGAGGATCTTCTTCCAGTTTCTTGGATCATCTCTTATTCTCACTCGGAGGTAATCCAGTAGATCCGCTATGAATCCCCTCCTAATCTTGAACCGGTAGTCTTCTCTCGGGAAGAGGTCGAGAGGTATTCATCCTTCTCCTGCCAAAACCTGCAACGCCTCATATTATGTTCGGTGATGATAGAACCAAAATATATAAATTACGGTACTGTTTCGAAACGTGATCCAACTCCTCGATATATGTAGTGTCTTTAAACTCCCTCGTTGTTAACTTGTATTTGGTTAATTCTTTATTTATGACAAGTCCTGCTTTTTTTCAGCTTCTTTACACTCCTGTCCTCTTTTTTGTGTATTTGTATAATCACAGCAACCTTCCATTCTTTTGGGATGAATTGAAGCTAGACAGGTTTTGCAGTTTGTTATTATCTATTATCCACTTATCCCTCTTTCCGTATATTAGATTTTGAAAAAGCTTAAATCTCTCGGCCAGGATTATTAAAAAGATTTATCAATAAAAAATTGTGTTAGAAGTCTTCACATTAAAATATTAAAATTCTGTTGTGCTTATGATTTACTCAGGTTGTTAAATCCTTCTTCGCCTGTATTACATTGAAATTTATGGTGAGGTATAGCATGTAATCTAAGAAACAAAAATCGCTTTAGAAAAAGGAATATTTCTTACTATCTGGTCGCTCATAAATTTTGGGCAATTTAGTTAATTTTCCAATTATTACTAATTTAAATATTTGTTTGCTCTCAGCCACCACCTATAGTTAAGGCTAATTAAATGATATATATACTACTAAATCAATGATAAAGTAAATAATAACTTATCATTTAATAGTCTTTAAGTCACTACTAAATTATCGAGGTGATTAAATTATTTAACGATATGAGGATTTACTACCCGATCAATCATTCAGAGATTATTCTATTAGATATCTGTATACCCTATTATGCTGTGAGAGGTATTTGCTACATGATACGATATCCATAAAGTTTCCTTTTTTTTTTGCAATTAGATCAGCCATTATTGCATCAACTTCGAAAGGGAAATAATTGTATTTTATGTTATGTAAAAATACATAGTGGCCATTTATTTGAGTTCAAGTTGTTTTATTGAGGTGCCATGACATTTTTGGCCATTAAATATTTATCTTATACACTGATGAAGCTGTTCAAAATAAAACTGATAATTATTTTAAATAATGCTCAAAAACAGCTGAAAGATACAAAATCTTGTTGTTTTTATACATGCAATCCTTTATTGAGAAATATTACATTCTGTCACATCTAAGGGCAATAGTAATAGTGAAAGAAGAGTAGCTCATTCACACTATGTACTATAAATAAAAATAAAAATCAATAAACTATGCATATAATACAATTTAGATATTATATATGCTATATATTGATATATATGGATATATGTATAAATAAATTTATATAGGTAATTTGCATCACATAAACTGCTGCTATATGAATTGCATAACCAACGTAAAATCGAAAGCTTTATCGGCTGAAGCTTTAGAAAAATTAGTATAACTCATTATCTAGTAGGTAGATCTTGTGATAATGTCTCTGCTTGCTTATAGTTAGCAAGTACCTACTATGAGGATATTAACCTTTTTCTTGAGGTTGGCGCCATTTGAAACCTGACAACCGATGATTGAATTTTCGGGGAGTAAAAACCATTGAGACGTGACAATAAAAAACTCAATAAGTGCAAAAATAGGTAATAATGTAAATGTATAAAATTTCGTTTACTTTTGTTATGTATAGAGGTCATCTTCGAAACCGTCTGCTAATTCCGTAAATTTATTAAAATTTCTGGGGCATGTTTATGTTATCCAAAAATTTATGAAAGTACAAACACAGAAACGAATGCCAAAAATGTACCCAATTCTGCGAGTGCAGAAACAAAATGTAAGGCGTTTGCTAAAATAACCTCAAATAAACTAGAGAACTTTCTATGGTTTTCCAAGCTATTGTTTATAATAGCATCGAGGAGGTTTAGCAAGTCGAATATTTAAAAAAAAAATAGCAGAATTTATTGGTCCTAGAAACATACGGTTTGTCTCAAGTATTTCAAATAATCGCATGTGTATTAATCAAGGATACAAATATATCGTTGATTAAATAATTGAATCCAACGCATCCCTGAAATTTGATGACAACATAATTGCAGTATGAAGATTGATCAATCCTGCAAAAAGAGTTTTGATTCCTAAAGCAGAACTCAGTATCTTGCGGAGTACAATGGAAGATTCCCTCAAACAAATGGAAGTTAGAACTGTGTCACCAGTTCAATTGGTGTCAAAAAATCCATTTCTTTCTCACATTCTAAATTGTAGGACCAAATATATAGTACTCCTGAAAGTAAGGAATTCCTCTCGGAGTCTTTAGTAATTAAGACAGAAGATGGTCCCTTTTGCACCTCCTTTGGCAAAGATATTGACCCATCTTTAAGGTGTAAGAAGATGGGATATTTCACATTCCAATGCCCTAGGCTCCGCTAAAATAGTGAACCTTCCAATCAACTATGGCTAATTGTATTTCCAACATCAAATGAAATTGTAACAGCCAATAATAATCAACCAACAACTCGTAGTAAAGTTAGTCTTGCACTAATTGATGTAACCCTTGATAAATAAAACCTGGTCCTAAAGTTGAATAATGAATTGAAAAACGATTCTATAAACACTGGGAATGTTTCTGATAATCAATATAAATGTGTATTGATTTCTGTTTAATTAATATACATCTATATTATTATTATTATTTTCGATAACAATACTTATATTGGCAAATGATTGCAAAAGGTAGATAACGATTGATAATAGGGACAATGAAGTTACCTGAATTCACAAAAGACGGAAATATCTACTTAGATAGAGCATATAAAAAAAAATACATGGTAAACATAAAATAAGGAAATCAGTCATAAAATAAATGTTTCCAAGCCGGTTGAAATGATCAACTGAAGCAACAGGTTAACATTTTATCTTTAATAACATTCCGATGCATACTGGGCGAATAATGTTCACATTTTTTTTCGTGATTTGCTCGTTATTTAATATGACTCTGAAAGTTAGATAAGTGAAGCCTTTAATAACTCAATCATCTCACAAAATTGATAAGTATATCGCATCTGATAAGATTGCTCCAGATCGCTCGCATTTCTTTCCAATTACGTGTTCATACGATCCATCTCGAACTTATTAAATCAAGCCAATTGAGCAATTTCCAATTTACTTGAATTTTTGCATGAATTTAATATTTATATTGAAATGCCTTTTGAATATTTATTTATGATATATTATATTGAAAATTCAAAAGCCTCTCAAAATAAATTCCAGTGTGATCAAGATGAATTCAGAACTAGTCGACCGTACAAACCTCTTTCTTATCAGATTATTAACATTCGTCTAAAACTTTGTGAAGCTTCATGTTATCGTAACGTATAAAGTTTTAATTTAAGAAAATTCAAGGAGATGAGGCGTATTCAATCTGGAGGTCGGTAAACTCTCTGTACTTAATGAGGCGCTAAAAACTCATGACCACCTTTTTTTTTTTTTTTTTTGCTTTCACCAGATGAATGGATAGATAATTTGATCACAAAATCCAGAAGAAAGGTGATCTACAAAGATATAAGCCCATTTGACGTGGCCTCCACCGACACCAAATTATCTTCCGATTAAAGTGGAAAGTAAATGGTTTTATGAGTATTAAGTACCTCATTTAATTAATTAATTTAACAAGAAAACGCCACATTTCTGAGAATTTACTTATATAAAACAGTTGTAAGTTAAGATAAGACAAAGCCATTCACGATGTTTTAGAGTGATGTTAACAATTTGATAAAAAATGAGGTTCTTTGTATCGCGGACTAAATTATTTCTCTGTTTCTCGAATATTGAATTTGAAAGGTTATTTTATGATAAATCATTGCAAGCAGCACGCCCATCTTAGCCTGAACGAAAATGGGTTAAGCATAATTATTTTTGTGTAAATTAAATCTGTTTATTGTTTTTTTTTATTTCTAGTTGAATTTTTATCAATATAATTCAATTAGTCTCAGTTATTTGAGTAAGAGATTTTTATTTAACATCAATCTGAATGTCATTGATTTCGTTTTGTGAATCCCTTTATGGAAATTTTTTTTTTTGTCATCTTAAATCTTTTTTGCTATTCCATAAGGATTGAATGGACTACCTCGGTTTTGATCAAGAAGGTTAGGGCGAATTCATGAAAACTATCTATTATAGATGAAATCTATGAGATGATATCGAGGTGACAACCGAACTGGGTTAGCACCTCTTCCGGTGATCGGGTAGCCCCGGGCTGAAGAGAATGGTGTCGGATTTCTTGTAAACTGACGAGGAATGCGGCTTGGCTAGTGGTGGTTAGGCTGAAGGCCTCTTCAACAATATTTCGGATTAGTCAGCCACCGAAATCCTCTTCCTCAACACCCTATTATAACTTCATGGCTCGGTAATCTTAAGCAGCAAGAGAGAGAATGTTCGCCGGAATGATTATAACCTTAAGGTATTGTGACTGACCTGAGATCATAAGCCGAGTCATAATAATAATTAACGAACGGATAATTATTTATTAAAATTATCATGTTTTATGGTTATGGACGTGAGATCACCGATTTCAATGAAACTTTAGTGATGCTAGGTTAAAAAATATTAGATCCATGTCCAAAGATTCTTGATAATGGAACCTAGGAGCCGAGATTTGATATAATTTTATTATTTTTTTGTAATACGGTTTTCTTACTGCATGAATTTCTATGTTATTATATATCAATCAATTTGCTTTTTTTTTGCAAAATTAAAAAAAACATATTGCTAATTGTATTAAACGGATTCTTATTTATAATAAATTACAAAAATCCATAGACACTTCCACTAAAGTAGGCCAAGTATATTTCTGTCATGAAAAAAATATTCAGGTTAGTTTTTAACGTTCACTAACAGTCTTAAATACGAATTTGTTTTGAAATAAAAATTATAAATTTTAGAGGAGGATTTTTTTTACTCCTCTGGATTTTCCCCCAAGTCAACGTCAACGAGAAACGAGAAAGTTTTTAGCAAAATTTTTTATTTTTCAATTGATATGAAAAGTCGTTATCCTTATCTTTAAGCCAAATCGAACAAGCCGTTTCCGAAATATAGGCGTTTAAGTTTAAGATTTAGGCGTGCTCAAGTGAAAGTATTGGTTGGATTGTTATAAAAGTGTTGTGGACCCACTTAGGCACCGAAAAATGTATGCCATCAAATGTAATAGAGAATGTGATTAAATTTAAAAATACATAGTTTATGCTCAATCTTCTGCGTTCACCGCCTTTTTGGGGGTCCAATCTTCGGCAGTTGGGTTAGTGGGATATGCAAAAATGCTGGAAGGAGTTAGAAAAATTAAATATTCGACAATTGGCAACGCATTAAATAAGATTTAAAGTCAGTGTTTTGGTAAATTCTACATCACCTAATCAAAAGAATTTGAAATGGATAAATATCATTAAAATAATGGTGGATTGATGTTTGGCTGTAGTGAATAATTGAAGTGAAGGGTGGTTGGGGTGATCAGTCAAAATAAAAAATAGTAAAAATAAATAATTATATTTATTTTTATATTTGCCGACGTTTCGGCCCGAAGTCCAGGCCTTCGTCAGGGCTAAGAAAAACAGATAACAATAGGTATGAGAAACTATAAACATTGAAAAATAAAGAATTAAAATTAAAAAGGTGAAAGGTATAGACTGAAAAATGTTGATAGAATAAACTTAAAGTAGATAGAGTGAGTAGAATAATAACATTAACAGAAAACTAAGAAATAAATAGTAACGGGAACAAAGTACGGGCTTATGAAATAAACATAATCAAAATAAGGTAACATAAGAAATGAAAACTGGTTATCTTAGAATAAAATTTAAAACAGAGAAAAGGAAAATGAAATTATATAAGAAAATAATAGATAAAAATAGAAAATTCAGGTATTGTGAAATCTAACAAAATATACTGACTACGCATAAGAGTGTACGTATAAGATTATTTAAGTTAAAATAATGTAAAAAAGATAAATGAGCAAATGTACAAATATATAAAAAATAGAGAATGAGATATGGAAAATAGAGTGACAGGAAAGAGGAATAAAAGGGCAAAACTAAGACAAGAAAGATAAACAGACCTGGTCAATCGAAGAAGCGTGGAGAGAAAACGGTATTATAGCAAGAAAGAGTAGAGCTACATAGATAGCGCCATCTAAAACGGTTAACTGAAATACGTGAACTAAAGCACAGAAACGTATATAACGGACGAGAAATTTATTATAGATAAATTCTATGAGTTATTAAATAAATGTGTAATTGAAAGAGGATGGAAATAAGGTATCTGGAGATAGGATAAAACAGAGATAATAAATATAAAATAATAGTGGAGTATTACAGAAATAAACGTGAAACGTGAGATTAGAGAAAACGAAAAATAATTAAAATTAAAGAGGTAGTAAACTGTAATATAGTATATATTAAGGATAATATAGTATAATAATATAATATAGAATGAATTAAGGAGATAGTGTAATGCAAAGATACTAAATGTTAAGTAATAATGGAGAATACCTGATCTACCTGAAATGTGAGATTAAAGACAACGAAAAATGAATTTCTTTAATGAGATTAAAGAAAACGAAAACTGAAGGTTAAATAGAAATGAGTAAGTCTTTTATGAAGCAATTAATGAGATGGTATAATGTAGAGGTAATAAGCATTAAATAATAATGAAGTATTAATGATCTATGTGAAACGCGAGATGAAAGAAAACGAAAAGGAATTAAAATTAAAGAGGAAGTATAATGTAATATAGAATAAAATAAGGTAAAATATAGTATAATAATATAAAATCGAATAAATTAAGGAGATAGCATGATGCAGAGGTAATAAATATTAAGTAATAATGGAGTATAACTGATCTAAGTGAAATGTGGGATAAAGAAAACCACCAGCGGATCCAGGATTTAATTTTGAGGGGCTTCAGCCCGAAAGCTATTTTTTTCATATATATAACGATAATTACTTCGAAAAAAAATATGAAATGGTATTTAAGTTATTCTTGAAGTCCTATTAAATTTAATTACACAAATAAAATAATACTTTATGAGATAATTTTTTTCCATAAAACATGTTTACATTTTACCATTTTGAGGAGGCTTCAGCCCGAAAGCCCTCCCCTTCTCTCCCGTAGAACCCCTGTGAAAAAAACGAAAAGGGATTTATTAAATGAGATTAAAGAAAACGAAAATGAATTAAATCAAAGAGAAATAAGAAAGTTGTCAGCGAAAAGGAAAAAGAGGTTACCATGGATGTTTTAATAAATTCAGAATTTGGGAATAAGGTAAGGATAAGTTTTGTTTGTCTGTTTTTAGATTCACTGTCTTAGGTTGGACCTGGATGTGGAGGGGCTCACCAATTTAATTTTTTATTTTGACCGATCACATCAACCATCCTTCTCTTCAATCTATCATTAAAATAATACAATACAAGAGGGAAAATCTGAAAACAGTCTTTAAAAAGGCTTATTTCAATTTTAGTTGTAAGAGAAGTATATCTTTTATAAGATAACATTCAGGTAAATAAGGAAGCTATTCGTCATAATTTTCTTGGCTTTCGCTCATTAGAAGTATTTTAAAATGAAGAGGTGTCGCAAATGATAAACACAAAAACAATTTTACGATTATTGTTTACTTTTTCAAAACTGGGTCACAGAAGCACCAACATGAATGATTACACTGGATAAGGAGAGATTATCAGTCGTGGTTTACTTCTTTAGAATTCTGAATTTCGTCATTGGAATTTACAAACCACGAAAAAAATTGTTTGAGGGCTATGGATACAGATACATTTTATGTCCATTTAAGAACGCTTAGTACAGACAACAGATTTTTTGGATAGTCAGATTCTCCCATCATACCATTACAAATCAATCCTAAATACTCGAATAGTTACGGGTATTTAACTGTTTATTAATTATTAGATATTTTTTACCTTCCAACAATGTTTTATATACCATTGGAATAATCATGAAATTTAGCACCTTACATGAAATATCCAAGGTTCTAACCCGAAAATTCATTGCTTCAGGACATACTTTGTATTTCTAAAAATTATTCATTTTTATTAGTTGAAAAAAATCACTGGTTGACTGCTGTGATAGCTTGATAAAGCGATATTTTCCTATCAGCCGGTTGGTGTCTTGTTAAAAATTCATCATAGATTCTTAAAATGACGATAAAACTTGATAAATAATCAGTTGCATCAGAGATTTTTTTTTTCTTTTTAATGAAAATGTCTTTATAGGAAGCGTTTTCAATATTTTTGGTTTATTTAAAAAACCAACATTAAATATAGTTTTGACGTAGCCATACTTTTAAGTATATACTTCTGTATTCCAATCATATTTGTTGATGCAAAAACTCATTAGGATATCTAAACTAACAAATACAAATTACATGTCAAAAATAGGCGCAAGAATAATTCCTATTAAATAGGAGAAAATTCATGAAAGTACATACTGATTTAATGTTCAAGAATGTTACTTTGGGGCTTTTTGCAATAAGCGGACGATATTTCATATGAAACAGATTATTAAAGGGAGTTAGTCGACTGTTCTACATATCATAGGTGAAAAATAGTCGGTACGCAGTCATTTTAAGATTTTTATTGATGGTGACATTTCAACTCATGCATATGGGTCATCAGTGGATGTTTTGAGTACTGAAGGTGTTCAAATACTCAGTATTTAGTAGCCTCATTTCAAGCCGTCTACTTGACGTTTCCGAAGGCACACTAAATTTGAAGGGCAGCAACGGATTTTTTTCTTTAGTTTGTAAAATTTAAGCGCCCTGGGGTGCAACTTAATACACCATAATAACCATACACCTTACGGCTTGTGGTTTTATATTTTCTGTCGTTCTTTCTAATGTTTTGAAGCGTTATAAACAATATCCATTAATAATTTTTATAATTTTACAAATATTATAAAAAAGATATCCAATTAAAAGTCTGTACTTCGACTGAAACCCGAATTCGAAACCCTCCTCTCTATTTTTAATTTATATTGAGTAATATAATGTTAACATTACTTTTTCTTCACTTAGCTTCATGTACGATAATCGCTTTTCTGTACTTTCTACTCGTTTTGTCTTCTCGCTACCAAACACTGACTGTTTCTCTCCAAATCCACTGTATGTCTAGTTCCCTAATCACATGTCAAATTAACTCTCAATCACTTTCTGCCCATTATGACGAATTCCTGCAATACTTTACCCAAAACTTTTATCATATCATAGCAATATCCGAAACCTGGCTCAAACCTTATATTCCATCATCTTCAGTCTCCTTGCCTAATTACATCCTGCTCCGTCATGACCGGGTAAACCGGACTGGCGGTGGAGTAGCTATGTTTGTCCACAATAGCCTAAAGACCCGAATCCTCGATTGCTCCCCATCTTCCGATCATCCTCATGTAGAATACCTCTTGGTAGAAATTCTCAGTAATATTTCTCCTATCCTTTACGCCGTGGTATATCGCCCTCCTCTCGTGCCATTTGACCTGTCCTTCGAATCAACTCTATTCAACTTCGTTCCCCTCTATCCCAGAATAATTATCTCCGGTGACCTCAATACCAATTTCCTCTCAAAATCCAATGACAAATCCTATTTAGAAAATCTGTTTTTCTCACTTCACCTATTCATCGTTCCTTTTTCCTCCACCCACCACACCAGCAGATCTGACACTTGGCTAGACTACTACATCATCGACTCAGCACAAAACCTCCTCTCCGCCTCTCAATTGCCAGTATCCTTTCTTTCATCTCATGATCTGATACAAATAACGTATAATATCCGCACTCCTCCAATCCATCCTCGAACTATCACTTTCCGCCAACTGGATACCCTTACTCGAGAAAAAATATTACCTGATCTAGTAACATTGGATTTGAATGGAATATATCATTGCTCCTCTGTCGACACCATGGTTGATATTCTCACCACCAATCTTCTCAATATACTCAATACCCACGCTCCTCTCAAAACCTCCACTTTCCGTCATCGTCCTGCTCCTTGGATGTGTCAGGAAATTAAGGATCTGCAGAAGAGACGCGACGCTGCACGCAGACGCTTCAGACGGACTAGGCTTGCAGATGATTATAAAATATTCAGAGTGCTTCGTAACACGACACAGATAAGGATCCGACAAGCGAAAGCGAACTACTTTCACGAAGCCCTTTCCTCAGCTCCTGATATCAAATCAAAATGGCTTCTACTTCGTAAGCTTTCCCTCTGTGAACCTTCTAGATCCCCTTCCTCAGTTTTCCCAATATCACCTGATGACCTAAACTCCCACTTTATATCGGTTTCCACCTCTTCTTTACCATCCCCTTCTGGCTTTTCTCCAGAGGTACCTTTTAACGACAATAATTTTTATTTTTCCGACATTTCTCCCACAGACCTTATTACCGTTATAATGAAATCCCGTTCCAATTCCGTAGGCCCAGATGGCATTCCTATCAAACTAATAAAATTATGTCTCCCTGAAATCCTCCCAGCACTCCTTTTCATCTACAATTTCTCCCTGCAGAATTCAATATTCCCGACATCTTGGAAAAAAGCCATTGTCCTTCCTTTAAACAAAAAGCCTAATCCATCCTCTCCCGAAGATTTCCGCCCAATATCAATCCTTTCCAATCTTTCTAAACCCCTAGAAAAGTTAGTGCAATCCCAAGTTTCCAACTACCTTGAACAATCCAACCAACTCGATCCTCTCCAATCTGGCTTCCGTCCTGGCTACTCTACACAATCTGCTCTGATTAAAATTACTAGTGATATCCAGACTGCAATAGATGACAAAAAACTAACCATACTTATACTGCTTGATTTCTCCAAAGCTTTCGATTCCATTATCCATTCCATCCTTTTCAACAAACTAAAATCATTATCCTTCTCCAATAGTTCCATCTCTTGGTTCCAGTCTTTCCTCTCACAACGAACCCAAGCAGTTTCCATACCTAATCAACCTCTATCTGCCTACCTTCCTTTATCCTCAGGAGTTGCACAGGGTTCAAGCATGTCTCCTCTTCTTTTCAGTTCTTATATTAATGACCTAAATGATTCAATTATCCATTGTTCCCACCACCTATATGCCGACGATTCTCAAATCTATTTATCCTTTTCTCCCGCTGAGTTATTGGTGGCATTTGCCAAAATTCAAGAAGATTTAGATCGAATTAGTGCCTGGGCCAACTTAAATGGATTACGGCTAAATGCTGCCAAAACTCAGGCCATTCTCATTGGTTCCAAGCCCCTTCTTAGATCCCACACCAACTTTCCCTCACTCTATCTAAACAACCACCCCATCACCTTCTATCCCTTTGTTAAAAATTTAGGCTTTCTCATAGATCAAACCCTTTCCTGGAATCACCATATCTCTCATATATCCCGCCGTGCAATTTCTACCCTCAAACTATTCCATCACTTCCGCCATCTTCTACCCCAAAATACCCGTAGACTCCTAGTTTCCTCTCTCATCTTTCCCCACTTTGACTACAGCTGTGTGGTGTACGATGGCCTCTCGGTGGAACTGCGTGATAGACTCAAAAGACTTATGAATTGCTTCGTAAGATTTGTAATTGGAACCCCGAGACGCTCCCGTGTCTCCCACCACTACACTGAGTTAGGGTGGCTCTTCCCCTCCTTAAGAAGACAATATTTCCTTGGCACTTTCCTTTATCAAATCATTACCGATCATCGTCCTTCTTATGCCTACAACCTTCTCCAATTTAAGTCCTCAATCCATTCACTCACTACAAGATCCCGACCCTCTGACCTATACATCCCTTCTCATAGATCTGCCTCATTCCAAAATTCCTTTATAGCCCGCTCTGTCAACTTTTGGAATTCCCTCCCGATCAAAATTCGACATGCCCCTTCCCTGTATACATTCAAAAACCTCCTATTCCAATTCCTGTTCCAAAAACAGTCTGATACCAGCTAACGATTAATATTATATATGTATTGTGTAGCAATCATATAATCATAACACTTGGTAAGAGATAGTACATGCATTTCCTACTATCGACGTAGGAATTTCAATACATACATTTTTTTTTATTTTTTTTATTCAATTATAAGTAACTGTTTATTTTTATATATATATTCAAGTAAAGTTTTTTTTTTTTTTTGTTTTGTTTTTATGAAATGAACTCATTGTATCTCTTTTTCGTTCTTCATTTCTCAAAGTGTATGTTTATGTTGTTCAACCCTTAAATATAATTTTGTTCATAGTTCAAGTGATTCGTTCATTGTTTTAATTGTTTTGTTCATAATTTTAAATGCTCTGTACATAGTTTTATCTGTATTGTATATAGCTTGTGCACCTAAGGTTTTCTTTACTTTTTATTTTATTTTATCAATTTTATTTATTGTTTCAACATTCAGGCCAGTAATATTCTATTATTTTGTACATTATTGTTATTCTGAAGGGACTTAGTCCCAGAATAAAGTTTTTTTTCTATCTATCTATCTATCTATAATTCGCATTCTAAGCAATTTAGTAATAATAATTTAAACTAATTAAATTATGACATTGGTTGAAAAAAGCTGCAGTTTTTTGCTCCAGGATCTTAGTAAGTTATTAAAAAAATTTAAGAAATTTGTTGAATCATAACTTTTAATTATGTTACTTTTACGTAAGACATTCAATTTCATGCAGAAAATTTTACAATAATTGAATGAAAAAGAGCTTCTATATATTTTAGAATATTGGTAGATATTATGGTAGCTATAATATACTATTACTTGTTCATAATATGAAAAAAGAAAAGTCTGGGGTGTTCAAACACCCCACTTGACTAAATTTCACCTTGTGGTGTGAAGGCAAATATTGCTAACCCAAATTACCTGCACTGAAAGTGTCCAAGTACTTGTACCTAGGTAGGTAGGTGAGAGGGTCGGGGAAGGATTTTCCAGATGTGCTTTTAAGAATGCTAGGTATAAGGTAACGGACTCTGGGGATTTAGGTAACATTATTGTTATCAAATACAAATTATTGAATAAATATTGAATATTTAATAGTTGACCGTTGCATTGTAAAGGAAGCAGATACTCCGGGGCGGTTTTCATAAATAGGATAAATAGTGTCAAATCTATTTTATCAAAAGACAACGTTTCGACCCGATTTTGCAGGTCTTCTTCAGGGAAGTGTGTTCAGCTAGGAGTTTCGCTTAGAACTTTACTTGAGTTCACAATTTGTGTTGGATTATACCCATCATTATTTGAAAGCTTCTTTAATTCTCTGCAAATAAAAAAAAATCACTAAAATCGGACGATTTGGCGCTGAAATATAACGCTTTAAACATTTAGTAATTTTTCGTGAGATATTTAGAGACCTATTTCTTCTTATATAGAAAATTATATGTTGCATATTCTAGAGTTGGAAAACCAGACAATCTCTTAATCTATACAAAGAATGGAATAACAAACAATATCGTATATTAACAAGTATTATTACATAAAAAATATTCGAAACATCTAATTTCTTTTCTACTTCTTTTTTTGTTTAAGCAGGATCAGCCACCGCAACGCATGATCGGGTACAGCTAGTTTTAAATATAATCATAACATTCACAATATTTTAATATCATATCATTACATTTACGAAACTCCAACTTCTGTAAATAACATTGTCGTAGTAGATGGAACAATAACTAAGAAAATAAACAAAAAAGTTTTAAAAGATAACATTCAAGTGATCATTGAAATAATTTATCTTAATTTTTTGAAGTTGTTTTGATTGAGTGTGTCTGTAAAATTAAGAGATGTCGCAAATAGTAAACACGAAAGTCGTAAATTGAGTAATGCTATCTCATTGCATTACAACATTAATAGTTTTTTTTTTGGATTCATTGAGTAACTATTTTTTGCAATTAAACTTTTTTGAATCATCCTGTATTTTGAGAACCTGCAACTCTGTAATAAACTTTTTCAATTCTGTAATAATTTGAGCTTTTGTTTTTCTTTATATACTGCCGAACTTCCACTCAAATAAATCTTATACATTGGTATTGTTTTGGGTATTTAAGTAGACACAATATAATTATATTGCTTTGAGAGCGGGAAGACCCCGGTTACGATGGATGGCTGGTGTGTCAGCTGAAGCGAGACCATCTTGGGAATTCTTAACTGGAGTTTAGGGGTGTTCTTATCCAACAGAGCGGCGGACTAGATTGCGAGAGGCCCTGACTCGGCGGGAGTTATAGTGCAAGGAAGGTAGGGAAGATTATTGTATTAATAGCTGAAATTATATTAAAAACATATACTGTATTTTGTAATACAGTCTCTCCTGCCTAAATCTACATATCGAGGCATCACAATTAAGACGTCCCAAGTCTATCTTCTTTTTATGGGGATCGAAGAAGGAACAAGGTTAGAAATAAGTCGATTCAAATATTCCTATACTTTATTACGGAAAGATAGGTTTCTGTTTCGGGCCAAATCGACAATTTAAATAAAATATCAAGGTCATTAAGGATGATTTTATTTGTGACAATGATTCTTATGTATCAAGTTCAGTATTTATGAATGATTTCGGAATGTGAAGGGAGGAATTTGATAGTTCCATGGATCTCTGCAAGTCCAGAAAGGCATTGTTATGGTCATTTGAATGAGCAGTTTCTAATAAATCAAGAGCTCACAGCTCGGTGTTTTCCTAAAGATTGCTGAAGAAGCCAGAAGCATAAAATAGTTTCTTGTCGTTTCACTCTTGAATGATAAGGATTCTAAGTAAGATATTTTTGTAAATTGAGTCACCAATTTAAGATATTTGTCATCAATTTATTCAACAAGTGCTTAGTCAAAAGATTCTATAAAAACAAGAAGCCATAAGGTTACGACGAATAGGTGATTTGATGGAATGTGTTGGAATTTATTCTAATCCTCCAGTTTTGACTCCATTCTTTAAGGTTTGTTTTGTTTGATTGAAGAGTTTAGGATTAAATTGATGTGTCATTATTAACTGACAGGACATTTGTGCAAGGCATTTCTGGGAGGGCTCCATCATATTTCATAACGGACATTTCCTCGAATTTTTCTCTGCCACTTACTTAAAGATAACTCACAAAAAGTTCTATTCACTGTATTGTTGATAATTCCGTAATATTACAGGTAATAAACTGATAACTGAACAAATCCTTTACGTATAGTGTTAAGAGAACATCAAATGATAATTTTAGTTTGGTAATAAAATAGGAGCGCCATCAATTGGTGAAGGGGAACAACTAGAGCCCTACCTGGTGTTCTGGGACCAGAAGGGTCAAAGTATAACTGTCTGTGTCTGAAAGAGTTTACAAAATGGTCTCCATCCCAACCATACTGAAGGTAATGCTTGACCTTACCTTACCTTAAAGACCAATCCAAAGAAGTGGTGTCAGGAAGAGGCAGCATGGATGTCCGAGATGCCAGCACATGACACAATATTCATAGATGTCAGCAGGCCTGACTACACTACTCGACCCACAAGTATTTACAAAAACTAGTCTCTCGAGGGGAGAATTCAACATCGTCGTTCCACCAACGAGAATCTACATTATTCTGGTCAGCCCATTATTAACAAATAGATACTAACACATTAATCACAATCTATATTTTGGTAACCCAATCAATAACTGTATATTTCATTTCTATTTTATCCATCACAGGTGATAAATATTCAGGAAACATAAAATTCAGGGTCATATAAAGTTTCTATTGGTACAATGTATGGGCGTGTTTCGAGCACTGATGATGATCCACATGGTTGGGTTGAAACTTCGACACCAACAAAAGATTTATAATGACTGCGTCCTGAATATTTATCACCCATGATATGTTGAACAATCGACCGACTTCCTTCATCAATATGTATTTTATATTAACTTTATTTTGGTCATTTTACATTCCACATGAACACCCCCTTCCACAGGTGGATCTAGGGGGAGAGCTTTCGGGCTTTGGGGCCCCTCCCTAAAACGGTAAAATATAACCATGTTTTATGGAAAAAAATATTAAAAACTATCTCTTAAAGTATTATTGTTCGTGTAATTACATTTAATGGGACTTCAAAAATCCCTTAAACATTATTTCATGCAGTTAGTTAATTTCTTTCTTTTTTTTCAAATGAATTATTGTGCTATATATTAAAAAAAAACCTTTCGGGCTGAAATACCCCCCCTAAAAAAATTAAATCCTGGATCCGCTAGTGCCTCCTCCTGATCAATTTTTAGTACCCAGGTTTGATTTCCTCTATTTCAGGATTAGGAAAGGCCTTATGTCCCAAACATACGGCATTCTGTCCTCTTCCTCCCTCCGATGGATTGAACATGGTTATCATGTTATATGTATTGTCCTTGACTCCCTCAATATGTCTTAAGTGCCGGCGCCTATACATGTGTCATCGGTACTGTCAGTATTTAAAGTGATGACAGTATTAGGAATGAGATAAAGGCATCATTGTGATTTGTTTTGAAGTATCGGATAGAAAATTAGCTAGTGATAAATCTAAAGCATATTGGCGAGAAGAATTTACGAATTAGAATTATGATTAGTAAAGGTTAAATTTAAGATTTCAAAACGTTGGATTTAAAAAAGAATAAGGCGTGTACTTTAGGCCATACGATAGAAGTGAAAACATCAACAAGTTGAGATTAATAATACGAAATATACATTATAAATGATAGCTCATTAAAAAGAGGATGGAATGCTGATAGTTCCTTCGATTACAGTATGCAGTTGAGATTTATAGTTTCAGAGATCTTTTAATCCGTCATCATTTGATTTTCGACTCTATTTTTTTCTTTTTTCGCCTCTCTAACTCGACGTCGCGTTAAGATACATTAGCTATCTTATTATCAAATAATAGCTCATTATAAAGAGGATGAAATAAGAAACATTTCTCTCTAACAATATATTTGTGCGATTTTTAGTTTTGGAAATATTTTAATCCATATGCAAAATCATTTTATTTAATCGACTCCAGCCGACTTTATCCGAGCGTTACACATCGGAAATGTAACGGCTCTATCTAATTCAGTCTCCACAAAAAATGCAAAACGCGCCTAAAGAAGTTTTCACATCAAAAAAGTTATTTATGTTTTTTTAAAAATAAAATTAATGATTATAATAAGCGATAATATAAAATTTCTTGCCTTAAAAAAGACTTTATTAATTTCTTGATAGTGAGATTGAATCGACAGTAAGGTTAAAATTATAGTAAAAATCTCATACTAAAATTCGATTTTCGAAATTGACAAGTGCTCTGAGAATGACGTCATTATATTAAATCATCAGCTTAATCATATTAACAAGAGCTTGAATTTTCGTCCGCTCAAAAATAGAAAAATGTTCATTAAAAATTAAAAATGTTTAAAAGCATGCAGTAAAAAATCATAATCGTCATGTAATAAAACCTGTAAAATTCTGAATACATCACTTTCAACATCGTTTTTTTTATTTAACTTAATATTATTAATGCAATGAAAGCTTATTTGTCATTGAATACTTGATGGTTTTTGTATATTATTGAATACTTGATGACCATGGTATATTATTGAGTAAGTAGATGGTCCGGGGTGGGTGGCTGTTATAAAAAGACTAAAATAGTAAAAAACTATAATGACATATGACTTTAACCGAAACTCCATGATGCATACAACCCCCTGAAGAAGACCTGCAAAGTCGTGTCGAAACGTTGGCTTTAAATAAAATAGTTTTTTATTATTTTTATATTTTATGACCGCCACACCGGACCAACTTCTAACTCAATCTTATTTAATCATCTAACTATTTTTTAGAGTTACATTGCCCTAATTAAAATATATTATCTTTAAATATTTATATGAATAAAGATAATTATTTATATGTCACAAATAGAATTATTCATAAACACCTCGATATTGCCGCAGATTTGATTAGAAATAGATTTCTCTTCTAATTCCAAATTCACTGGTCATCCGAATCCTCAAGTTCATAATCTTTCATCCAAAACTATTCCTGACAGTCCTAATAGGCATCTGAAAATAAGATGGCTTACAAATCTCTTAAATTAAAATTAACATTGAAGTACTACTAATGGAAAGTTATTGCAAGTTACAAGCTACTATCAAGTTCTATATTCTTATACAAGATTTACTCATTGAATTTAATTTTATGCAATTGTAAATTTCAAGAAATGTTAAATTAAAAAATATCATTCTCCAGATCATAAATGAATGGATTATCGAGTTTAAAATCGGTACTCGTAAGGGAATAAATTATGAAATAACATAGAAACCCTTTATCTAATTGTAACCATCATAGAATCAACACCAATGAAAGCAATTCTTTTAGAATGAACAAGTGATGAAAAGTATAAGAAGAATGGTTCTGTAATAGCTGCCTCCGCTCTACTTGTAACACAACTTTTTTTTTTTAATAAGATAAAAGAGGAGTATTGAGGCTTCTTTCCGTTTCTGCTTGAGAAAGGCAGAAAAAATTATAATGTCTGTGTGAGAAGTGATTTTTTGTCAGGCTGAAGTGGGCCTTTGAATGTTGTAGTGATGAAACGAACGGCGAAGAGTGGACAATGTTTCCCTCCGAAAGACTTACCATGACAATAAGGAAGTGTTTGTTGGTCGTGATCCTGTCCTCATGTCTTGTGTCAGCTACCGACTTAGTGCGTCTTCTTCTCCAGCTGTTTAAGGTGGTCCCATGGGACACAGCTGGAATTACATTGAACAGTAGTCGGCAAATGTGTGTTAATGTAATCAGGCAAAAATACTTATCGGTAATTATTACATTTTTATCGTCCTCTGTACCAAACAATATTTCGTCTTCTCTTAGTTTTCGTTTTTTCTCACTGTTTTTCTCAACAGCAGTAGAATTTCAAAGGGTTCAACAAGAAATAGGAAATCTTTTCGATACTACTTTAAAACTGCAATCTAGAAAACACCATAAAAATAATGGGAATTTACAATTTATCTGATAAACTCGAAATCCTTTCTTAACCAAATCCACCAATATCCAATTCAGAAGACAAATAATTTTGTATGTCATTGGTTTATTATTACTTACATACCATACGTGTTTGTAATTTTCGAGACTATGAGTGGTTTGAAAAGAAATTTAAAGCTTAAGTTTGAGCTAAACAATTATTTCACTAGCATCTGAATACGTTTTAAAATATCGTTGTTCCACAATGCATATCAAGATTCTTGAAGGAAGTTAGTCGACTCTTCTACATATGGGTGATAAATATTCAGGACGCAGTCTTTTTTAAAATTTTATATTTTTGCCAACATATGAACCCAAACATGTGGGTCATCTTCAGGGCTGAAAAAGTTTTTTAAAAATTACAATCAGAGATATAATAGTATACGACCGCTAATTATAAATAATAAACTATAGTGATTGATGGCACATGAATCTTAACTAATATTGTAATACACATATTAAAATAGTTATACTAACTAAAAATAAAAAAATAATGTATATAATCCATTTATATAAATTTGTAATATTTTCTCTTACTAACCGTGGTTTGAGCACTGAGGGTGTTCAAGTACTGACACATGTTTGGTAGGTAAGTAAAAAGGTGAGGGGTGGAGGATTTCTCAGTTGTCCTTTTTCAGATAGCAAAAGGTAGGTAAACAAGGTTAGAGGGAAAGGGGGGGGGATAACATTTTTGTTTGTAGAATATACATAATTTGCTGACAAATATTTCAGACGTGTACAATATTTGAGTTATTTCATATGGTTACAGAAATGTAGTGGGCGGGGTGGCCGAATGGGCTAAAGCGTGTGCACTGCACCGCTGTTGCCTGGCAACCTGACATATGAATCAAAGATATAAAAATAGTCACGAGTTCGCGTCCCGGTGCCGGGGGAGTCTTTAAAACCCCGCCCACACTCCCTGATCCGGGAAAATGCCGTATAGCCTTAACGGCGAGAAAGGGAAGGGCCCAAAAAAAAAAAAAAAAAAAAAGGTTACAAAAATGTGACTATTGACTAGTAATGAAATGAACATAAGCAAAAGGTGCCAATTAATATAAATATAGCTTAGTTGATAGCAAGTATACAATGGTTAGATGAATAATTTTTATAATAAAGACAATTTCAATGTATGCAAATGGACAATATATTATATATATCAGACAATATATTATACAAAGAATATTGTTATATTTAAAATAACAATATTTATCATAATATAACTTTGTATTATATTAAGGATTACATAGGCTATTGTTTCAGGAGGCGAAAAATATTTGAATATGTATTACAGATCCTTTCTTTGTCTACTTTATGATTTATTGGATTATTTTTTTCCAAATTAATGAATATAGATTCCGATAGTAGTCGTTTTTGGTGATTGGGAACTGTGGCGTGTTTGAACGCCCTCAGTGCCTAAACCACGGTTAGTAAGAGAAAATATTACAAATTTATATAAATGGATTATATACATTATTTTTTATTTATTTTTAGTTTGTATAACTATTTTAATATGTGTATTACAATATTAGTTAAGATTCATGTGCCATCAATCACTATAGTTCATTATTTATAACTAGTGGTCGTATACTATTATATCTCTGATTGTAATTTTAAAAAAACATTTTCAGCCCTGAAGATGACCCACATGTTTGGGTTGATATGTTGGCAAAAATAAAAAAAATTAAAAAAGACTGCGTCCTGAATATTTATCAAGCATATTGAGATGATTTCTTTTATCTTATAAACTTGTTTAAAATGAAAAACGAAACTTCAGATCGGTTTGTTAAAAGCAGTAGATTTTTACGGTGGCGATTCGTGACTAAAATTATGGGAGTAAATGTATGCTGTTGAAATCAGTTACAGTTATAAGACTTATTTCTTGACAATAAACAATCGTGATTAGTTTTATGTAAAATTTAAAAGAATAAAATATAAACTTTTTATATTATTTTACGACTGTAAGATGTTAAGGCACATGATAAAAATAAACAAAAAGTTGAATATTATTCCTGCAGATTTCCTCTGTATGCTCCCAAGTATACTACAACGATTTTAACTAAATCCAATCTTCAAAAATTACTTCTTTGTTAAATAAAATGGAAATTGTTTTGGGTCCCAAGGAAATTATCATTACAATTGAAAGTTTGTGTATCGATGCCTTTCTTAAAGATCTCCATGTTTTCACCATTCAATGTGAGTGATGTTAACAGTCTGTCGTTGATCGGAAACATGATATTAAAATTAAAATTACATTTTACAAAAGTGAAACATGTTATATATAACAATTAAACTCAAAATTGACATTTTTTGTAACACATTTTTTGTAAGCTGAAAATAATTTTCGATACAATGAAAAAAATTTTGAGGATCCGTAGTTTTTGGTTGTTTCAATATGGTGGAAATTCTCAACAAGGAAACAAGGAGAGAAACATGGGAATAGACCACAGCGTATGTTGTCTATTGTTTATGATCTACACTTTTTTGAATTCCAATTTCAATTACATTGTGGGCCAACCACCATCGATTTTAAAGAGGACGGGAACCTCTGATTTAGACTGTTTTTGTTTTTTTGTGCTTATAATCAGTAGATTCTCCTCATTTAAACGGTCTGGAACTACTACTTTTGTTTTAAAACTCATTTATTAAAAGCTCTATATCTATAGAATTAGATATAACTTAAATATTGACTAGGTACAGTCTCGACCCAACAACTCCCCCGACTCTCCTGTGGCTCATTAATATGGTCAAACTTAGGAAGAGGACACATTGTTGAATCGGATCCCGTGGGAGAGCCCGGGTCCATTAGAGGCAACTGGAGCCCATGTTTAAACTGTCCCAGCTTTTGTTTGTCCTCTAGATCAAACAGGAGTCCTCTCGGGTGTCCGTTCCGTTAGGATCCTTCCAACCGAGCTCTATCTAATATAGCTACATATTATAGTTGCATTCCATTTCAAACTAAATCGACTTTAATTTAATCGATTATTAGGCTCTCGATCGAGGTTTGAGGGTAGAATACTTAAGAAGTCGAGGTTTGAAGGACATAAACAGAACAATAAACAGGGTGTCCTGTATGTAGAGATAAATGTTTAAAAGGATGATAGCACTCCTTAGGAGCTACAAAAAAAGTTATATAAACCATGAATCGATATTCGCAGGAAAGCTGGAGATTAACGATTTTTTTTATCTTTTAAATATAAAACGGTGACTTAAAAATATTTTATTTGGATAATTAATAATTGCTTCATTACACAAGTCCCGCAGTAATCTTGAGAAAATTTCCTTCTAATTCAAGTAGATTTAGGGTTTTTGAAACCATTCAAAGGGACTTTAAAGCGACTGAACTAAGCAGCTAAAGTACGCTAAGTTCTATTTTTCATTAAATCATGAATTATTCACGGTTTTGTTCTATCATCATCCAACTCGACTACCACCATATAATTCACCAATAATAATCCACCAATTACCACTCATATAAAACTCATACCAATCACAGTTTAATGAGTTTAAATTCATGATAATTAATTTGAGGCTTGTTTAATTAATTTAATAATCAGCTCTAGATGTGTAAAAAAAACATGTGATTTGATATTCCGTCACTCCAAAATACATGTGTTTTTACCCAAAATAACTACAATAAATGCTTACGAAGCATTAGTTTTATTTTTGTTTGTTTTTCACGTGGCTTGGGATGGACTTTTTGCTAAATATATAGATACTTGTAGTTGTAACAAAATATCAAATCACATTTTTTTTTTTTACGCGTAACTAAAGTACACTAGTAGTGAATCTCAACTTATTCTCTAACAAACTTAAATTACTTAATATGGACCTGAAGCGTTTATCAAGCCCAATTGGCCTGCTTTTGTAATCTTCTAAAAACTTCCGTTGTATTTCATAGCTCATTTGGTTTATTATCACCCCTTTAAACAATTCCCTTCCTTTGCGGGACAATCATTAGATTTTGTTTATAACTTTGACCCATTTATAATAACAAATAGGTGCTAATAAGAACAATAATTAATCTTAATAACAATGATTTATTTGAGGTAATGGCATGAACATAATTTAAAAATAATTTTCACCTAAGCTCTAACAAGATAAATACAACTAATTTATAATGAATGTATTTGTTAAAATGCAATTAAAAAACTGATAAATAAAAAGTATGATAAATTTGAGAATATATGAGAGGCTTCATATCAAAGACGGACATCAGCCATTTTTAAAAAGTCGAGAATAAGCAAATTTTCTGTAACATCAACTTGAACAATATTAAATAAATAAGAATAATTAAATAATCTAACCAGAAACAGTTTGAATTGAACCTATGAAACAAAAAATGACTTTTTCTTCACTTTCTGCAAATGACAGATCCCCGTCTTTTATATGAAGCCATTCATATGGTTCTGAAGATGGGGTTATAACCAAGAATACAATGATTGGATTAGATTCTATTTTTTCTGAGTTGAATTTAAAAATAAGAAAATATGATTGAAAAAAAAAGAAGAAAACATGAAAAATTTGAATGTCTTGACTTCTTGCTAAATTTGAAAATACGGCAAAATTTTTCTGAATTCTTTCCACCACACACTCAACCTTAATCATCATGGTAAACATTTGATTATGTATAAATCAGGGTTTGAATATCACTATACTTATAAATTATACATTTATATGTATTATATACATTTTTATATTAAAATATAATATATTATTCAGTTATATATATTATTTTTTTTCTGAAACTGAATCTTCTTTTGTTCTCAGATTTCCAGCGTCATAACAATGCTCGATATTGATAAAAAAAATCCATATTGAAAATTTCATTTATTAAACAGATAGGAGTTGTTATGTTAATTTTGGTCACTACTGTATATTTATTGATATTATCGTTCTTCACAGTTGCACTTTATCAATAGGCGAACTCTAATAGATATGAGGTAAGTTTCTTCTCGGTACTGTTACTTAGCGTTCCTTGAGGGTATTCTATCCTCCACACATGAAGAACCGGGAACGAAAGAGGTTGTCCGTCTCGATTGCTAGGTTACCTGAGATGGTCACGTTTTCCGTTGACGTGAAGAGAGGAGAGGCAACGTAACCTCCGTAAACTTGATCACTAAAAATAGCCGGTCTTTGAGACAGGATAGCGCTGCATAACTCTCGGCTTGTTAGTAAACAGTTGGGGCCAGAGCCACAGATAAAACAACAACTATTCCGTGTAAACCGAAACTAATGTCCCCTTAGATATAAATAAGGCACAGTTTTAGACCCCTAATGTCCCTTCGGTGGACCCCTTATGACACCGAGTACCACCGATTGATACTTCCTCTATATTTGAATCCTAGCACCTGCTTCTTTAATTATATCAACGAAGCGAACCATGAATGGAATCTGCTCTCCTCTTCTTTTCTAAACTTTATACACAGCTTCTAATCACCATAGGTATTTATATTATAATATATTACTATCAGTCACAATTAATGAAGGTTAGTACCTGGTAATGATAAAGGAGTTCGTTCATATAATATTTGCAACAATACATACAGATCGGATAACAGCTAAGTAAAAACGTAAAGTTAATAGACATCTTCATACCAGACTGAAACGAAAAGAAACAGCTCGACGTTTCCGATTATTTCAGCCCTTACTGGACAAACGCTCTAAACTTCCAATTAATTACCAAAGGCTCATGTTCATGACTACAATAAGACCTATTTGGACTTACGGAGTTGTGTTATGGGGCTCCACTATACCATCGAATTCCTCTCGTATCCAATCTTTACAATCCAAAATCCTTCGTAAAATACTCAATACTCCCTACATTGTTACAAATAAAACCATCAATAATGACCTTAATGTTTATTGTGTTTCAGATCTGGTCCAATCCAGATACCTATCCTTCCATAATAAACTTCAGAATCATCCCAACCCTCTCCTTTCTAACCTTGTTTCCTCTTCTATTTCTGATAACCCTCCGAAGTGTCTGAACAGAAGATGGCCCCGTGATCTCCTAATGTAGACATATCATTAGAGTGCTACCATTGGATAGTTACTCAGCAAGTACTTTCACGTCATTATATCCATAAGTTCAAATTTAGGAGATGTATTTCTTTAATACAGTTGTAATTATCATTAAGAAATAATAATAAAAAAAAAACCAGACATCTTAAACACGGACATATTTATGTAAACTATTTACGCTGACTTCACGCGGTTTCAACAAATATCTTTTAATGCCGTCTCATTGCCCAAAAGCCACTTCCTAGAGGCTGGTCGAGGATACTATAGACGCAGACGCTCAAAATTTGAGTTTATAATCTAGTGATTGACATAACCCGAGTAGGGTGAAACTCCCAGTTTTCGGCACCCTTAAGAAGACTTTAAAATGTGTTTGCCCTTTTTTCAATGGCGTGGGTACATGGTTCAGCAATTTCTGTTATGTTAAGACAATAAAGATCTGTAATATCGAAACAGCATTATTTAGCATTTATTTTTTTATAGTAAAACGGAACAATGTAAAAATATCCGTATGCGCCAGTTTCCGACGCCATTTTTCCAGTTTTCGGCACCTCGAAGTAACAGTTTTCCGGACTCCTATCCCAATTTTCCATTCCCAAAACCTACAGAATTAAAGCTAGCAGCCTTCAGAACGAAAGAACTACAAACTGTGCATGAATGTGTATTTCATGCCAAAAACGTAAGAAAACCCCCTCCTGGGTGACACCTGTCGGATTTCTAATCTTTAGAATATTTTTCGATCTATAAACGAAGTAAATAGTGGGAGATGCTTGGATATGTGAACACAAGGGGGATTCCCGCTTTAAATAAGCGCCTTTCGCCATATCCAGACCATTCCCAACACTTAATATTCTTCAATACCTGCAGTGGTTAACGAAAACAGAATGGGGTGCCGACAACGGGGAGGTTTACTCTAAATGTATTTTGAAAAAGCTCAGGACCATTACCGAAGAAGATTAAGGGTAAGTAAAGCTAAATGTTTAGGATGCTAAATGAGGTTGCTATGATTTTCGAAGAAATTTGTTGGAATAACCTCAAATTTACTTAGCCATGACTTAAGATTTGGACACAATTGGTTTGTAATACGTAATTCGGATAGCGGCCACACTAGCCGTCCTATATGGATTATTGAAATCTTGATGAGCGAGGTAAAATGACAAACACATTTTAAAGTAGCTACTTCCAATTGCTTAGTTTATTAAAATTGATTCGTAAATAATCACTTTATTAATATAACAACATATAAAGCATTTTACATGTAATAAAATATTTGATTTAAAAAAGTAAAACAAATAAAGAATAAATAATTGTTTTTTTATTTTATCCACCTCAAAAGATTATGGGGGTGTATAATATAGGGTTGTTTTCGTTTCAAAGGTTTTGGACGATATTAGATCGATGTATTTTAATAATTATAAATAATATCTGTAACCCTGAGGCATAGAACACCATATCCAGTGTTGTATTGCTTCAGAGAAACCAATGTTCCATAGCTTTGAGCTATTAAATTTTTTTCCGTAATATACATTAGTAAAAAAACTAATCGAGACAGAACATAAATGTCAGGTTATAATTTGGAAAAATTCTAAACCACACACAACGTTTCGTCCGATTCTATAGCCATATGTCTCCAGAATGGAGGCAAAGAAAACAAATCCGTCAACGTTTCCATGACATCCAATTGCATATCCCATAGGAGTATTTTCTTTGTCTGCATTTTGGAGACATAAGGCTTTTTGGTTTGGAATTTTCCGAAATTATAACCTAACATTTCTTTCTTAGTTACTAAATTCGGCTTAGTATTAGTTACTAAATAGTTAATCAAATTTCTTAACTACTGAATTCTGGAGGTGAAGGACACCATGTAACATTTTTGTATTTGTTCAGGAACCCAATTTTCTATATCTTTGAGCTATTAAAATTTGTTACTTAGTTACTTTAGTTTATTATTTAATAAAAAAGTCGAAATGATTATCGATTATCTCCGAGGCACATATATTATTATACATACCTTTGGAGAGGTTTGGTAATCGCCTTCAGTGAAGGTCATACTACTCATTGGACTGATGTGCATTTCAGAGCTGCAGCTTCTTATTTTCTGCATAGTCAGCCATTCCACTTAAGTTGTGTAAGGCGCAATAATGAAGTATCCAATCATTTCTTGGATGCATGTGTTCCTGAGTCATCTTGTGGAGGCATCAACTTATCTAGGTCACACTAATCTCCTTGAAAGATGGCGCATCTCTGAAATTCAATTATATGAATTTTGAAATAAGTTTATTTGTTACGAAATTAGAAAGATCTCAAACAAAGATGCGGTTCATAAATTTGAGTCTGTCTAACACATTTCTCTGGGAATTTAATCAATTTATAAGGTGTAGAAGAAGAAAAATAAATTTTATTCTGGTACATTTAGTCCCCTAAGAATAATAAAAATGAACAATAGAAGTGTCATTAATCTGGCAGAAAATGACAAGAAATAATTAAATTACGGAGTGACGCAACCTTAGAATTAATACAAAGGACACGCATAAGTAAACTAATAAAATTATACATAAATAAATATGAGTGCGTTTACGTAATTGTGCTGATAAGCAACCTGCATAATATATAGATAACTGTTAAATGACAGTAAAATGAGGTTGACAACACTTAAAAACGATAATTTAATTCGTTAATTAATTAAAGGATTGTCAATGACCCTAGCAAGTAGAGGAAATAAATAAATTAATTCTTACATACATTAGGAGGATTGATTGCTGAGGATATAGATGAATAATTTGTGCTTTAAAAAAGTTAAGAATTTCCAAAACATGTTTGCACACAGTACAAAGGATTTTTTTAAAGGAAGCAGTTCTATGAGAAGGAATAAACAGGTTTGTGAGCTGGAACCTCGTGTTTAGGGGATCGACAGAGGTTCTCAGTTCTCAATGCCCAAACTTTGGGGATGATACTTGAAAAAATTTCCAACAAAAAATTCCATTTGATGCATGAGCCGATTTCTAACGGAAAAGGAACTAAGACATCGTGTGAATTTAAATTGTGTAGAATTAGACAGAGCTCTTAAAATGCTGGAAGAACGGTGTTCGGTAGAAAAGCGATACTCCTAATGTCCTGATTCCAATCATAATATATAATATTTCATTATTTATAACGTTCTTAAAAAGAAATATTATTTCCAAATAATAACATCCACGTTTTTTTTTATATGCCCTATTTATTTCCATATTAAACTATATACACTTATAAATATTTTTGAAGTAAATATGCATTCTTCTGCAGGGGAAATCCTGCACGTCAGAGGGAAACTAACGCAAGTCCAGTTTTTCTGATTTTTATTATCGTATTACATCATATCATATTATCGTATTCCAACGGAATAAGAATCGTGAATCAGCTAAAAAGATAATAAACATCCAATACGTCAAAAATAAAGATTTGTCATTACAGCCTACGAAAAACAGTCTGGACGGGGTTTACCACCAAGTCCACAAGACCAACGCAATACTAAAAAATCAAAATTTCTTTAATTAATAAAGCAAATGTCATGATAAATCAAGAAAATTCAAAATTTTCATCATAAATAGTATTTTTCTTGAGGAAAATGCGTGGATCAACCGACCTCTCCTCTCTGATGGTATCAAGAAAGCCGGCAAAACCCTTCGGTTTTGGAATATCCAAACAAAAAATGCAAACTAAAAATTTATTTTTTCTTTTTTTTCTGAAAAGTTCAGAACTTACATGATTTAGTTCCAGCACACAAAATTAAGACGAAGAATATTATATCATATTTTAAAAAATCTAAGCATCGATCATTTTGATCATATCATAAAGATGAATATATATTTATATAAATATAACGGCTTGTGACGCAGACAGAACGTCAATTCAATTTTTCTGCAAGCTTTGATAAATTGTATGTTGTCCCAGACAATTTTAAAATTTGACATGCTAACCGGCCAATCATTCCTTTCATCTCGTTAAGATATTTATTTTCGACGACACCCACAATGATTGGTGTTATTCTTTCGTGTTTACGAACCGTGGAGAAAGAGGTGCCGTACCTGTACCATTGTGAAATGATACTCCACTACAGCCCCGGGACGTGGATAATCAAGGACTGTTAAGTTCTTTGAGGCCGTGGACAGGACGTAGCGGATGTGGGTTCGAGAAGTGAAAGGGAATCTGTTAAGTTCAGTTATCAACTGACGACAGGAAGCGAACCGTATCGAATGAAGGGTTCTCGTAAACAGGGATACCTCGGAGCGGTACCCCGGTGAACTTCAGGCTATCTAGTCATCCTGAGCAATACGACACTCCGTCATTCAACAAGTTTACGTTTCTGTTTCAGTTATAAGGGATGCTCTGATCATTTGTCCAAATTGAAAACATCCAATGCTGAGATCCTCAAATCTTTCATCTTTCTTATTTCTATATGGTATACAAGAAAGAAGTTGGTTTTCGATTTCGTATCCGAATTAAACTAGAAGGAAATAAAAACAATGAATAGTAAATATTATACCTACGCAGTAGAGTGCTAGAACATTGGGCCCCAATGGGGTTTATTTTTGGCTGTTAGAAAAATAACTAAATAAAAAGCAATTTCTATGAAATAATAACATTCTCGCCCTATTAAGAAAATGTATGTTTTTTTTACAGTGAAATTGCAATTTAACGTTTAAAAAAATTACCTTAGTAAGATTATTTTCAAATAAAATAAATTTTATCTAAATTTAAATTTATCTTACTTTAGTTCAGTACCCTGATGACATCCCGCTACCAACAGGGACTGTGCAATTTACAAAAAAATTTTATGTTAGAGTTCTCATATAGTATGGGAACATTTTACCGGACTTGTGGACCAAATGTTTGTAAAATATCTACAAAGTATCGTCATACTTAATCCAAAAGCAGCCTTATACTGGATGGATCGTAAGACTGCAGAAAATCACATTTCAATATCGCCAGCAAGAATCGACAGCCTCGACAGCAGGAGTTCAAACCTTCCCTTTTATGATCCTTATCTGCCCTATCTGGACTAAATCCCCACGTCATCAAATTCACCCTTTCCTCTATTCCCACCGCTTCCATCATCTGTCCTTGTAAGTACAGTAGCACCACAACAGCATCCCTACCCATCCATTTCATCCAATTATGATAAACCCCCTCTCAAGTTTCACAAACTAACTCACCTTACCCCGTGATGGGTTCACCACTGAGCATTAACTCCAAGTTACAAATTTCTGTTTTTGTGTAATCCTCTTCACAACCAAAATCTAACCCACAAAATTCTATCTAGATATTATTCCCGTTAGATCTTCAAAAGTCTGTCAAACTACTTATCATCCTTTCCGGATTCTGTTATGTAAGCTGTCTTTATGTGAAATAAATAACGACCATGACAAAATCGACCTCCACGACAATCACATAGATATTGCTCTACTTTTCTACTCTGTCCGCCATTTCTAGTACACTGATTCTTGTCATCAAACGACCATAAACCAATTTTATTTATAGTAATCTTATAATTCGTCTGGACATTTATTGGTATAACCAGGGCTGAACATGATGAATGGGAAAGGGGATAGTTTTCCTTGGTGGTAGAATTTCTGAACGAAATCTTACTTTTTGGAAAACGTTGGTTCCAATTTTTTACAGGTTTTGACCTCAATACGTTTTACAGTAGTTAATACTATGTCATAATGCTTATTTAGAAAAATATCAGCTAGGAACTTCTATTGTAAAATTGTTGACATTTATTGGTGAGGAGAGAGAGGTGGCCAACCCTCCTAGACTCCTAAACACTGCAATACTATAAATACTAGAAACAATAGTTCCGGCCTTTTAGGTGTAATGCAAGACCTAATGCAAGAACAAGGAATAATATGGTGTGGAGATGGTCAAATATAAAACTAAATATTAAAATAGTATTTTATTAGATAAGCCGAACTGATAAAATATTATCCTATTAATAAAATACTATTATAATCTATAGTATTATATCTGATCGCACCCCCGACCAGCTTCTTCTCAAAGGGATAATATGGTTCAGCCGGGCACGCTGTTTAACTTATTTCTGGATGCGTACTTTACACGCCAATCACTCCATCAGCATCTCCTTGGAAATCTTCTATAATACATAACCTTTGTCTTCATCTATCACCAAGTACACCGGACACTTTCGGGTAATAATCTCTCAGTTTCTTCCCCTTTCCGGCTACACAATAGATTTTAGAATCAGGAGGAATTTACCCTCTTTAGCGTACGTGCCCACCTCACTACACATATTGACAGACTGAGGATTCAAGTTTCTCAACGTCGACACACTGTCATCATCAAAAATCCTGTCCAACTCCTTTATGATTTTTCTAACAATGAAGCTCAACCTCAAACTTTTTGTGGTCTTTCCTCGAAATCCTCATCTTATTTCCTTTTATCAATTTTCCTACAAGTAGGGCTATTCAATCAACCTCGCTTATCATTTCAAATACTCCTTTGCACGTAATATTCTCAGCTCTGTATTGTCGTTCTGGTAATGCTTTATTGCTGGAAAAACTGGAGCTCTTAAGACCAACATTTTTTTTATTTTTATTTGTTTTCCACCCTCCCATGCCACCAGGGCAACACGGGTGTATGCTGTGCACACAGCTAGCTCTTCTACTTTTCCTCATTCTTCAGCAAATTAGGCCTGGCTTCCCGAATCCGGAGGTCTTCCTGAGACTGGTCCTCTTCTCCTTCTGCGTGCACCTAGGTTGAAGTGAGCTGGGCCCACCACCGTCTTCCAGCCATTTATAAACTCTTTGAACCGCGGGAAGTTTTCTTCACTCACCAACTGAGGAAACTCCTCCTCAGTGAGGACGTAAATTCCCGTGGTTCTCATTAACCTGGCTCTTAATTCGTCGAAAACAGTGCAGTCCGTGACCACATGCTCAACAGTCTCCGGAACACCACAAGCGGGGCAGTGGGGATCTATATCCTGTCCGAAACCATGAAGTTTAGCTCTGAAACCCCCATGTCCCGTGAGAAATTGTGAAGCCCAATAGTCCGGGAGGACCCATTTCGCCTGTAACCGAGATTCAACGGTGGGGAAGTATTTTCTTAAGGTACTGCCTTTCGGAGTCGTCACCCACCGTCTGCTCCAATCTTCAATTGTTTCCTCCCGGATAATCTTTTTCCATTTATTTGAGTTTTTAATAATCCTCATCCGTAAGTTCTCCGACAGACCTGTTGAGCCCTCCCTCTTGTAGTGATACTTGGTCACTTCTTCTCGCAGGAGGAGGTCGAGAGGCACCACCCCCGCTAAGACCTGCACTGCTTCATGCGACGTAGACCTATATGCTCTGGTGACCCGAAGCAGAGCAGTCCTCTGAGTCGATGCTAGCCTATTTCTTTGTCTGAATGTGATGATTCGGAACCAAAAGGGAAACGCATACCTAAGGATACCCTCCACAACACCCTTATAAATACTGATAGTGGCTGGGTACCTAAGGCCCCAAAATGCGCCCTCCACACGACTTAGACCGTTCATTACTAGGGCCACCCTACCTGCTAGATATTCCAAATGAGGCGTCAAAATGAGGCCTACACCTAACCTAACCCCTAGGTAGGTTACCACCTCACTTGAACGTATCCTCTGCCTTTCTATGTACACCGTTATAGGGTGTGCCCTGTCAGTCTTGTCCTTGAGGAGAATGACTTGAGTCTTGGCAGCACCCATCCTCATATTTTTCCCCTCACACCATCTAGCGACTAAGCCGGCCAACATTTGGGAGATCGAACTTCTGTTTCCCGTGAGACTTCCAATTTCATATGTTTCATATCCAACCTCCAATAGTTATTATCTCTTCTCACCAATGAACCCTACTTATTGTCAATCATTGCTATAGAAAACTTCTCGATATCCTATTTACATATATGAACTCCATTTGTTTTCCTATCAAATCATAATCAAATTCCAGAATGACTTTACATCAGAGTAAAGTCCATCTCGGTTTTTTTTTTTATAGGACAATTAAAGTGGACTTAACTTTGTTATCGTTTTGAAAGAAAACTAGACTTAAGAATTCCACTGAAGACAAAACAAGATAATGATATAGCAATAGAAAATTTGACAGCGTCATAAGAATCAGTTGAAGTGATAATAAGTCAACGAATACAATTAATAGTTCTCAACATATTAACTCACCACAGCATATTGGCATTCCGTTAAGGGAAAAACGGAGAGCTATTTAGAAGTGACGGAGTATTAGACCGAACAAATGAAACGCATTACACTAAATTGGCTAACCAACTAGGCGCAGATATTAGAAAATTCAAAATATACTCAACTGTAAATCTTATATGTAAATGGCCATAAAAAGTTCTTTTTTACTAAATTGATTGTTTTAATACAATACAGTTTCAATGTATTTAAGCAGAATAGAATATTCCACTTCGAATGACGCTTCCATCTAAAATAACCATTTCATCCGTCAGAAATATTTGATACCATACAGAGATTACTTTTTGCAGAATTGCTGGACTCGACCTAATTACACTCCATATCTTAAAATAACTTCCTCAAAAAGCTATTATATTACTCATGTGCAAATACATACTCCTGCTCTCTTATTATGCTTCACTTCTTATTTATCTTCTATTTTTCTATGATCTTGACCCATCGAAACCACCTTTATTGACACCTTCTAAAAGCCACCTGAATACCCATTTTCCATCCCATCATAGAAAAAATCCTTGAAAACGCATTCTGAAATGCTTGAAACCTATCCTATATTCAATTACCGTGTGGTGGAAGTTATATCCTACATTGTAGCTTGGAAAGTATTGCACGGTAGTCTTTATCGACGCAGAATAGTCTATTAGGCGATTCTCGGACCATGGATTGCTATCCCCTGCATACTTTTCCAGTACCCGTTCCTACCTCACTTACAGATTATTCACCATAGTGCCTAGCCTTCTCTCTCTTTTGGCCGATGTTTCTCAAGAAGCACAGTTTCAAGTAAGGACCTCAGTCTTACCAACTACAGACTTTAAACAGCTGACATCCCATTCCATCTTAGTCTTCACCATGCACTCAGATGGATATGTGTACTTTCTGGAAATAATTAAGTATTAATTTCATTTCAAATTCTTTGGTCATATTCGAAATTATATGTTTAAAATAATCACCCTAACCTTCGTCTTAAATCTACCACTTTCTGTTATAGTATCTGTTGGATTTACATCCTAGTAATTTGATTGTATTATTTATTGTACATTTTAAATTAGTTTTGTATACATTACACATCGGTCTCAATCGTTTTTACTCCTTCTCGCTTGACGGGATTATCTCTACGTCCTAAGTACAGGTTCCTGATGAGCGCCATATGAACAAACCCCACTTACTCAGCCGCCTTCATCGTAACAGCTCTCGGATATCCTAGACCTACATACGGGCGACCAGATAGGCGTCTAATAATACCAGCCCATCGGCTACACCAGTCTGGACCTGCAATACAGCAGAAGGCTACGACGAGCCAGAGGACGCCATTGGCGCCAGGAGATTAGGTATTGAACCTACAGTCATGAAACCCGCGTCCCCTCTCATTATTGTATATTATGATTATTTTTATTAAAACTAACACCATTAATAAAGAATTCCCCTTCAGTGATAAACATTTACAAGTAATAAACTAACTTAACAGCATTAAAGGTTAATTTTGCCTACTCAAAAAAAGGACTCCCGGTCATATAACATGTACCGGGTTCCCCAATATTGTACAGTACCTTTTAATAATATACTAATGTTCGTTGAAGATATCCCTTACCGAAGACACCAGTAACAGGATAAAAAAGACTCCTGATGCAAGACAGAAACGGCTACTGCTTGAAGTTCCTGCCTATTTCAACATTTACTTTAAGTCCCCATTTAATTACACAAGGCTCATTTAATGACTATTATCAAACCAATTCAGTCAAAGTTAGGCTTCACATAATTCCTATCGTATTTAATTATTATAATCCAAATATTTTTATGAATTTATGCCTCTTTGTGATATTTTAGTCAACCAACGATCGAAAATCTATTCGGAGCCGAAATATCAGGGCACAAAAGCTTTTCAAGTTTTATAGGCCGATGCATAGAGATATCTGATATAGTTTGTTGTTAGATCCATCATTGGTGAGTAGTGAAAAGCTAATTGGATAACTTAAAGAGCCTGAGAGATAAAACATCTGGAAAATAGTAGCCGGAAAAAGCTTAAACCGGTTAATAAAACCAAGTTGGTCCGGTTTAATTACCTTTGAGAGTTCATTAATTTTTTCCTTTGCTAAAAGCTTTTAAAAGTCATAACGACCGGGGGATGTGTCCACCTGTCAGGGCAGAAGAGCCATCCATCTCCCTCCTCGCCTTATTGGTCCTCATTTCCATTCTCTTCTACTAATTGTAACTGAGCCCCGATCGGAGGCCTTCTTTGATCAACCCTTCAAAACTTATTTAAATCCAAGCATTATATTTGGGTTCCTTTAGCTATCGGCCTCTTTTATTATAATTCTTCTCATTTCATTGATGATTACCATTACGGTATGTAATCAATCTGGGATCAATAGCACAGAAGTACGAAAACTGGAACTATCATATCTTCCTTAACAGACTCATTTATGTAATATTGATGTCACGGAAGACAACTTGAATTCCAATTTGGTCAATATTACGGAACCCAATAGTAGATTCTTCAACGTAAATAGAACGATCATAGTTATCACACTGCGTTTAAAAAATATGATATAATTATTGAGGCAAATTAATCCTAAAACTTTAAATTAAGTTTAATTATTCATTATTTACGAGATAATTTATACTTTAACATGCCATTAAATATATGTTCTGATGGTGAACTGAAATACTATTTTCAACCATTTTTTTAGCTTAACAATCAGAAACGTATCACATATTTTATTAAAAATAAACCCAAGAACTGTATAGAAATCGAAATTAATTTTAAAAAGTACGCAGGTGCAAATAAATTTTAAAAGCAAAAAAAAAAACAACAAATTTTGAATATTTACTTGTAATCTTCATTAGAATTACATTTTCTATTACAGGTCTTTAAATCCGAATCAGGGTTTATCTTTCAGGGAGATGGGAAATGGGTAAGGTCTGGATTTTTATGTAATTGCATATTTCGTTTATATGGCGTTTTTAAAGTATCCCACATTATGTTTTTAATTGTTTGTTAATTTATGTTTCAGCAATTACTCATCATTGATAGTTAATAATCACGTACTTTTCCGTTTTATTAACTTTAAATTTAAATGTTATCAATTAGTTATCATTTTTATACACAATCCTTGTAACTATTTCTATGTCTTATTTATTGGAACTTCGTAATAATTTAATATTTTAGCTCTTAAAAATTATTCATATTATCTTGTTAAATATCAATAAAATCAGTTTCCAAAATGTAGAGAGACGATACTTCAAATGAAAATTTGTAAAACATTTGACTAGAAAACGAGAATCCGACCACAGGGGTTATCCACTTTGTTGTCTCCCACTTTAGGGGCGACTGGAGGGTGCATGGCCCCATATTGGAATAGTCTATGAAAATTTTGTTTTTAACTTACTCAACTTCATTTGGACATGGTTTGATTCACGAATGTTTGATAAGTTCTAAATAACCTGCTGGTGAGTAGATCACTTCATTTCTGAGCTTCTTGCGATTTCGGAGATTCATTGGTTTGAAAAGATAAAACTAGAGTTAAATTTTCCAATTAAAGAAATCAATTTTAGTCTCTCACTATTTGGAATTCGGCGGCATTGTAGCTTTTTGCCAGTCAAGCTCAATTTACTGTTGCCTGGAGGTTTCGATTGTTTTTGATGGCCGTTTAATATTATATTCCCACTTATCACTCTCTTCTTTGCTTCATCCAGTTCCATGGTAAGCATTGCCGGCCTCAGAGTAGGAGAACTCGGACATTTGCCCAGAGGGAAGTGCCCGCCACTTATTGGAAATTTAAAATAAGGATACAACGCGTACGAGAAAAATATATTTTATCCTATTAATAAAGCTAATGGATACTATAGTCTATGCGCAAAACGCATTATATTCTCTATTTACATGAACGACTTTCTCGTAATGACACAATCTCTATAATCTTCGCTGTAACTTGTAGTTTTTTTACATTACGATTTTGGTTGCTAGTTTTAAGTTACAGGTATATACGAAAGGCCATAGAGAAGAAATGAAACATCGCAGATTTCATTTTGTGGGATTAGAATATGCGCCAGGACAAGATGGGCCAGAAAAGCTCAAAAGCTCATTTTTCAAAGAAATTGTCCTTAAAGGCTTTTGTAGTGTGGCTTCGACAGTCTGTGTTGTATCGAATTTATAATAAATACAACAAATCGACTTTATAACATGCATTCGGTGCGTATCTATCTCAATAATGTTAAATGTTTAAAAACAATTTAACAACATACGTATTTAAGATTCAAAATTTTCCATTTCTCTAGCGCACAGAAACAACACGTTATTGCTATTCACAAGTGAATATTATTGTTCAGTTTCGTGCTTCAATTTCCTTAAGCTTCATGATATTGCATCTACAACGGTAAATTAGGACAATAACATCGAGAGAGTAGATTGCTAGTCATAAACATCGATTTTAAAATCTATGGTCATAAACTAGAATTACCAATGGATTCTCGGTCAGATAACGTTAAATTATTGAATATTTACTTTTTAGGTAATAAACCTATCAGCTACACAACATGAACAAGAAGTGATCTTCGAATGAAACAATATTAATTCATTCCTAATAAATTACAAAGAAATAAAGTACGAAGATGTTCAAAAATATACATATTTCCAAACTTCATTTTTTCTTATCTTTGCATTAATGTTTTGTAAAAGATATTATAAATGGTCAAGAATAATTTTTTTTATTTATTTCTTAATGACATTTACAACTGTATTACATAAATACATCAAATAAATTTGGACATATTAGATATAATGACATGAATACACTTGCTGAGTAACTACCCAATGGTAGCACTCTAATGGTATGACTACATTAGGAGATCACGGGGCCATCTTCTTTTCAGACGCCTCGGAGGGTTATCACGAATTGAAGAGGAAGCAAGGTTAGAAACGAGAGGGTTGGGATGATTCTGAAGTCTATTATGGAAGGATAGGTATCTGGATTGGGCCAGATCTGAAACATAAGGAACATTAAGATCTTTATGGATAATTTTATTAATGACAAAGTAAGGAGCATTGATGATTTTACGAAGGATTTTGGATTGTAAGGATTGGATGCGAGAGGAATTCGATGGTTTAGTGGAGCCCCATAGCCCAACTCCGTAAGTCCAAATAGGTCTTATTATAGTCAAGTATATGAGTCTTTTGTAATTAATGGGAAGTTTAGAGCGTTTGTCTATTAAGTGCTGAAATAATCGGAAACGTCGAGCGGTTTGTTGTCGTTTCAGTCTAGTATGAGGATTCCAAGTTAGTCGTTTGTCCAGGTGGAGTACTAGGTATCGGATTTGCTCAACAGGGATAAGTGGAGTATTGTTAAAGGAAACTGTAGGACAGGAAGTCGTCGGTTTATAAAGAATAATTTTAAAGTAGAAGTACGATTAGATCGCAACCAAAATCGGGCAATTTCCTTTTATTGCCCAGAAATCAATAAAAGATTTCTTTAGATTTTTATAAACTTTAGGATTTGGAGTACTATGTCTTAAAATTCGTGAATACTCGTGTTATCAATCATCATAAAAAAAGACTATTCTTATAATTGTTAGAGTTCTTACTCTAACACACTAGTTCAAATCTCGGTATTCACTTCGACAGATTTTTAAAATTTACTAGGTATTTAGAAAAAAAAAATGAAATTAGATAAGATCTAAGACGTACAAACTCCATAATTTAAACAGGTCCTCATCTATATCAATATAATTAATACGGCCGGCTCTGTTTTAGAGTGCACCGATAATGGCAGCAAAGCAACTGGGAACAGTTTACAATATTTCCAAAAGAGAATAATCAGAAAAATGGTGAAGAAGCCTCGATGCAGAGAATGAAAACATTTGATACACAAGCAGCACTAAATTTATCTACAGCTACACTATTTCTCACTAAACGTAAAAAATAATTTGTTGAGACATCTCAACAGTTGGTTAACCCTCTTTTTAGCAGTTCCTCACCACCAAACACCCCAAAACGTTGACAACAAATAAGATATGATCAGTTTTTAAATTTAGTTGTCAGAGCTAGAGTTTAAGGTCAACTCAAGTCTGAGGTGAGTTCCATAATCGATTATATATCCGAATTAGACATGATTTACAGAAATGAAAAATAGAAGAGAAATACACCTTGCAATGGTTTTTAGCAGTAAAAGGGTCATTGATAAGAGAGAAAATGTCCATGATTCAAGTCAAATATTTAAAAAAAAAGTTCAGATAATCAAAGAAATATGTAAAAAGTCACATTCGGTCTTTTACATAAGTAGGTGAATCACTCAGCATCGTATAAAAAATGATCGCGTACAATTTCGGTAAGCAGCTAAAGTGAAACACTTTATCATTTAAATTCAATTTTGAGAAATCGAAAAGTGTGATAATAACAGCTAAAAGAAAATTTTCTCAAAGAAAAATGTGCCAAGATATTTTGAAATAATTGATTTCCACGAAGAGTTATATGAAAAAATACACATTCCTTCGTGAGATCAGAGAAGAACTATTCCAATTAATTTAGAGTTTTAACAATGACATATTAAAAAAAATTGCTTGAGTACATACTTCCTCAACCAGAAGAAAAAAAATGCTGATAATAATCTATAAGGAAACACTACGTAAGAAAAACACTTCGAGTACTATTTGTAACACTTGTATAAATAATAATTGGTATACTTCGACTTGGTGAGATAAAATTTGTTAACCAAATGCTAGTCATTGAAGGTTATGAAATCTAATTAAATTATGTAGATATTAATTATGGTATTCCCCTAATAAACTACATTATTTCATACCTAATCCTATAACTAATATTAGGTCGTCACGTACGAAATAACTGTTTCTACAAACAGGGAATAGATAAAAAAATTTACAAACAAACAAAATATATTTTATTCGAATTTTTTTCAATAAAATTTTGTCAACGACTAGCCAGTTGTTTATCCAATCAATTATATTATTATGTAAAGTTTTATATCCCAGATTTGAAAACTTTAGAGTCAATTGTTGAAACAAAGTCAGAAAACGCATTTTTAATTTCTGAATTATTTATAAATATTTTTACTCGCACAAAAGTGTCCATCGATCGTCATACATGGCCCATTTTCGTTGCAAGTTATTACCTTCTCAAAAGGGGTTCATTTCTTTGACGTGCAAGCAAAGAAACACAAAGCTCTTGACGTTTCAACTGCTGGCGTTTCTTTAGCGATTCCGGAGCTCACAGAAGCTAAACAAACGCCAGTGTTTGTCAGGAATCGCTTTTTTCACCTATCCAATCAATTTTAAATGTCTGGAAACGGTCTTTTCACTTATACCGCGATCTGAAGCAAGTCCTCTTTCTGTTTTATGAGGGTTTTCTTCCAGAGGTTATTTAAAATCTTTGTCCTCGATTGGTGTCAATCCAATTGGATGTCCATCAACGGGATGAATTCCCTAACGTTTTATCTCCTGAAGAAAATTTAGAAAACCAACGAGGAATGGTTCTTTCATGAGAACTTCCTTCACCAAAATCCTAATGAATATTTCTTGCTGGCCATTGGCCGGAATGGTCATGCTTGAGTTAGTAAAAATAGATTGTGCGAAAATTGCTTGTTTCCATTGCCCCGTTTGGAATGACACTAAAACATATATGCCTCCCTATTTGGGAATTAATCAAACACTGTTAGCAAATAGAGGATTAGCAAGTCTTTATTATAGATGGTAAATATTTTGCTATGAATCAACAGAAAACATTTTAATTCTCTCTAAACTTTAAGAATTAAAGAATTCTTAAACACATTTCCTGTGTGAAAATCAAATATTTCTACTTCATCGAGCAATAGTTTTTATAACTTGGCTTTCCAGGCGTGCTTTATTAAAGTTATATCAATGATTGTTCAACTATTTCAAAGTTTATGAAAAGGTGAACCTAAAGAGTTAGTATAATAAATTTGTAGAAATTAAAAAAATGAAACGGCATTATTACATTTAATCAAGATTTCATGATTTTTTCCACGTTACTTGGCAAGATAAAATCTTAGGTAGCGGACAAGTTCTACTGAAATATTCCGGAGAAATTACAACTGATGATGTTCCCTATTTTCTACGCATGAGGTTACTTTTTGATTGCCTGAAATTTATATTACGAATCATTCGTTTAACTTTGCGTACAGTAGGATATGAGTAAACGCCTAGTTTTCCTTTATTTGAGTAGGCCTGGCTAAGAATGATGCATGAACCGAATGGCTTAGAAACTGCACCATGATATGATGATAATCGCGGTACGAAGAGTATGGAGGCTGTCATGGACATGTCCTACATTGTCCAGGCAACCCTCCAATACCTGCTATTATATGATAATACTGACGTAGGAGTCTCCATGATTGGGAACTTAGATAGCTTCGAATGAAAATAATTGCTTGGACACGATCAGCAACCATTATTAATTCTACAATCAAAGAACTTTCCAATATATCCATTTCATGTATTCTTTTAAAAAATATTTCCATTGTTTTATTTCAAAGTAGATATTTGAAGTGTCGAAAAAGAATTCATTCAAACACCACGGGAGGTATTTTCATACTAAATCGTATTGCGTAAGATTCGTAGTAAATCCCTCTCTTCAAAGTAATTGAACATCTTTGGCAATGTCATTGTAATGTGATAAAAACAAATAGCACAGCACATCGATTAAAATGTCTTGGCTCAGTTTACATTAACTTTTTCGATAGGTAACTCCAAGATAAGAAACCATTTTGAGAAATCAAATTTATAAAAAATAACAATAATTCAATAAAACCTACATTTTTAATATTTTAATTTCTTGTTTTTTGTTTTTTTGTACTTAAGGTTGAAAACATCAGAGAGAGTATTAAAAACTTCTGGCGCAAAATAAAGACATTGAGAGGGAAAAGAAGTAAGCCAGTTAGGAAATGTTAAAGACCCAAAAGGCAAGATGATAACAGAAGAGATAAAAATTCTTGAGCGGTGGAAGGAGTTTTAACGAAGACACTTCTCAAAAGGGCCTAATGACCCAGGAGAACATGCTGCAGAAAATTACAGTCTGGATAATTCCGATGCTATTGAGGAAGATGAGGTAGAGTATGCCATCGAAAAAATAAAAATAGGTAAAGCAACAGAAAACGACGTTATAGCTCCAAAATTGTTGAATTTAGAGATCAAGAGCTTATTAAATTTCTCCAGAAACTCCTCCAAAATATATGGGACACGAACATCATTCCAAGAGATTGGGAGTTCAGTAACATCGTTCCTATAAGCAAGAAAGGTAGCTCCATTGTCTGTGAAAATTACAGGCCAATACGCTTACTTTCGGTGGCTTACAAACTATAAACCTCAATCCTAGAAAGGAGACTAAGGGCCGCAGTCGAGAATCAAATAGAAGAAGAACAAGCAGGGTTTCGTCCAGAGAGGCAGATTCAAGAACACATCTTCAAACTGAGAAGCAGCGCTGAGAAAGCTGGGGACAGAAATAAAAACATATAAATGGCATTCTTAGATCTCAAAGTAGCGCTCGACTCCGTCCCCATAAAAGAAATATGGGATGCCTTGAAAGCAAAAAAATGTCCTACGAGATCTTATCACAGCTATTACATCGGTTTATCAAGAAGCAAAAGGGGTTGTGAAGATCAATGGAAGAGAGTCCAAACCTTAGAGAGAGGTGTGAGACAGGGATGCAGCCTCAGTCCCCTCTTAATCATCATATTTATGGCTGAAATCCATAAAATTTGTAAGCGCCGTACTGCTTGGATGGTCATCGGTAAATGGAACATGAGGAATGTTATGGTTCAAAGCTTATTGTATGCCGATGACATCGTACTGATAGCAGATACGAAAGACAAACTGCAACAAGCTCTTCTGGAATGGCAGGAAGAGCTCCTTCGCAAAGGAATGGCAATCAACACCTCTAAGAGCAAGATCGTACTTCTTTCGAGAGAGGAACAACAAGATGTCCAGCTGATATGTAATGGTGAGATACTTGAGGTTGTGCAGGAATTCACCAATTTGGGCACAGTCATAAGCAATACTGGGATGATTGACCCAGAAGTAGCAAATAGGATTTCCAAAGCCAACCAGATTTATTATCCTATCTGTAATTCTATTACGGGACGCAGAGACATTAGTAATGAAACGAAAAGACATATATTCAAGTCTGTATACCTGCCAACCCTGACTTACGGCAGTGAAAGTTGGGTTATGCTGGACAAGCAGGCCAGCCGAGGAACGAGTGCTGAGATGAAGTTGCTGCGGAGGGCCGTTGGTAAGACCAGAAGGGACCATTTCAGGAATGAACGGATACGGGAGGAAATGGAGGTGGTAGAGCTTAAGACAATGCTTGAATTGACAACTGAAGTGGTTTGGCCACGTTTGTCGGATGGATGATGAAAGAGAGCCTCGGAAAGTGATGGCAGCTCGACCCACTGGGAGGATACCTCGAGGCCGACCAAGAATTTCCTACCTGGAGTACATACAGCGGATTGGAGGGAAGAGAGGGAAAACTCTCCAAGAGATGAGGCAGCTTGGGCGAAACCGAGAGGCGTCGCTGCGTTGAATCGAGGCTCCTCGACGCTAGGAATGGCATCAGAGGTAGACAAAGAAGAAGAAGAAGTACTTAAGGTTTAAACATAAGAGGTACTCTCAGCCGGAGTTCTCGAGAGTTACTCGCAAAGTCAGAGAGACAGAGTCAAACCAGGGGAGCTGGTTTAAAGTAGATGATAGCTTTCAAGATAAATAATTTTACCACAACCCTTAGCTGTGATCAGAGAAAAAAAATACGATCTTGTTTTGTCACCTTTCATTTTAGAAAACGTCAACAAACTCAACTATTAAGAAAGATTTTCTTGATTCCATCTAAACATTAATTTTTCCCATACGTTGTTTAATCAAAATTTCCTTTCTCTCGTTTCCGTACAGTAATGATCAGTACTATCCACACAGTAAACTACTAATTGAAGTCTTCTGAAAGCAGCCTGTTCCCTTTGAACACAATAGTGATCTGCAATTTTGAGATCACGCAATATTTAAGCATCTACATCAATAAGTTCTTCTTGTTATAATTTAATATGATGAAATAAATATTATGAAAAATTTTAGGAATACTATAGCGTGAAAAATCCTTCTACATTTTAACATATTTAAAGATGGAATATGTGTTTTTCAATCTTTGAGAAAAATAAATTATCCAGGATGCTCAAAACTGCTACGGTTTATTCTATGGCTCTCGGGGTAGAATTACTATAACGAGTAATCAAAGAAAGGTCCTATTAATACAGAAAAATAGTGTAATATATGATACTGTTGGCTAATTAAGTTGATAATAAAACAAAGAGTGTCTAGGGACTTATTTCATCCTTACATCCATTGGGTTCTGGCCCTGAATTAAATTATTGACTTTCTGTCGATAATTTAAAGCGTTCATTTAAAGCGTTCAGAAGTAAATAAAAGCGTTCATTTTTTCATCTGCAAATTTTGTCCTTTGGATATCATTCTCTTGGAAGTTTTGTCATAAAAATGTTTAATCTCAAGTCGTCAATCAAATCCTAAATATGACATAGAAGAACAACTTATATGTTGTAAAGCAAAATAAAATAACAGATTTTCGTTTTTACCAAGTTCTCATTCTTTGGCTTACTCTAAATGATTCTAAAGGAAAAAAAAACTATTTCATGTAACATTTCATTTCCAGTTATCTCAGTCCTGAGCCTCTGTTGTTTTAATTCACGTCTCCAATGGCTTTCAAAACCATTGACGCGATTGTAAGAACAGCGCTGGGATCACCTGAAGACTCGCCTTGTCTTCCACATTTAAAGGGTGGACAAAATCTTTATAAGTAATATAAAACCTTTAGCAGCATCACATATCTATTTATGCGTAACGTTTTTGGCCATTTCCAAACGTATCTTCATATCCCGATTTCAACCTATAAAATAAAAAAAACAAAATTATTTTTGGTATTATATTTTATAAATATACCCCAGTTTTTTCTTAAGACATCTTTTTGTCAATCAATCCTTGTTGGTATTTTATTCTTTAAAAAAAGGAAATTCTTTTATTACCAAATTCATATTCTATGCAAAAGAAGATCAAAAAATGTTTTTAATATAATTGTTGATAAACGCTGTTTTTGACAATGGTCGAAACGTTGCATAGCAATTGATTTATAATATAATTACTAAAAGTTTTTTTATTGGTAATAAGGGATTTTTATTGTTTTCTTTAGTCTTATTAGAATGAAAGGAAATACCATAGTTGTTGATTATTATTTACTTTACTTTTTTAGAAAAAAAAAGTTATAGTATTCTATTAATGTGGTGATAAAACAAAAATTAAGTATAATATTTCTTTTTTGAAATAAATTTCTTATTATTGGATACGTTTATTTCAAACTTTATATTGCATATTTTTAATTCTTTTCGCAAGGAACATTTTAATTTAAATTACGTATTTTGGTTTGTTATATTAACAATTTGTGAAAGCAAAGATAATATAAATTAGGCTGATGCAATTTACCTTCATAATTACTAAATCAGTACTAAATAACTAAATTAGTAATAATGTAATACTAAATAACTAAACTGGTAATAAATTATTAATACATTAATTTTTTTTTCTTATTCATTGAAATTTACGACTTTATCATAAAAAAATACAACTAGTAAATGTGCACACAGTAATAATACAATTACATGAAAACGCTTGTTGAGAAACTACTTATTGGTAGCACTCTGATAATATATTTACATAAGTAGATACACGAGGCCATCTTCTTTTCAGACGCATCGGAGGAACTACGTAACTAAATCTGTAATAAAGTACTACTTGTAAAAATAGATAAAATACTATCTCAATATTTTTTACGTATGAAAACAATAGGAAGATACTAAAATATTGATAGTTTTCATATATATCGAGATATGTATATTCTTATCTTTGATAGAAAGAGAGAAAAGTGAATATTGAATTGTGGTCTTGAAATATTAATTAAAAAATGAAAAATTAATATGTTGCTCATTAAAAAAAAAGTATTAACATTAGTCAGTAATATATATATATACATATATGTACTAGAAACTAGAAAAAATAATTATTATACTAAAACTTTTATTATTATTGTTAAGGGACAGAGAAAAGACAACCAAATCGCTCAAGATAAAAATAAAATAAAAATATCAAAATTGAATGAATTATATGTATGTAACTTATAAATACTTTCAACATAAACAAAAAAAAAAAAAAAAATTATTAAGATAGAAAAATAAATTAACATTTTTATCCTAACATTTATTTTATTTTTTAAAATATTAGTTCGTGGTTTTCAAATTTGAATATTCATTATGGTATATTGAAACATCGGAGGAACTACGTAACTAAATCTGTAATAAAGTACTACTTGTAAAAATTGATAAAATACTATCTCAATATTTTTTACGTTTGAAAACAATAGGAAGATACTAAAATATTGATAGTTTTCATATATATATCGAGATATGTATATTCTTATCTTTGATAGAAAGAGAGAAAAGTGAATATTGAATTGTGGTCTTAAAATATTAATTAAAAAATGAAAAATTAATATGTTGCTCATTAAAAAAAAAGTATTAACATTAGTCAGTAATATATATATATCTCTATATATATATATATATATATATATATATATATATATATATATATATATATATATACATATATATACTAGAAACTAGACAAAATAATTATTATACTAAAACTTTTATTATTATTGTTAAGGGACAGAGAAAAAACAACCAAATCGCTCAAGATAAAAATAAAATAAAAATATCAAAATTGATTGAATTATATGTATGTAACTTATTAATACTTTCAACATAAACAAAAAAATAAATTATTAAGATAGAAAAATAAATTAACATTTTTATCCAACATTTATTTTATTTTTTTAAATATTAGTTCGTGGTTTTCAAATTTGAATATTCATTATGGTATATTGAAACAAAACTATTGGACAAAAGTATAATTGATATTTTAATGATGGATATAGCCGAATAATTTATTTTATATATTATATATGATAGATGAGTTTATTTAGTTATTAGTAGTGAACTGGTACATTTACTAATTTTTCTTTCAGTGGGCAGGTCAGGAAAAGGTGTTGAATTTTGTAGTAGCTGGCAGGTAGAGATAAGGAATATTTTTATCAAAGCGGGTGGAGGAGTGGGGACCAACCCTGGAGGGGAGGCCTAGGGGAGAGGCTTGCTAGCAGTCGGGGCATGCCGATGGGGGTAAGGTGATGTGGCTAGCTTGGCTGTTAGCTGTGAGCGTGTGCCTGATGGGGGCGGCGGGCTGCGGCCCGGGCCGGGGGGCCGGCCGCCGGCGAAACGCTCCTCTCAGCCCTCTCGTCTTCAAGCAGCACGTCCCCAACGTCAGCGAGGGCACCCTCGCCGCCAGCGGGCTCGTCGAGGGCAGGATCACCAGGGTCGACCGCAGGTTCTTGGATCTGGTCCCCAACTACAACCCGGACATCATCTTCAAGGATGAGGAAGGAACAGGAGCGGATCGTCTCATGACGCAGGTAAGCGACAAACCAACCCTTATGATCTTAAATTGTTCTTTGATAGAGTTGAAATTCTTGTAATCGTGTTCCTCAGCTGTTATAACTAATCCATTCTGAAGAGCGTGTAACTTAATTTAAAAAAAAAAATAAAGATTCCCAAACAACTTCTTATTTGATTTCGTAAAAATAGATCACACAAACGAAATAATTCCTGCTTTCTTGCCTACATGAGAAAGATAAATTGGTGGTTCTTACTTATAAAAAACATTAACTTTAGAAAGACTGTTTTCTCAATTCCTTACATACTTGTTTCCCGACCATATTTAAAGCAATTTTAATAATTGTGTCATATAATTCTCTCGCGATTTCCCCCATCTAAGATTCTCAGTATGTTTAATTATAATCTTCGTTGTTGTCATCTTTGACTCCATTCATTGTACTGTGTATTGATAAATATAGACGACGTCTAAACAGTTGATATGTGAAATCGCTAATTATTTTAAATAAAATCTTCTTGTCGAACAGACAGTTAATCGACACCGATTTTTTTTTTCTGCTTGTATTCTTATTTCTGTTTAAAAAAAACAACTTGTTTTTCTCCTATTTGTAAGTTTGTCGTTCTTTTTCAAGGTTGGAATAGATAAATCGATCGATATTCTTAAGAACGTAATTAGCGATTGTCAGATGTTATTGACTCACAAATTAAAAAAAAAAAAATAATAATGGCTTCAGAATATATTATACAAATGTTCATTCAATTAATAAGTATACATAAATAACATCTTGTACAAGCTAATTTTTTATGAAACCTTAATCCAGTCATGTCCCGTGGGAATGTTTGACAATCGTTATTAATCGTTGTACATCAATTATTACTTGTTTATTTATTTAATAATTCAAATTTTTAACCCTGATACTATTTTATTTTATATATTTTGGGAGTTGCGGTAAATAATCACAACTATAGATTGTTCCAAATATCTTTTTTTTTTAATTAACTTTATTTATTTGTTTTTTTTTTCGTTTCTTTTATGTCGACGTCGCTGAGGCTTTATTTAACAACAAATCATTAATGCTTATTGATGTTTTTCTTATAATTTTTAAATGACGGGCGGTATTTGCCTCATTTAAACGAAATTCAAGCCTTCTTTCTTGTTTAATTATGAAACAATGTTTATGACATTATGGCATCGCAAATTATTGGAAGTTTAACAATTCGTTAAAAAAAAGAAACTCATTACTTGCACATTTTAACAGCTCGGCGACGAGAAAAAATTATTAGATGTCAAGGACTGCTTGAGAAGTCGGTGACACAACTGTAAACGGATTCAAACAGTTCTCACATAATCGAAAATTCCTTTAATAACCTTCAGCTTTTTAAAGGTTTCCGTACTAAGACAAGCTCCGACCTGTATTGTAAACATTTAACTCTTAAATATTATCTTATCTTATAATTTACATAAGAATAGATTTAAAACAATTAATTATTTAAAACTCAGCTTTAAAATAATCTGTATATTTGACATTTTTTTATTAACCTGATAAACGTAACTTGTGATATTAATGTTTCTAAATACAAGATATATCAAAATAAAATACTTTTTTTTTTTTCTAAAGAGTTATACGTTTTCAGGACGTAAATAGCCTTGATGTGATATTCAAAATAGAAATATATATATATATATATATTGATTATAATTTGCTAGACAAAATATTTTAGCCTCTATATTTTAGCGTTGACTAAAATGTTTTAAAAGTCGTAGTGATGTTTATGACATAAGTTAGAAATGTTTTATGAGTAGAATAACCTTGGGATTGGAGGTATACAAAACAGTAATGACAGCATGTTCTCAATTCGCTCTAATAAATAATTTATTGCGGGCGCAAATCACCCAACATTTCACGGCATTTTTTCCTACTTGTCAATTATTTTTATAGTTTGGACGTTAATTTCCAAAGTTAACAACGCCGCTTAGAAGGCGGTATAACACTTAGTTTTAACCTTTGCGGTTACAATGATTATACTATTGAAGCATTCTTATTTTCGTCCGTTTGTTATTTTTAAAAATCATAGGCGAACTACATACTAGATTTCTAAATCATTAAATAGTATACAGTTTAGATTTTTTAAGCATTAAAAAAGTTATTTTATTTATTAATTTCGAATAATTTGTCCCTTTCTTCTTTTCACCATAAAACTGCAATTTTGTCTGTCTGTGACATAATATTCTTTAATAATATGAATATCTTATCTAATTTGTGTTTAGTAATATTTATATTGAAATACATAGTTAAAATTAAATTTTCGATTTCATAATAAAATATTCCGAATGAAATAAATTTATAAAATTATGGAAAAAACAATTCATAGTGGATTACTTGTACATCCTCTCTCTCTCTCTCTCTCTCTCTCTCTCTATATATATATATATATATATATATATATATATATATATATATATATATATATATATATATATATATATATCAGGGTTAGGGTTTATTATACAAAATAAATATGATTCTTTAGGCGGTCAAGAAACGCGATTTAAACATTTATTGTATTATTTTTGTTATTTTAAAACTGTCATAATTAAATCATTAATCTAATTTGCTATACCTTAACATATTTTTTTTCAAATTAAAAATAATTCTGCTTAAGAATATTATTTAGATTTTAATTTTGTCATCAGATACTACAATTTAAACATTAGTAATTTTATCACAAAAGAGTATACAAAAATAAGTTACTTTTACTAAATATAACATCATGTTTTTAGTACTATGAATAACACTTCAACCAACTAACTAATTATATTATGCCATTCATTATTTTTAAAAAAGTAGTAAATGCGGGAAAAAATACAATTCATCAATTTACAAAATATTTTATGTTTATTCTCTGTATGTTTTAATGTCAAAATCCATTTTATAATGTAGTGTAAATGGATACGTGTTACAATGTTCAATAAAATCAGTTAGTAGCAATTATATTTTATAGCTTATGTTACGTTCATGGTACATTTTAATATAGTTACTTAGAGTAGTTTGTTTTTCAAGGACACGTGATTTACTTATATATGGTATGATAGATAAGCTCTTATGATTTTATTATTTATTTAAGTTATAACATAAAAATTCTATAAATTCCAACACATCTGTATTATGTAATTATATTTCTAGTCCACAAAGACAAAAAACTCCATTCTTCGCCGCATTTCTTTTAATTCATGTCAATTCCCGAAACCCGGTACTGCATCCTCAGTCTATTGTCTAACATGGACTGTCCATGTGAACTACAAAAAAATTATAATAAACTTACATAATAGAGATATGTTAGAATTTCTAGAATTTTTGTTTGGATTTTGGTAAATCATCAAAGTAGTTCGAAATGTTGTTATAACTTAAATAAATAGTAAAATTATAAACGCTTATCGGTCCTTAAAGACACCATGTATAAGCTATATTTTATAGGTTTATAATTATGTCCATTTCCCCGTTAAAGATTTTTTTTTTTATTGTTGATGGTGTTTTACATAAATGAGAATCTTTTATCCTGGCGAAATAAAGCAAGGAAAGCTATGGATTACGATATGCAAATAGGCAAGTTTATGTCATTTCGAGCTTTTGTTCAACAGCAATACTTAGTTTGTGACTATAGCTTCTTCTGTTATCTTAAGGTATTTACTGGTCTAGGTGTCTACGTTTGTTTTGTATTCATCGGCTATTTTTAGCTCCGCAATAGTCATTTATCTATTAATACTGTCAATTATCTATTTTCAAGATCCTTCATTAAATTATAAACGTATTACACGTTAGATTTGGAGAAAACGATTAATCGCTTGTAGCTTTAAATAATATTTATTACTTAAAACTAATACGTTTGAGAACCAAAATCAAATCTATTTAGATTATTTTATTGATGATTACAAATTTTGTATTTGTTTGTAATATTCGAAATAACGATACCATTGTTATCTGAGGTAATAGTCTCAATAGCCATCGATGACGAACATCGGTTATCTTTATCTGGTCTAAATCAGTGACGCACAGTATCTCTAGGTTTTAGTAAATAATTGAATACATACAAAGTCTACTTTTTTCGCATTATATTGTGAAGGAATCAATAAAAAAAAACAACAATGTTTTTGTCATTATTTGACTCATATTTTCCGATATCGCGGACGTAGATACCTTTAGATACAGAATATATAAATGAATATACACACCTATTTATTTGGACCTTATTATAATTACTTATAATGATAATAAAATGATAGAAAAAAATATTTATTTTTAAATTTTCAACCCAACTTAACAGAAGGTTGATTAAACATATTTTAATAATTTTATAGTTTTTACAACAAACATATATAATCAATTTTCTTTCATTCCTTTTTGTTAACACGAACACTCAAACTACAAAACAGCCACATCGATCTTCCTGTTTATTTTGTTATAGATTAGGCCGAGAGGTCGAGTTGTAATGAAAATAAAAATTTGCTCATCTCGTTTCATTTTTTAATGTTACACTTAAATAGCCTAAAATGGAAATAGCTCACATAACTAACTTATTATTTCATAAATGACCAGATTTAACTTTGCCTGTATCGGAATTGTTGATATATAAAACGTGTTAGGTTCTATCTACTATATTGTTTAAGATAAAGTCTTTATGAGATCAGATATCGTCTAATATAATTTTTTATATGGAGTATTTTGTAAATATAACTTCCTTATGATTGTAATTTCCTTTTATTTATTACTTTTTTTTTTAGTTTTGGGAAATGTTCTTCCCGTCATCAGAAGCATGTTATTAACAGTCCGGTCGGTCTCTACTATTCATTTACTTATAATTTTTTTTTTTTTTTGCTTTTTTTACTGTATTTATTAGTTTATACAATTTAACTTTTTTTTTCGTGGCTGTGTAATTTTGTTTGTTAGGTTTCTTTAATCATACATATTCGGTAACTATTTATTCATTTTATTATTGAGCAACAATTGGTTTCATCTGAGAATGATTTGTACTTTACATCTTCGCTATCTATGCTTTGTCTTCCTTCGCTTTATTGACTGTTTATAAAATTTACAAATTGATAAATGTATTAACATAAGACAAACAAAATTTATCCTGCTTAAATTGTAGAGATGTGAAGAACATTTCCTAAAGCATCGAACAAATGTAATATATTAAATTTTTGAAATAAACAACATTCATAACGAGGTTATATTTATGACTTAAAGCAGTTAAACAATAAAATGTCCAACAAAAGAAAAAAAAAATAAGAAGAAATTATGAATAGTTTTTAACGTGTTAGATATACTCATTTATTTTTTACAATGTTCACTATAGTTTTTTTTTTCGCATCGATAATGTTTTAAATATTTATTTAAAAATATTTGTCATACATTTTCAGCTCAAATAATTGATAAAATGAAATGTATCAGCTCTTCGTAATCTATGTTATTCATTTTTCCCAATCAGCATTCAAAACACTAATATTTACTTAATTTGAGAACTATTTTTCTGTAGTTTTCCAGCTGTTTTTTTTTTTTTTTTTCTTCAAGAGACGTAGATTACAAAGTGTTATTGTTTTCTGAAATATAGCCGGTGCAACTGATTAAACCCTTTATCTTTCATCACTTTCTCCTCCGATAGTGCTATCTTAGCACCGGAAATTTACCTTCGACGTTTAACAGCTCTAAATTTTATGGAATTTAAATGTTTAAGAATTCGAAAACTCAGTCACATACAATCGTTAATGTGGCGACTGATAAAAAAAACCGTTACTGAAGATTATCTAATTTGAAAATTCTAAAATAATTGAAAATTAGTAAAGCTATAGATTATCCTTGTATTAGATTACATAAAATATTAGAATGGTTATGATTTAAGGTTTAAAAACATTTTTCATATAAATACGAACATTTTTTTAGTACTTAAATTAAAAATAGAAAATTCTGAAATATTAGCTGTATATCAGTGCCCCGGAGAAAAAGGATACCATGCACATTTTTTTTTTTTTTTTTTTTAATAAGTTAGTTAATAAGAAACAATTTTTAATACATAATTATAGAAAATCAATACCTTCGGAGTACAGATGTCTATGAAACAAATTTTAGTAGCTAAATTGGCTTCCTAAACAAAGACAAAAATGGACATGGTGTTTTTTATTTCTCGTGAGCAGCTCGCTTTTGAGACTTGAATGAATGAGTAAAATAATTTTATTAAGGTTACCATGAACTTAAAAATAGATTCGATTCACGTTTTGTATAAAACTACTCTGGTACGAAAATAATTATTAAAATAAATTAAGCTGACTTATAACGTCATGGTCAATTAACAAATTTTAATAATATAATGAGTATCTGTGTACGTATCCGTAACACGAGCTGTCCTGTAGATTCTATTTCATATTTAATTGAACATTTCAATACAATAGGTCAGTAATCATAAAAAAAAATCATTATTTTTATGATAAAAAAAATATTTAAAAACTAATTATTTAATTGACATTAATAACTACAGTATTGGCAAAATGGAATTCAATATGATTTTTCGAGAGAATATTTTTATTTGAGGATCACTCGTGTGAATTGGGAAGTTATGTAAGTGTCGGTATTGCTCAAAACACTACTCAACTTCAATGAAAAAAAAAAAAACATGGATTCATCTCCAAGAGTTAAATAATAAATCACGTGATGTTTATAAAGATATGACCAAGGTTCTCACATACAAATTTTTTTTATAAGAGATTTATAATTATTACAAGATTTTTATTCCAAGTGTTATCCCCCTCTCCGTTTAAGTATTTGCTAGCGATCTTGTTCTAGTGAACTGTTTGAAGGAACCCTGTATCAATATTAAATAATTCAAATGCAAAAAATGTCATACTTTAAAACGATTAGATAATTTATTAATTGTACACGGTGGCTTGAACTAATACGGTGACTACGCAAAAATGGTCTATTCATTGAAGACCTTATTTTATCAGACCAAAATATTGATTTATAAGCGTGAATAATATTTCTTTTTTGTAATAATATTACACTGCAGGGACCAGTTTGCATCACAATTTTCTTTTGATTTTTTTTTCTTTTTTAAGATATAAAATATCTATATTTAGTTTGTCAAATAGATATTCATGTCTTTTATTTGTCGGCCCAAGTCTTCCACTGAGGTCCTATACTAGTATTGTTTTGATTTCAACATTAAACTAAAAAAATAAATAAAATTACGGTTAATTTTCAATAATATCTCAGTATCCTTTAAAATAAATAAAAATTTTTTCAAACTTTGCTTATAATACATTTAATTGTAAAGATCCAAATAAATAACAACAAATAAGAGTATTTTTCCTACCGATCTCTAAATATGAGTTAAGAAAGTGATTGAACCCTTATCGTAATTATCTGAATTAATGTTTACATTATCGTTTTTTCATTTAATTTAAATAACAATGTTGCTGTCAACATATTATGCTGATAAAAAAAACAATGTCAATAAAACATCTTGGAACTACTTGTACATAATGTGTACAAGTTAATCATCGGAGTTACAGCAAGGAAATAACAAAATAATAAAAATGTTCTGTATTTAGTTTTATATTAAATAAATATATAACGTTTTTATTATTGTGTTATTTCCTTGTTGTGACTTCGGTGACTAACACTACTTAATGGTGATGACATTTATCGTCATCAATTTCTACAAAATTCACATAAAGACGGAGTCGGAATGTTCAAATAAGATGGAAGCAAACAATTTTTTTTAGTGCACTTTAATGTAAAGTGAACATAAGCCATGACATTGTAATAAAATTTATATAAAAATAGAAACGAGATGGTGTCACGACCAACGGCCTCACGGATTCGTCCTTGCCTATTCTATTAACGTTTTCTTTCCTAGCGTACTCGCTACTCATTCATTAGGTATCGATTCTGGTTACGATAAGCTAATATATTATTTTAAATAATAAATTAAATACCTTTTGATCGATTAAATAAATCGATATGATGAAACGTTAAATGATTGTACTAACTATAAAGTTATCCTGTAATAAGTTTCTCAACTCTGCATTCAGATAGAATAGAATAGAATTGAATTTATTTGTTAAAGATTATTTTACAATCTTGTACAAATGATACATATATGAATATCTTTATTTCACCTACATGAGTCTAGTTTATCCTAACTGTACATTAACTTATTATAAAAACAATAACTAAACAATAATACTTCATTACATTCCAATTAATTTCTATCTACATTATCAATAAAGCCAAAAAATAAAAAAGAAACAAACAATTAATTGAACTGACCAACAATTATCCTTAGTCATAGCACTTGGTTGGTGTGTGGAACATCAGAGCTTAAGGAATCCAGTGAATTGCACGCTGACATTATGAACCAGTAAATTTTATTAAGTTTCTCTATGCTATCGATTCGAAGTATGTCTTGTATCTTGTTTACATCACTTGGCGCAGTGAGAAATGCTCGTAAATGTTTGTGTCTGTTGTCTGTTAGCTTTTCTCAGTACAGAAGGATATGGAACAGGCTGTTAGTAATGAATTGGTTACAGAAAGTGCAGGTTTCCTGGGCTTTGAAGTAGAAACTTCGTTTTTCGTATAGAGCTTAATTAATTCGGGATTTCAAACCCTTAACTGACTTATTGATCTTAGCTTTTTCATGTTAGCTCTATACATCAAATAGGACTCTGGGCTGGAAATATTGAAGCTGGAAATAGTTCTATATATGGGATTGTTGTTGGAATTTATCGGTAAATGGATGTCTTTAGATAGGTTATGGTTTTTTAGCGTTTCCAATATTTCATCGCTGTATTTTAATAATCCAGTTGGGTATACTTTATCGAACTCTTCTTTACAGCCATAATGAGCAGCTATTGATCTGACTTGTGTGATCCATGTGACTTGTATTCAGATAGATCTAATTGTAAACCATTTAAAATGACATACATTTTCGTTTCTTATTATCATTAAACACAGGCTAATAATAAATTATATATTTTTAACATAATTTAAACGATATATTTTTAATATGATATAAATTGTATATTATTAATATAATATGAATTATAATATTCTAATAAAATATAAATTATATATTTTTCAATAATATTTACATCCCGTTTCTATCATTAAAAATAAAGAACTAATACTAACGATATTCTGATTAATTAGAATTTATAACGTTAATTTTTAATAATTTATTGTATGTAATTTAAACTCTATTTAAACTCTAGTTTTACTCTATTTACACCACTATGTTTTTGTCATTTATTTTTATAAATATATTTTTAATAATTCAATATTAGTAAACATTGCCACTCTGGAATTTATTGGAACAATACCAATCAATAATAATTGATATTTATTCTATAAAAATGTCTTATAATTAAATTATATATAAATAACAATTGACCTTTGTTAGAAGTCGTGATCTTGAATCTTTTAAGCCTGAACTTAAACATTTTCGACTCCAGCAGTCAAGATTCGATTCTGCTCTGGCCGGAAGAAATTTATTTCATGGCGGTCCCACGAAAAAAAAACTGGTAAGCGGGATAATTCTCGACCTCCCTATACTACTCTTGTCAGAAAAGGTTTGGTTGTACCTCTAGAAACCAGAGGCCAGAAATGGCGAGGTAGGGTATAATCGAAAAAAAAAGTTGAATTTACCTCTGGTTCGACATTCCGCCCAAAAATTGGATATATTTTAATTTAAATGATGACACCTTTTTTTTACTCTCCTTTTAGGGTATTGGAGGATTTTCCCGAGCCAGAGAGAGAGGGCAGTGGATTAATGCCAAAATCAAAAATTCTATGTGACGTTGAAGGAAATTTGATCTGGTTTACTTTGAAACAATTTTTTTTATTTTATCGATAATCCTACCGTTATTTCCGGCTTACCAAACCTATTCTCACCAGAGTGGGAAGGTCGAGATTCGTTCCGAGAGTCCGCCACGAAATAAATTTTAACTCGCCCACACCGGATTCGAACCGCCGTCGTTAGACTCGAGAATGTTAAAGTTTACCCTTTAACACGCTCAGCCATGACGACCTCTAATGATAACGCCTTTAAAAATAAACCATAATGTCTAAAACCAGGAAGAACCCAAATTACATATTTCAGCTGACTATCGCGCCCTGTTACAGGCGATTTCATCATTATCTTGTTCTGGCAAAGGCTGTCCTCCATCCCGGATATTCCGTATAAATAAGAGGATCGGCACCCATTGGCCAGCGCCTCCTCGTAAAAGCGGAGGCCGCCCTCCCCTGCGAAATACCAGAGGTCCAGCTTTATCTCTGCGGGGGAGAATATTTTTATTGAGGCAACGATACAGCTTCGGATTCCGCTCTCGAGATTTAAGGCACACTAAAAGCATTTTGAGATCTGTTCCCACGGCAATGACGCCGTCTGTCGGATATTTTAGGGCCGATAATTCCATAATTTAATATCGATTCCTTCCAAGAGGCAAGTAGAGGTGGTTAGCATAGAGATGAGAACTGTCAATCAGTAGGGACAACGTGTTGCAATTCCTTAATAAATGGAAATATTCTACTTTGTAATAATATATTAAATAACGTTTATTGAAATAAAATTTTGTTTTCTAAATAAAACTGCTCTTCTTCGCCACCTGCATATAAACAATTCTGGGTCTGTAAATGGTCTAAAGAAGTGTAGACCTAAATTTTAATTTTTTTACAGTATTTCAAATGAGATAGCATGGCGATTTTTTCAAAAACCGTACCTATTTTCTTTTATAAACTATACCCTAACACAAATTCTCTAGTTTCTAATCGAACCCCAATATTCTTCAATGGATATGGCTTCTAGACATTCTCATGGAATTGTCATTAATAAATTTCTCTAGAAGCAGTTCAAAACAGATCAAAATGTCGAGACTTAGATACATGTCGACCATTTGCAGTTGAATGCATCCAAATGAGAAAAAAAAAAACGTTTTCCACAGCCACTGTTATAAGCACATTGCTCTTACAGGTATTTACTCCATTTCGTTGACAACATTACTCTAACTCATAAAAGCGTATCTAATTGTATACAATTCAACATTAGTAATATTTGATAGCCTTTAAAAATACCTATAAAAGGTATATATAAAAAGCCTATATTTCACATTGTCAATAGAATCCTTTCTTCCTTAATCCTTTCTTCATCTTTCAAATACAATTTTTTTTTTTATATGACTAAATTTTTGCCATATGAACTATTGGTCTCATACTTTCAATTAATATGTCACTTCTGCTAATCATGTCACCCTTAATGGAAGCGCCATGACGAAATATTCATCAATTTGGTATGCAAGATAATTTTCAAATCCTCCAGATCGCCTTCATTTGACTCGATTTAAAGTCACTTATATCAACTGAACTAACAAATTAGGTAATTGGTTTTTCGAGTGTTACTGTTGCCCGATCCATACACCTCCGCTTATCCGATAGTAAGCGTTGATGAGGTAGCGCAGCCATACACCTGCCACTACTGACCAGATCCAAGATACAAGTGGATGTCGAGGCTGGTAATAAGACAGAGGACAGTAGATAAGAGGGTAGGTGTCGGTGAACGCCACTCAGACCGCCTAATGAGGCGTTTTCCAATCAAAGGAAACGCCAATTAGCCAGCTCGGCTAGGAGGACCTCAGGAGACGGTAGTCTTTTTGTCCTGAGGACCATCCTCCAATTATACCGAGCGGGAGGAATGCAATGCGGCATTCTTCGGCAGCCTCTTTAAATTAATTGGCCTCATTTGGATGGGATATGTGTTGAATGGGCGGGCCGTTGTGGGCAGCGTGTCGTACCTCGAGCGAGGGCTCGCGGGCGATCGTAAATCTCTTCCAACTGTCACTGTTTATTTCATTTGTACAAAAAAGCTGGAGCTAATTGAATCGACCCTGTGTCTGTCCCCGTTCCCTTTTATCTGGGATATATTTTATATCTTAACATCCTGATCCGTAGCGGAGGCAATGGGATATGGATCAAGCAACTCTCACATTATACGAATTTGAGTTGGAGTAAGTTCCATAACAGCAGCCAGATATATTGTCTGATCCCATGACAAACCAAAATTCTCTTCACAGCCATGCGATAATTATGTTTCAAAAAATACGGATTTATCTCAAATTTTCAAAAAATCCTTTCAGACCGCTTTTCCGTTCGATACCACTTCTATCAGAGGTGTTACTTGCATAAATTTTTTTCCCGTTTGATAATTTAATAAAAAAAGGAATCATTTTTAAAAATTCAATACTAAAACATTCTTGTATCTTATCACCTGCAACTGCTTTTATTGAAGTACTTACCTTGCTCCAATTCGATAGCTTCTTAATTGTTTAAATATATTTTCTTCTTAAATCTCCACTTTGATCCTTCAAATTGAGCAACGTATTTTTGGTTTGGCAATGGTAAATTAAGTAAATAAAATGCTATCACGATACTAGGAAATTATTTTCAATTTGCAGTGGAGTACTTTTACCTTGGCAGGTTTATTCTATTCAAGGTAAAATTTCGAAATTAAAAACAGAAAAAAAATAGATAATGAAAACATACAAAAAAAAAAAATATTTCAGTAGTGATAAAAGAAAAGTTGGATTCTTCACCTACTATTATTTTAGAAACAAACTTAAAATCACAAAAAAAAAATTGTATATTTAATGATATTTATAATAAATAATTATCTCATAATTAATAAAACAAAAATTATATTTAGACGAATCAGCTGGAAGTGGCTTGTCGACAGCACTTCACTAAACTCAACAGTGGAGTAGTCACAATAGCAAAAGTAGTCGGGATATTATTAAATGTTAATGGATGGGATTGTGTGTTAATATAAGGCCTGAGGACAGGGAATAATAAAATAAAGGGCGCTGTCAATCAGAGGAGGGGGTATAAAAAAGCTGTGGATACAATAAGGACAACTATTAAATCATGTCCTTAGCCCTACCGCTCGCTGATACCATTACTCTTTGTCTCCCCCGTCGTCTTCTTTTTATATCCTTCTCCAGTTCGACTCGTGTTTTTTACTATCTTACTCCTTTTTTTATTCTTACCTCCCTTTGAAGATTTATATGAAAACTAATGGATTTGCTGCTAATTATCGATTTATTTCTTAATGGATATGGTATTTTTTAATACGTTCTGTTCGACATTTTTTGACCTTACAAAGCAATAGAAAAAAATATTTTTGAGCAATTCTTCTTACTAAAAAAAAAAAAAAAAAAAAAAAAACGGTACCGTTAAGGAAGATACAAAATTGGTCCTAACTCCTTTTCTGTTTGGAAGAGGTGTTCCTCATCCAGTTTTTCATCCAGACTTAGTTAGGTTTCTCGTATCTAAAAAATTACAGTAATATCTCTATAGTAATAAACTAATAAGTAACTGCAAGACTGTTGCGATACTCTTGCGCAAGACCAAGACTGAGTTTGCAAGACCAAGAATCGTCTCATACTTAGGCAACACTAGCAAATAATAACTTATACACCCTATATACATATATCAATAGCTCTTTTTTATTAGAATACCTTTTATTAGAATAGAGGAGTTTAGGAAATTTTAAACATATTTAAAATAAAAATTAATACAAAAAAAAAGCTGGAAATTATTACACAATGGTTTATTTTAGGCAGATAGTTATATATCAAATATGTGTGGAATGTTATCCTTTCCGTACCACTTCGAGGAAAAACGAATGACAAAATGAGTAAATATCGATCAGCTTAACTTTTTTTTCATTCTTTTTATCATTATTTTTCAAATTATAAATTATTCTCGATTGCTTCAAAGCATGTAACTTAGTCTTCGAATAATCAAGAACCAAAACAATATAGATCGGCTTTGCAGTAGAATATGCTGTTTACAATGCTATATCTTTTAAATGTGTACTTTTTGATTTATTCTATATTTATTATCAATTCTTTATCGCGAAATATTACAATCTTTCACATCCAAGGACACTAATAATAGCGCTAGAAGAATTATACATATATAATGTTACTAGTTCATTAGTAACTAGCCAATAATTACTAAACTAGTCCTTTAAAATATGCAATCTTAACAAAAACGTATTAAAGTAATCTTTAAATCATTACAATGAATTTCTTAGACTCAACTTGAAGGGAAATATAAAAAAAAAAATTTATATCTTTTTTCTTCCTATTCTTACATTAATTGGGTAAAATGTATATCATACAATGACCAATATGATCTCAATTTAGAAAAAAAATATATTAACATGAATGAAAAATAATGAAGTTAGTTGTTAATTCGTTTTAAATGGCATTGGTATTAACTTCAAAATCAGTAATGAGGTAATATTTATTGAAAAATAAATTAAATAATAGATTCATAAACAATTGCCGTTCATCTTCACTGTCTAGACGTCTTTTATCTTCCTAGTTATCGTTGACTCATAGCTTATTCCCGCACTGATATGCCCATAGGTAGCTAACTTGGTTTTCCTTATTGGAGTCAATTGAAAGTTATGTAATCGGTCATTAGAACAACAAAACTGCAATAATGTGGCGTATAAATTATCTAAGGTGCGCCTGAATTCAGTTTTTTTACGAAAATGAGTTAGGTAACTAATTGGATTCTTTAAGGTCCGTTTGAATGATATCCATGTATTTGTCAGAAACGTTTCCAATAAGTTAAAAGAATCTAGTAAGGCGATCACAGAACTTATAAGACGAAATATAATCTTGTTCAAAATGCATAACATTTTTTTTTTTATGTGATGTATTATCAAAACTTGTGGGTTTTAATAAATATCATTAATTTTAAGATATTTAAATACTTATATTTTAACACTTATAATAAAGTATTGTGCGAAAACAGGTATTCCGAAAGGATGATGCTTGCGAATCGAACAACCGTGGAGTATTATTTAGAAAGCCAGTCCGGTAACTCGGAGCGTATTCATTTAAATAGGAAGCCGCAGAGTCTTCCCCTTAGGGATAAGCATGGAGCATTCCGCTGCAAACAATGGCCAGAACATTCCTCTCCACCGCAACTCCTTCTCCAATGGGAAGCCCTTCGGCGAACATGAGCATAATGGAGGCTGCCCTCTGCCGAGCTGTTGATAGCGTGTACTGATCCAGCCAGGATCAATCCGATGATATCTGCAACCTCAGGAGACCATGACCGTGAAGTCTGGCTTCGGTCAGGAAGTATCGTTCGTACCATCCGTTCTGGTATGGGTTCTCATCAGCCTCGATAACAGAAATGTTTTATTAGTTGAACGGATGAAGCTTTCGTTTTATCTAGTTTAACAGACACGTATGGATTTCGTCTTATAAAATAAATATTTTTGATATCATAGAATAACACTAATGATAATAAAACTTACTTATAAATGAACAACCATAAATTTGTAAGCTGTCGATCATGCAGCTAAATTCGAAATAACTGGACAATTTACTGTAAATAGAAAATCACAGTTATATTGTAAAATAATGCGTAATGCGTGTGCGTATCGAAATGTAATTACATGAGAAGAAACTCGTACCATTGGTTCCAACCTCGTTTCAGGATTCCTTAATATTCCTCATTTGTCTTCTTTATTCATTTAAAAATATATATCCACCTCTTTGCTAATCAATCATACATATGAATTAATAAATTTCAGAATAGACTTTTTTTTTCTAATAATAAAATGTTCATGTAGTTCGACAATGTCTAAATTCCTCAAACAGATAAAGTTCAATATCTTAGACTCACCTTAGACACAGAAGATTGACACCCACATATCAAGAACAAAACAAAAACTCCAAACCTGAGACTACGACCATTATATTCAATCCTTTCAAGATGTTCGTAATTAAAACTTAGATAGAAATTGAATAAATATACTTACATACTTAAGTCGATTTGGACGCTTCACAGATATACTGGGCAACCAAAAAGACCCACATAAGTAAACTGCAAACTTTTCAATCAAACATTTCGGAACTGCAAAGCTCGGCCAGTAGGTACGAATCATGGAACCCATTATTCAATTATGCCTATTAGATAAACCCTATCTTGATAACATCTGTGCTTATATTCATAAGAATTATTGTATATAACTAACAATGTATTGAACGCTAAAACAAAGTAATAAAATGCGAAACCAATTACAACAATGAAAATAAACGATACTTAAAAAAAAGTATTAACTTTTCAGATAAATATCTCAAAAATACCAAAATTAAAGGAAGTAATTTTTAGGTATTAGTTTTTATTCTTTAGGCATACTGGAAATATGTCTGTACGAGTAAAATGGTTAATTAAATAAAAAATTCTAGAAGAGAAAATATTGTTGAGTTGCTGCGCTGCAATGAAAATGGCGATTTCTATTTGAAAGAAACAAAAGAATGAAGGTAAAAGATATGGGACAATGGAGTAAAGGTCGGCAGCCATTATTTTGGGAGGCTATTAAAGATGAATTAAGCGGGAACCCTCGAAGGCCGGATAATTACAGGGGCCCGGTGTCAAGACGGAATTTTAAATAAAAACAATTTTCCTTGTGCCCATTATCTGGTGTTAAAATGTTAAATAGGGTCTGTCTTTGTGGCAATTGGGATCCCTGGCACGAAACCTGGCCACGAAGATTCCCAAATGTGTTGAGTCGAGGTGGAATCGGTTCGGTCTTAACGAAGTAGCTATTTGATATAACAAGGTATTTATTGTCACCTATTTCTAAGGGTATTTCTCTTCGCCAAGGAACGGTTCACATAGTTTTAAACTGACACGGTATTATGAAATCCTTCATTTAACTAATTTTCTGTAACTTTTCTCCCATTCTCAGAGTATTTAACTTTAAAAAACATAAAAAAGTCTGACCAAGAAGTCAAGCGAATAAAAAGGTAAGTTAGTATGATTCGGATAGTTACAAGTGGAGTGTAAATATGTTAGGTCGAAAAGTAATGAATCACTAAAATCAAAAAACAATCATTAATGAAGCTATAAAAAAACAACAGAATTATAGTTGTACATTAATATGTGACTTTAAGCTATTTTATTATTCTTATACATGATTAAAGTATCATTTTCAAAACGAATATCTCCAAATCTTAAAAAAGTTGCTATCTGTAACTCACAATGATCTATTAAAATATCACAAGAAATAATATTAAGCTCAGGTATGCCCAGAAGGAGATTGCATGACGCAGGTTGCACCATCAAACTTTTTGAGGGACATTTTAAGTCAGTTTCAAATTTTCAAAAAGACACATTTTGAGATGATTATGACTTTTTGTAGAGAATCACATCTTAAAGGAGTTACAGTTATGGGAGAAATTTTCAATCAGGAAACAAGGAGAAACCATGTAACTTATGACATAAGTATAATTATAGATGATTCTCAATTTTTCTTAATTATCCATTTATTGCACTGTTAGGAAGAAGAGAGCAATAGATTTTCATTGAAACAAGAGGGACTTGCGCATTGACCATAAGGAGATAGTGGAGTTTTTAATAATCCCCTGCTTGAAGTTGTGTGAAGTTTGTTATTCAAACTGAACTAATGAATACAAATATGTCGATGGGTAGTTAGTTTACGTAATGTTTTATTATTTACCTATCTATGATTTTTTGTTATTATTTTTAAAAATTTTACTCAAAATATTTTGGTTATGTAAGCATACTTTTTGGCTAGGAACAAGCATTAACCTAAATTATTGCACGGTCGCGTATTTAGTTTCTGACTATGTTTCAGTTTTGAGGTTTTAGAAAGAGGCGAGTAAATTAACACAGAGTCTTTCGTTTCATTTTGACACGAGGGCTTCAAGTTATCTTACGGATACAAAACCGAATTTACATTAAAAATTACTCCGTTAGATCGTATCCGAGTTACGTGAAACAAATTATTCTGAATGAGATTCAATGAAATTCTCTCTAATGGAAAGCATGACGATTTCTGCCGAAAAAAAAGATCTAATCCTAAGCTATCCGGCCAAGATTAATGTTGTTATCAACATTGTTATCTGGCTCTAGAAACACATCATTTTTAACAGCTCGTAACTCTAACGGTGAAAAAACACTTATTTACTTATGATTTAATGCTATGATACTGCAGGCAGACAGCGTATGATTAAGTAATGGAAAAAAAAACAAACAAGAAAAAACAAAAACCAATAGATATAAGTTATACCTAGATAAGAAACTTACCATTTTCACTATCGCTTAACGTTCATTAGATACCACAGAAAATTATTATAATTGATTTGACACATTAGGTAAAGTTAAATATGCAATGATAAACGTATAAAATAATGATCTTGATTTAAAATATTCAACTATTAATGTTTAAATAATGTTTTTTTCGGAAATATGTAATAATTAAATAAAGATTGGGAAAATCAAGACATTATTTCAATCGCCTGACTTATTCCTTGACTTGTGTCTAGGACTCATTTATTTAGATTGGAATGAGTCAGGAAGTGTCTGATAAACCACGCAGAGAATGACTACATCAACTGATTTTACTCAAAAGAAATCCGTCTATAAGGATATGTACTTATAATTATTATTTTATTTTTTATTTAGTTACTTATACATTATTCTCTGATTAAAAAATAAATAAAAAACTGATTGAACCACAGAGTTATTCTCCAAACTATATAACACTTGCGGCAGTTTCAAATAGCGAAAACAAAAACAAGATACGCTTATAAGCAAAATTAAGAACTAAATATTTATACAATCGGTTTAAATCAGCGCTATTTTCCATTTATTATAGTAACCTAAATTTCTAAACATAAATTTTGACAACTAATCTGTTATTTATTTATTTTATTTTCGTTTTTATTTCCATCGAAAGATAAGAGCGGGATGCTGTGGTTTTCAAACAACTCTTCTGTTTGTCTTTTTTTTTTTTTTTTTTTTGGGTACTGTATGTTTACTGAAATAATTCCACAGCTCAAAAAAAATACCAACCGCTTCTTAAAGTTCGTAAACACACAAGGCTTTTAGGCTCCTGTTTGTTCCTCGTGCGTCTTTACATTTCTTGTGCACTGCTAGAATATTAAACTACCATTAGGTTTAGCTCGTCATTCGACCCGTAAAACTTTCTCAGAAATGAGAAATATTCCTCCTGTAAAAGTAGGGCACACAGCTTTAGCGCTATCAAACTCGAAGCGTTTTTATGATGTTTACTTGATTATTATCATAGATGGAATGAAAAAACAAATGTTTGAGTTAACAAAATTAATTTGTGTAAGATAGACACTTTTTGGACTGTATGGTCTGCATTTTTTTTAATATACAACATAAGAGGCAACCAATATTATGGTATTTAAAAAAAAAAAACATTGTTATTCTATTAAATTGATAATTCGAACTTAATCAGCCAGATATTTATTCATTAGATACTCATGCCCTTTCCAAAATATTAATCGATAAAGATTTATGACCTTTTCATTTTTATAAATCAGGGGTATATTCCTCCAACATTTTATTTAATCTTGACAACATTTCGGCAAACACTACGGCCATTTTCAAGTCTTAATTGAGTCGTCCAACAAAATATCCATATTCGATGTAATTTTCTTTATTCTGAGAAGATTTAGAAACTGTCCTAATATTTTAGGGTGTCTCCTTCGTGAGCTGTGGAGGAAGGACAGCCTAACATACTAGGACTAAAAGAGAGGGACAGACTAAAAACGAAACGTTGTCGAGATAAAATAAAAATAAATAAAATGTTGGTGGAATATAACCTTGATTTATAAAAATAAAAACCTCAAGACACTAAATCTAGGTATAATGAACAGAATAAATATTTATGACCTATTTTATTTATCCCGTCTTCCAAACCTCGTGTTCCGTGTTTTTTTTTTCTTTTACCATTTCTAGCGGAGTTGTTTGAGAGGTGAGAAGACTCATCCAGTCCAAACAGTGCCGCTGGACTCGAGAATGATAACCGGGAACGCTTTAATAAGCTCAACCACCACGCCCTCTTTGTTCTTCGTACTGTCTTCCTATTATCGTACTCCATCCTGTCCTCCTATACTCGTGATAATAAATTCAACAACAAATTCTTGAAAACCTATTATTCGAGAAAAAAATAAATTTCAAAAAATCAACATTTTAGGTATTTGTGGTTATAATGGTAGGGAATTTAAATTTACGAATAAATGCGTCTATAGTCACTTGAAAAAGGACTTCGTAATTTGTGCTACTGTGATTTTACCAAGGACGTCATCAAATTTCCAAACAATACAATAACTGTAGCTTTAGCACTTCCATTACTAAACTGGTTAATAATATCTCACGAAATAAACTAGAATGACACAGTAGATAAGCAGACCAGGCCAGAATAGAAATGAGTTGTATAGTTGGTAGTAGGTCAGGAGAAAGTATGAATCATTCTTGATCATGTTTTAGTAAATCTGCTGCTCATTCATTGGCTGTTTTGTAAATTAATCATAATCGCGGACCTAGGGGAGGAGAGGGTGCGAAAATATCGTTTCATCTCGCCTCCACAATATTTCGAAGAACGGAAAAAAATAACAATTAATTTACATGAATGAATAAAATGTGTAAACTAAAATCAATTAAGGAAAGAGGGAAATCAGACTAAAAGGCTAAGCTAAGGCACAGAAGTAGGTAAGCAAGTATTTTATCACGCCCTATTTTCCTATTATTGGAATTATAGTTTATATTTGAAGATAATTATATTGTTTAGCTTACGTTGTACAATGACATTAGTATTTTATTGTTAATATGATTAAGTATTATATTGTTCCTTATAGAATAATTATGTGGATTATGTCAATTATCACTCATATTTTTCATACATAATATTAACTTTAAATATTAATGTCAACGACTTTTTTTGTGGAGGGGGGGGGGAGGGAATCCATCGCCCAACCAAACCATATTGGGAAAGTCTGCGCCTATGATATTAATTACGCTAATTGATAACTTTAATCAATAATTTTATTATTATCAAACTGAATATTCTAGCGGTCTTGTAAACATCCAAGAATTGTCGCAATTGGTAATAGGGTAACTAGATGACAAATTCAAACACCTCTGCCACCTAGAGTTGACAGACACCTGAGCTGTGAAGGTGGCCTAGGGCTGTAGGACCCATAGGCCCTTTCACCTGAGACCTAGAGGTTTACATAACCGAATAGTGTCGGAATAGATTCCGGTGAAACCGAGATGGCGACACTCGACTCCCAGACCGCAGCCTCCGCATCCCTGGTCACACAGCCCTCGCTCTGTCCAAGAGCAATTATTTTGTCCGGCGTTAAAGAAAAAATCTAAAGGAAAACTCTCTCAAGAAGGCCTCTTTGTCATAGACATATTTTGTTTAAATCATACAAAAAAATTATGATGAATAACTATTGCCCTACAACATGACAGAAATAATCAGTCTAAATCAAACTATGTAAAAAATTATACGACCTATTATCTAAATTCAACATAAATCAGTCCAAATCCCTTCTGTTTTCTCTCGCAATTTTTTCAATGTTCAATTATTTTTCGAACTTAAAATAATAAATAATAGTAATGAATAAAATAAGTTTTAAACGTATTTATATTTTCAATACCTTGTTTATCTCGTATAACCGTCAGAACCACATCTAGTAACTTTTCGCCCGAAAAAAAAATATTAATTTGTTTTTACAACTAATTTTTTGAAATTATATCCAGTTTCACCATTACTTAAAATATTTTACTTTGATAGCCTATATATAGCCTATACGTTGATATATAATTAAGCAAAAAAATTGTAGTTGTTGATAAACTACGTTGTTCTTTTCTGATCACATGGTAGTATTCGAGATTTTTCCTAGATATTGGTAGAGGATACCAATCCGCAATACGCTAGTGTGTCGAGTATTTGCCGAGCGATTAATAGAAGGATTAACGCACAACTAGATAGAAATAATAAAAAATCAAATTTAAAAAACATATATATTTGTATTGGCTTTGCGGATACTTGTAGAAACATTATTGTAAAAGTATTATACGTTGTAATTACACATTATTTTATAGTTATATGGGCTGATAAATAAATAAAATATTATAAAACATTAACACGATGCTATCATGATCTCTTGTTTCCATTTCTATTAATATAAAGTCCTGTTTTAATGTTTTTGTCACATTTCCTTAATCCAAACATTATTACCAATTTAATTTATTGGCATTTCCAACGTTATAAAAGAGAATATAATATCCGTAGTCATATGTTTAGTGTTTTCTTTTCTCCTTAATATATGGAAACGGTGTCATTCTTCTATCGAATTTCAGTCCAAGAACTTCATCTATTTGTAGAATTTGGTCATTGTTGAAGTAAATGGAGTTTTCAGTCGAAACGTCCTTCTAAGACATTCGAAATTGTTCACTTACATTTACTTACTTAAACCCATTTTATTTTATTTTCTTCCTTTTTTTCTCATACTGCATCTTTTTGACTATACGTGGGTTTTTCCGGGCCGGACAAAGGAGAGGACAGGGGATTAATGATGTAGTTAATTATCTCCCTCCCGACACTGGTACTTGTAATCTTTAGTTTATCAGGTTGCCAGGCAACGCGTGGTTTGCAAATGCGTTAGCCAACCTCGCTCTTGGACCTTAATTTCACAGATTCGGAATACAGCTAAAAAGACCCTCTACAAACATTGAAAACTAAAATGTTTTAATTTTCTTCACGTTCGAAGTTCCTTATCTATACGATCATAATTCGCCCGGCTCTGTTGTAGAGTGCACCAATGTTCGAGCCTGTCAGTAATACAACGGGGAAGATTTTCAAAATGTAATAATAAGAAAAATATTGAGAGGAACCTCAATAGAAAGATTGGATATCCAAGCAGCCCTAAAATTACCTAGAGTTACTGAAAATTCCTCTTTAAGAAATAATTTTGAAGAATCTGAACACTTGGTTAACCCTCTTTTTAACTGCCTAGTACCAGAAAATATTCCAAAACCTTGGCAACAACGAACACAAGATTATTTTTTTAAATTATTTGTAAGATTTATCAGATTTATTAAAACTCACAAAAAAGCGTACATCTAAAGCTTTTAGCAGTAAAGGAGTTATAAAGTGGAGAAACTGTAAGAGTTTCTAAAGAAAATTCATCATTTTATTTTATTTTTACATTATTTTAATTGCATTGCTATTGCTAAACTCCCCGAAGACCAGAAGAGGAAGGTTGGCGAAATCAAAAGCTGGCATAAGATAAAGAAGAGACAAGACTAAGGAAACCGAAGGGAGCGGAGAAGTATCAAGGACCACCCATCTCTTCCATAGTGGCCCCCGCTTCATTTATATTCCACTTAAATTAACCCAATTCCCCATTTAAGGACACCCTGCTCTTTGTTGTCCTGTCTTGTGATTATCCTCAGGTCTCCTGTTTTATTTCAATCCTACTATCCTCTCCGCTGTTCGTTCCCGTTTGTCAGCCGACAAACAGTTTTTTTCTGTTTTTGTTTTTCTTCTCTTGTGGAGCAGGGGGAAGCGTCGGCGTGAAGATGAATTAAGGAAATTAATTAACTGCTGCTGTACTTCTCTTTCTACCATTATATACCAATAATGAAAAGAATTTCTAAGCCATTTAAATATTTTGCTACATTCGAACGTTAACGGTATGCTGCAAATTGGTATGTTGACACAACAGTCGCTTATTTAAAAACGTTAACATACTTGTGACGGTCAAGTAACAATCTTCTTTTCGGACGTAAAATTATCAGGAGTCGATTAAGAAGGAATTTTTAAAAAAACATTGAGTATGAAAGAGGATGTAATTGTCAAAATATGGGAGGTTGAAATCGTTATCGATGATTTTATTAATGGTGTAATCATAATGATTTTATGAAGTTTATTAAATTGTTGAAGATTGAATGCTGTAGAAAAATATAGTTTGAAAATTGAATATGTAAAGAATTTAATGGTTGACTCCAGAAGATCAACATCGTATTTCAACAGTTCATGTAAGGATGATAAATTATATGGTCTCTTCCACTGGCTACTGTCAAATATTCATATAATTTTTCATAGTATAAAGTATGCGTTTGTAGCTGTACAATTAATTTTTTTTTTTTGTTTCGTTTAATGATTAATGTGAAAATTTCACTTTGTTTACATTTAACTGTTTAAATTATCTTTCGGTGACTACCTCTCTTGTTTAAAATTGAATAAACCGTCATCCAATCAAAAGTAGTTTGAAACCCAGCAGAAACAGATTTTAAATTGCAAGATGGTTTGTGGTACCGTTTTTCTTCTATATATGTAGACTTCCACATTTTTTTTTTTATGTATATTTATGAACACAATGGTAGGTGAATGAAATGGTAGGTTTTAAGAATTTTAAAACTTCACTAATATAAAACTATAAATCATGATTTTATTAGTTCTTTCATTAATTAAAAAAATTCTTAATTATTAACAACGAAGGAGCTAAAGGTATTTATGAAGTATGTTAAAGAAATTATGAAATTTATCAACATAAGCAACGGGCATGTTGGCTTTTAAGATCGAACGAAAAACTTAATTTAAAAAAAAAATATATATATATATATATATATATATATATATATGAATTTTTTTTTTCACTGATATTTAATAATTTATATTATACTAATATTGTAAATCAGAAGTTATTTTGGAAAACTCAACTACTAGTGAACTCACCCGGAAGATGACTAAGACGAAAATAGCGAGGCTGTACAGAACAAACACAAACATCTAACAACACTCTGTCATGCTTTTAATTTTCTTACATAATCAAACAATCGATGGAGAGGTTTACTTTAGAAGATTGTGAGTCGAATCGACTGGGCCATTCAACAACTTCTTTATTGGATACTATTTGGTAATTACGGATCAATTATCAACTAATTATAAACATTCATTGATAAACAAATCGTCAATAAAATTCATTCATAACGGTTACCTAATCGAAGTCCCAGCATACCCTCTTTTAGTTTACATTTCATTAGGAATTAAAAAAAAAAAAAAGAAAGAAAGATAGGTGGTTATGTATTATTTGCTTATTAAGTAAAAAAAAATCGCTTCTGTTCCGTTTTCTTCCTTAGCGTATAAAAAACTTGAAAAACGAAGTTTATTAACTACAGAATATTTAATAAGATATTTTAATAAATTGGTAGAGTAGAGAACCTTGTAAATATGAAACGGAAACTAAATCGTGCAGAAATTATGAAGTTAATAATACATGGGCAACCAGTATACATATCATTATTGCTAACACGGCAGCAATCGGCTCTTTTAGGCCTTGTACGGGTTAAAGTGATTTGCAGCATGGAGTTTTTTTACTTTATTTTTTAAATTTATTTTACAAAAATAATCCAAGGTATAATTATAAGAGACTGACTGTCAATTAAGTAAATAACAGCCTCCTTGGGAAGAAGGCAGGACCGAGGTGAGGTCTTGCTGTTAAGTGCCATATAATGCTGAGGTTTAATGTAAGATCCTCCAAACAGTTGATTACTGTAAGAAAGGTGGTGAAGTTAATAACGTGCCATTTTGCCGGTATAAAGTTTTTACTGCCTAGAGGAGCTGAAGAAGAGGGAATACGAACACGTTTTTTGTCAGGGATCAGGTTTCGGTCTTCCGTGGAGAAAGGACATTTTTTTCTCCAAACCTGGGCTCTTACTATCCTACTTTTGTATTAATGCGTATTATTTGATTATAGTTATCCATGTTACACAAAAAAAAAAAAAAAAATTGAACAAAATAAATATTATAAATTTTTGGTGGATAATAATTTTTATGAACGAACCTTTATAAAAAAATATTTTAGTAATTTAAAAGCTTAAAACTTACTTTAAAAGATGTTATAAATTAAATAATCTGTGAAAATAATATTTTAAAAAACCTAGTTTACGTCAATACTTTTGTATTAATAACTAATATTTAGTTATAATTATCCATGTCACTGTTAAACAATATAAAAATATTTCAAACGAAATACCGATAATCAATTTTTGTATTTTAATAATTTGATTAACAAAGCGTTTTAAAGAAATATTTTAGTGCCCCTATCATGATGTTATTAAGTAAATAATCTATGAATATAATATTTTAAAAATCTAATTTTTGTCAATACTTTAGTATTAATAGCTATTATTTGGTTATAGTTATTTGTGTTACTGCAAAGAATATAAAAAGTTTTCAAACGGATTATCAATTTTTTTTTTTATAAATAGTTTTATTAATGCATATTTAGATAGAAATATTTTAATGGTTTAAAAAAGATGTTACTAATAATCTGTGTAAATAATATTGAAAAATCCATACTGTCCATCCGTCCTAGATAGAAAGGAACAATCTTTCTCACCTATTTAATAATTAGTGTGATGCATTTAATTCAAGTTTCAATTCAGAGCTTATTGAAATAATATTTCAATATTAATATTTGATTCTTAAATGTTATATTATATATTTCATTATGTTTGAATAACATTCATATACTTTTTTTTTTTACTAACAATCACGCAACGTTTCTTTATTGAATTTATGTATGTGGTTTATATTAAAAAAAAATTAATAATTGATTATTTGCATCAAAAACCTTAAAATTTTAGGAATATTCATGTTTTTCGATTTCAAAAATATTGTAATGAAGCTGTAGTAGTACTTTTTTATTAGATAAAAATGACTAAAAGTTTTCTTTTAGTAGTTTTTCTTTGTCTAGAAGAAATAAATTAATCCGAGTATTCAGAAAAGGAATTCATGGGTTAATTTAAAAATTTATTTGCTTCAGAATATGGTATAATTCATAAATCCTATTGTTTCTTTTATATAAACCAATATATACTTAAATCAACATTAAATATTAATAATCATAAAAAATTTGATATACTTAGAAATATTTATTTTAAATGTTAACTATCAAACAATAATATTTACTATTAAAAACTAGTTTTATTATGCACATAAAAAAAATAGATCATTTGATTAATAAAATGTGTGCTATAAACAAATTATAGGATACTCTCACTTTCCTACAAACATAAATTCCAAACCCTCTCTTACCTAAACCATTCTAGATCAAAAAATAATTTTCGAAACCTTTTTCAGAAGAGTTTAAAAGTAATGTTACTAAAAAGGCTTTGAGATGGAATACTAAAAGTTAGAGATGGGTTGTGGAAGGCATAGCCAATTCATCACAAGACCTTCTCCAGGACCATTAATTAACTGTAGGTGTATACGGCCTTCCTCAAGAGGAGGAGTAATTTATTTTCTGCTATTTATCTTAATGAGGTTTCAGATAAAAGACAAAGGCTATGCAGAGCTCCTTATAGTCTGAAGACCGTTTTGCAATTTGGAAAAATAAGATAATCTTAATTCCATAAATGGTCTTAGATTAAGTAATTAGATCTAAAATATAGCTGAAATTATTCAGTTTTATAATTATTTTTTAAACCAATGAATTGTTTATTAAAATTTTGAAATTAATATTGGAAAAACATTTATTATTCAGTTATAAAAAAACAACTGTATTCCATATAATAATAAGTTATGTTAAATTTACCAATATATTAAGGGTCTAACAAGCAACCACAATGCTAGTTCTGTAATAATAATAAATTTGTGATATGTTTTATTAATAATTATAATTAATTAAAGAGAACCAAAAAATATCTTCAATGCACAGTAAATTAAGATTTATTTTTTGGAATGTTACTATTATATAAAAACAATCACAGTTCGAATTGATAATTATTTTAATAAAAACAAAATATCAGATTATAACAACCGTTTACTAAATATTATAGCGTATTTATAATAATATATTATAATATAATTTATTTATTTAAAATTGGATTGTATTATCATTTGTTTGTTTAATCAAACGTGGTAATACAATTAAAGGAAGACAGTCGTGACATTAATATGAATGGAATAGCCTTTTTCATTATACCAGTCTCATTATAAAACGGAAACCTAATTACAATGATATGGTAGTAATTCGATGTAAATGCTCATCAAGAAACATTAAAAAATGCAGGAATGAATTTAAAAAAAGAGTTAGACAAGAAATGTACATTGCCTTTACTCGTGTAATTGTTTTTATCCGAAGCGGACAAGCGGGCTAATGACGGGCGAAGAGGCGATGTCGAAGAGTGGCAGGCAAAAAGTGTCCCCTCCCGATAAGAAAAACTGCGGCTTTGCCTTATCCGCATGTCGGCATTTGTCGTCGATCTGGGTTTTTATCCTCCCACTTGCTACACGTGTTATTTTAATTGTGCCAGGATTCCGCGGTGACTTTAACGGGCGGAAGGCGTGGATTCCGCGGTGACTTTAACGGGCGCGCCCACTGGCCCGGCGCTTGGACCGCCCGACACCCTGTCCTTACAGGGACCTATCTACTTTTTGCTCCGGCCATATCTTCGCTTCTGTGAATTGTCATCCGCCATCTCGGGAATACTTGACAAGTCGGCTAGTACAAGACTCTCGGAAGTTAAGGAAAAAATAAAACTGGAACGGATACATCCTCCAGAAGCAGCCCTTTTCTTCAGGTTTTTCTTCTGAGCTGCAGAGCAATTAAGGACAGCAACATCTCATTAAAAAATATCATTCCGAGGTTTTTTACAGTATAACCTGGGTAATATATATTCATGTAACTAGAATTAAAAATAATGGAATTCTTTGATTTTACGTATTGCTGCTCGATAATATTTATATGGACATGTTTCAACAAATGCAAATGCAATAAGAAAACAGAGACTACTTTCAAGTGTAAAGTTGACCATATCAATTCTGAAAATCTTAGCCCGAGATTCATTTATATCTTTTATACCTCTATTCCAAAAAATATAGTTTACATATTTCCAAGAATAAAAAAATAGGTACATTATGTATCATTAACCCTGCCGACTGTCCACGCCCAGAGATCTACGTCCATATTGCCTAAATGATTAAAGGACAGACGTCTGCAAACCCGCGAATTTCGAGGTAGACCAATCAGCTAATTGGCCTTGCGTTGGCGAGCTGTGAAATAACGGACCGAAAGACCAAAGCCACCACCCAAGGCCGGAGAAAAAGTCAGGCTTCCCACAGCCACCTGTTTACTGCTGTCTACCAACCCTCACCTGCAATTAATCTTCCTCTCAGCTCATTATTGTTTTTTCTTTCCAACATAAAATTTTGCACATTTATGTATGATTTTCTTCTTAAGCTTAACATTTTTTCTTGTTTTCTTTGCCAGTGCCTTATGAGAAATCACCTGAATGATTTCTAAAACTTTTTATTTGCTATTGATTTACATTTTGCAACCCATTTTCTGTTGGGTAACCAGTTATAAACTCACAATTTAATCAATAAGCTATCGGTATTAATTATATTATTGCATTTATAATTTACCGTCTAATGCTTGTATATAGTTTGCACAACTATCCATTTGGGTTTCCCTATATGCAGCTACTACTATTTAAACTCCGAATATCATTAGGAAATTCATGTATCAAGTCTTCATCTTGTACATGGATACATGAGCCAGCGCCAACTGTCATTAAGGATAGTCTAAAAAGGGAAGCGAGGTCAGAAGGATGGGAAAGGTCGATGGTCCATGGCAGCCTCTAGCTTGGGAACAAAGGATCGGAGAAGCGAGAGGGTGAGAGATAGGAGAGAGAAGAAGGCGAGGGTGGAGGGGCATCCTATGACGTAGTAAGATGGCGGAGAACCATGTAATTATCCCTCCCTCCTTCTGATTGATGGTGCCGCCCTCTCGCCCGGTTCAGGATTTGGGTCACGCTTACGGGCTACTCCCAGCGTAGAAAACATCCGGGACCGTTCTCTTGCAATGGCAACGTCAGGAGTTCAATGGAGTAGTCTTCTAACGAACCACCCTATAATGGCCTTGTCAAGAAAATCTTCTGGTAGACGGAAAGTTCTAGGATTTATCCCGGGGTAAAGGATGTTGTGGAACTCATTTGAAACGCAAATGATAAACTGAAATCAACTATACATAATTCAATATACTACAATAAAGCAAAAACTGTAATTTTACAATCAACTAACAATCAGATATTGTCTATCGTTGATTTTCATTTAAAAATGGTCCTTAATGTGAGTCTTTTAACATGAGTCAAACTACTTTCAGCGGAAATGTTGGATAACCTGTCAAAGAAACTATGCGGTAACAAGGTAACAGAAGATACCGTTATAGTTATTGAAAAGCGAAATGAGTGCGATGAATAAGATAAGATAGATTGTGCCCAGACCGGCGAGGACGGGTATTCATGAATACATTTACATAAAATTATAAATACCTATTCTAATAGAAGATCATTAAATACCTCTATAGACGAGGCGATTTCTAATAGGCGGCTTACTACTTACTGAAGAAACATTTAATGGACCGAATTAAGTGAGTTGACTTAGCATGTAAAAGAGACCAGATCCCAAGTTGTCGATAATAGTAAGTGAGGAATCTGTTAATAGAGAGGAACGGGAGGCAGTGACAATGATTGTGTTAACAACTATATTTTATTCATGAGAGCTGGTTCAATGGGGAGGGTACCCGACCTTGAATTATTTACTACTGGTAATTAGGCTATCAACTTTATTGCTCCTTGGCAACATCCTTCGAGGAAGCCTTCTTCAGCTCAAACAAGTGCCATTAAATTGCGTCACCCGATTTGTCATGAGATTTACACTTTCTATAAAGCATTGCGAGATAAGCATTTGTTGATTTGATGAGTCGCTATTTCATGAAAATTTGTTTTTTCACTACATTCCATTCTAAGTAACTCTATTGGTTTATTAGCAAACAAGACTCACTGACATAAGTCATGTTTTGTTCGAAATTCGGGTTTTAATGTTTGGATTAATAGTATAAATTCTGAGAGCATTAGCAGACCTGGAAGTAATCCTAAACATGAATAAAACTTTATATTATACATATTAAAATAAATAAAGCTGAATTCGAAAGATCTGATTACTTCGATATGCCTTGGCTTCAAATAGCATTTTTTTTTTTTTTTTAAATGATTAGTTAGAACGATCCCGTTAAATAAATTACACAATTTGCTTTTCTTTAAGATGAGAATCTAATAAATGATTTGTTTGTACAGCGTTTATAACATTGAACGAATATATCATTTGTTTGGATTAAAAAACACAATAGAAAAAAATAGAGGTGGACCATAGATTTGGAGGCCCCTTCTGAGCTAACAAATGGCCTATAATTTGTCCAGACGAAGCCACTTTCCCTTTAGGCGTCCCACAGGATAAAAACAATAGACCCTGCTATATTGTATATTTACAGCGTTGCTTAAGTATCCAGTATGGCCTTCCATGTCTTCTGGGACTTAATCATTTCTAATCACGATCAAAAATTCGAGATTAATATATTGTAAAATGTAAAGTGTATACATGGACTTTTCTTTATTATACAGACTGCCAAAAGCTCGAATTAATAGATTTTCGATTCGAAATTGTCTATTTATATTATTTACTTTGTTTACGGCAATTTTTATCTCTGTGTTTGAATTTCTTTCGTATACCTGCATACCTTTCGTGAGTTGAAATTCTTGAACTTAAAATGTGGTGGAAGTAGATGTTCTGATCGACCCACAGTGGGTCGAGCAAGGGAAAACTCACGACATATATTTGAAACTATCTACATCTTTTTTTTTTTTTCGAACTCTAAAAACTAGGTAAACTGTTTTATTGATATCTTGTGTTGTCCGTGGAATTTCCGATAATATTTTTCGTTGTCAGAATATACAATTTTCATTGTTTTTATTGAATAGTCCAATTGATTTAGCCGATGTCGCATGTTTTCTCTTACTCATCTCACTGTTCGGCGTCGTAGTAGGATTTTTTTTTTTTTTTTTTTTTTTTTTTTATTTCTCGGCTAGTTTCTGTTATGAATTTTGGATTAGTTTGATAGTAAAACTTAAATAAGTACAAACATATTATATCTTCATAAAATCCTTGTTTCCTTGTTTCACTGTGAAATTTATCAATCTTGACTATGAAATAAATATTCATTTATAATTTCTTGACTGTTAAATTAAAGGGAATTTGAGGATCAGTAAATATACAACTATATTTTGGTGACGTCATGATATTTTATGGTTTTCATGACAATCATTCATGATATTTATGAATCACTCCATTGAACACTTCTTTTATAATATCTAAATCTTTATTTTTATATTATTATTATCTTCAGCCCTAATATTATTCATAAAGCTTTCACATTTATACAAAACGTTCTGGCTAATTACAAGGTAAATATGACTTTGTCTGCATGATTTTAAAATCTTCATATTTACACAAATCAAACGTGACTGCTTTGTCATTGATTAAATACCATCATTGAATGGAGTTTATAAGAATGGAAATAAATTTAAAATATCTAAGAGGAGGCTATTTTTTGAATGAATTTCCCCAGGCCGGTCTAGATGAAAGAGAAGTCATTTCAGGTAGACGGATTAGTGGAGCAACTCGCCCTTGAGGATAAGATAGAACTGACTGGGTCCAAAGTCCATCCTCTTATCTAAACCTCGCCCTTAAACTGCCCATTTTCAAGTCAATGCTTTCAAGAAGAGTAACTAAAAAAAATGGTTCATCGAGTAGATATCTCATATTAAATGATATCAAGAAGGCTGGTCCCTAAAATGTCTAGAATAGTGTAATATCAAATTTGAGTCCTAAAATTGTAATTTAAGTGGATAAACTTGACAAGTAACGTTTTAGGTGGTCTTAGAAAGCTGAATTCAAATCACCTATATACCTTTTATAAGTACGACGTCTGTCATTCTATATATCATAACAGTGTTATAACAATTTTCCTAACTACTTTCTTTCAGAACAGGATTTCTCATTTATTATACAGATTAAAATTAGATTATGCTTCAAAAACTTTGTGCACACACCTAAGAAATGTGTTATCAGAATTATCTAAACAATAAATACCAAAAAAATAATCAGTAATCCAGGATAAGATGTAAATAAAGTATTGAAAGGAGGTGACAAGACATTATCCACCTGACTAGGACAGTACAAAACCTGCGTGGGAGTCGGCTTGACTTCTTGCACTTCACTTGCTATGATTTATTGACTACATCATTACTTCACCCTTCTCACACTATAAACCTGTCACCTGCCACAAGGAATTTCAGTTGTATCTTTTCACTTGTTGAAAATCGTAATAAATCAATCATTAGCCTATAGCATGATAAGGAAATTTTAATTAAATTCGAAATATAGTTACACAGTATGTTTCTGCTTATAAAGCTGTTGGAATAAAACTTCTCAATAATATATATTTTTTTATTATTATTTATTTATGTTTTGAATAATATAACATTCTGTCACTTGGACAATGGTTATAGGGAGATAAGACCATATTCACACTAATAAACAGAATCAAAATAACAACTGAATAATATTCAAAAATATAAACACTAAATAAAATACAATAACTTTAAAATAATTAAACTAAAAAAAACAAAGACATACATACCTATATACACTAATCTATAATATTAGAGATCAAATTTCAAAGTTAATTTGTGTTATTTAAAATACAAACCAAGAGACGCTATGAACTCAAAGCAATAAGATTAAAGCAAAAAAAAAAACAATTATTTTTAAATAATGAATTATACGAATTATACAATTATAATGTAATGAATTATCATTTGACAATATCAAGGGAAAAGTATTTTAACATTGATCGTATTATACTAGTTTAAAATAAAAGAAACAAAAATGTAATCAAAATCAATCTACCCATTTACATAAAAAAATTTAAAATTTATATAAATTTAGTTGCATCTAAATAAACAGAAACGAATAAATATTAAGGCTACTGCTTGAACTAATTTTAATTACAAAAATAATTCTGGAAAAATAATTTCACAATATACACAGTTAGGTAATAAAATTAATTGTAATTGTTTCGGCAGAACTAAAAAAGTATACAATTTATAGCAAATTATATTTAGAATCACTTGAAAGATAATTATATTCTCTACTGTACAAAAAAAAAATTAAATCCACGAAGTATTAGCAAATATACGGCGTAATAAACTGCATATTCATTCCGTTTAATTTTGGATTTTTTTTTACCATAACAAGATAATAAAAAGTTTTATTATCAGATTAAAATTTAGATCTGCATTTCAACAGATGTTAATTACTGTTTCACTGCAAATAGGTAATGTACTGAGATCGGATCGTATTTTTAAACTAACTAGTGTCCATGTTCCTATAAGTATTTTATTTTGCGCAGGTTTCAATAAAGACCCTTAATTAAAATTAATAATTATTAATTAATTATTAATTTTATTGTTAGAACTTTTTTATTGTTAGAACAAATCGGGAACAATTATTATTAATTTTAGAAGTTGAAAAAATTAATGTTAAAATAAAATAAATAACGTATATATTTTGGATACTCATTTGAAAGATAATCATTAAATTGCTTAAATTTATAATGGTTTAAATATGTCTGCGATCGGCTGGAAAATCGTGGAACTGTGCACGCCAGATATTTTCAAGTAACTGCTACTTTTTAAATAAAGTGCAATTTTTATATTTAATAATTACATCATAAAGTTATTCTCGGAGAACAGTGTATGCCTTGTTTGCAGCGTAATGTCAGCGTATGAGTTAAGTGACATTGTTTTGCCGGTAATATATCTGGGTCATTTTAAAATACGACAGAAATCTGATTCTTGTGCTGCTCTTGAAAATCTTGATGTAACGCGATACCCTACTGCTCTGCCCTTAGAAACCAGTTTTACTTTTTTACACTGTAATGAATCTTGAACTCATAAATCCATTCAGCGAAAATAAAAGTTTATTTCAACCGCTTCTAAACATGGTCTTGTTGTCCTGTTATATCAGAAGGAGTCGTGTAAGTGCGTTATAATTTATGACGACCATGCATTCATGTAAAAAAAAATCAGCGTCGACGTAACATTACGATCGAAAAGAAGTTCTTGTGCTCTTTACATCAACTGAGGGGAGTTTATGTAGTACCAAAATAAAAATAAAATAAAAATGTCATTGCATAATATGGTTGATCTTCACACTACAACAGTATATAAATAAAAAAATAGACATATATAATCAATTATCTCTTAATCCGTCAGGTTACAGTTCAACGCATTTTGTTTTAGACCATTACTAAATTTCATTAAACCTTAACTTCATTTTGAAAAATAATTGATATGTACAATGAAAATATGGATGTATCAATAATAAAGATGTTAGAGTAAAGGTATTAAGTTTTAATACTTCATCACAGATAATACATATACCATCATGTAACTGTTACTACGTTTTAGTCAGATCTCAATTCATCTTCAGGTTTACTATTGATTCGATATATCAACAGTACATGAATAAATTTAAAAAAAAGAAGAAAATTTTATTTTATTTCCAAATCGGCTTCGACAGTTGGCAAAATGATGTCTCATACAAAAGATACATAAGAGGTCTGTAACTATGGACTAGCATAGTTCGTAAACGATTAATAATATAATAAATAAAGCTTAAGAAAATAAATTAATGTAATCAAAATAGAACATAAAATAAAAAATAAATAAATTTTGAAAAATAGATAAAATATGAACATGATAGAAATGAATAAATGAATAGTAAAGTAATAAAGACCAGTATATACTAACTATAATTCATTTTTCACATTAATGTAATAAAATTTTTAAAAATATGTAGATAAGCTCACTTAATTTGAATTATTTTGTAATCTAAGAAATTATTTTGAAAGTCAAATGAACTTTGTCAAAAAACTCATTTTATTTTCAAGAAGCATCGATTTTTATACTGTCTAATGAACTAAAATCAATTAGCATATTGGGGATATAGTTGAACTGCGGTTAAATATCGCTGAATGTTCCGATTAGTTTTCATTCAGTCCTATAGATGTAACCGTTACAATCTATTACACGCTGTACTTTTATAAATGGTAAGAGGTTTTTCGTTGCAATATATAACTGCTTCATGTTCAGCCTATCTGTGCCAATAAGTTTTTTTGGTTTCCAGATGATAGAGTGATGTAGAGCCTAGAAGGTGTGTTGGGGGAAAGATACAGAGGAGCGGACATATCTGGGAGAAGACTCGTGTATTTACGACGGTGGAAGAGGGCCGGAGCCAACCTGTTCCTTTGTGGGGGGGAGCTTTATGTTTTCAATAAGGATCCTAATAGGCGCTCCCAACCGACCTCTCTCCGTTAAAAACGGATTATATCCCGCCTTTTTTATTTCTCTTTTTTTTATCTCTTTTCATTTCGAGCCTACGGCCGGCGGGGGGCGCCGCGATGTTTTCAGTACGGCCGATACACGACTTGAGATTAGGTTGATGAACCTCTGGTATGGATATTGTCCACCCGGATTTCGGCTCTTCGACATATCCGATCTAACGGTTGTGTGACATCCTCGGATGATAGAATGACATGGGGGAGGGTGCGGTTATGACGAACTTTATCTCTATACTAAATGAGAGAATTTTTTCAAGCTTATACGACAGTTTTATTCAATGTACTCTTAAGATTTAGTAGGAAAAACTGACTTATTATGACGAAGGGATATGTTCTTATCATAGAACATAGTATAGTCCATCAGATAAGATTTGAATTTTGTACTCAACAACAGTTCCTTAACTTTTATAATTATTGTTACACGATATTAAAATATTTTTTTAAGGTAACTGATAACAAACAACTTGAATTTTCCATATGTGGAGGCCGAATTTCGGATAAACCGAAGATTACGAGTTCAAATCCCGATGTATGAGGTATTTTTAACTTTGGCAGAAATAGGGGCGGAATGGCCAAGCGGCCTAACGAGTGTGTGCACAGCATCGCGCGTTGCCTGGCAACCAGATAATCTATAAAAATAATTGCGAGTTCGCGTCCCGGTGCAAAGGGAGTATTTTTTAACTTAGCATTAACCCATCCTCCTCTCCCTCACCTCCTGGTCCGGAAAAAACTCCCGTATAGCCTAAAAGGGGAAGAAGGGGAGACAAAAATAAAATACAAACACTGGCAGAATCCGTGAACCCCCAGAAAATATTGGCCTTTGAAACATTGACATCGGCCGCATTTTCCTCTTTTCCTTCTTCTTTAACTAAATAGATTTTCAGAGACTAAATTAACGATTCCAGTTTTCCTATTCATATCATTTTTGAGGTGATCACATTCTGCATCAACAAACATTCTTCGTGATACATTAATTAAGAAAAAAAAACCAATCACAAATCAGTGAACCTCGATTTGATTTCTAATGAGCTAATCATTTAAGCGAAAAATATAACATCGGATCAATTTCCATTTCAGAAAACATAAAATAAAATAATAATAAGAATATAATCTAATGAGGAGGAAGCAAAATGTTGGCGCAGGCGCACCGCCTGAGAACCATCCGTAGAATCATCTATCAAAGGAGAAGGATGGAGAAAAAGAACACGTGTGATAGATAACTTTTCAATCCATCATCTTCGCCCATTCACCCTTTCAATAGCCATTATTGAATTACTTTTCACTGCATCTATTTCTATCTCTTTGTTCGAATGATTCTCTTTGTCGATTCCTTACCTCATCATCCCGAGGCAGTCAACATTGTTTGCAATAATTACCTGTGGAGAATCTTGATTCTCTTCGTGTTTTTACGTGGTTGGTCACGTTAGATTGGTATAAAGATTTTTTCTCTTTTTTTAAGGCTACGGTGAGGATGATATAATTTAAATGGTTATTTCCTCACCACATAGGTTCAACTTATAAATTTAATGTAAAATATAACTTTCTAAGGTTTAATCCATTTAACTCTTAGTGTGAAATGAATTATTTCGACATTAGCTCAATAATTTCTATTCCAATAGTTAATTAATTGTATTAAATTAATTATGTTGGTCATTTCATGGTATTGCAATATTCTGTATATTTTATATTCTTTATCATTGGAATGTTGTTGTTTTTTTTAATTTTTAAGTTAAAAATAAATTTATTGTTTTCTGTTTGTTCAAATTTTCATGAGGAAAGTCATAATTTTAATTTTTCACAATTTAATTCTATTTTATGTTGTGAACAAACTATACTGGATTCTTGTTCTTAACATAAACCAGACAAATTTCATTTTATTCACAACGTATTGGTATGGACTTATTTCTTGTTGAAAGTCTTTAGAATAGTTGAATAGTTATTGATGATAACGCAGATTCTGAAATTATGCACTTGGGTTCTGATAATTAATTAATTATGACGTAATTTTTGTTAATCTTATTTAATTCCTTCTGACGGTCATCCCTTCTGTCAGAGGAAGTGGAAAATATAAAAGGTATCTTGATGTAGAATAACCTCCAATGCAGTAAGCAGTTTTGGAAAAGTGGTCATCGAAGTTGACTAATCATAGGGCGAGGACGTAAGAGTCGCAGTTGTTGGTGCTGGCCATTGTGAAAGCTGTCACAACATGGCATATATACAGCCCGTGTCATAAGTCAGGGTGCCACAACTGCTTTGTCTGCCACTGAAGGGGCAGGTACCCAACTATTATGATCCCATTTTTTGAAATATCAAAACGTAAGGCACACCGTTAGTCGGCTACTGTCTCTTCGAGGAACGGTAGAGAAAACTGGGCTGCCGAGGAAGGAACGGCTATTGTCTCGTAAGTCACGGGAATGCAATGAAAAGAATGACAAAGGCAATAGACCTAAATAAAAAAAAAACACCAAAACTTGTTATGATGAATTTAACTAAAAACCAAATTTAAATCAACAATTAAAGGTATTACTTGTTCGTTTAAAAACATTTAAAATACCATATGAACAACGAAATATATTCAGGTATTTACGTAATAACAATAAATTACGTATGATTACTTGAGTCTTTCATAAGCACGCTTGTTGAACTAAATCTATTTACACCACGACTATTACACTCGTTATGATGCTGGTAATTATAAGAAAATATCTCACTTAGGTATCGTAAACTAGCTGATACAATCACTGAATAATTCGTATATATTCGTGTAATATTTCGTTGAACCCTTTTTATCAAATTATTAACATTCGCCTAAAATTTCGTGAATAGTTTCATCTCATAGTAACCTACAACCTTTTATTTACGAAAATACTCGGAATTTAGTACAAACTTAAAAATATTTCAGATTGAAAGACTTTTCAATTTTCAATTTCAAAAGATTTTTATATTCCACTTAAATCGTAAGATAATTTGATCACAAAGTCGAGAAAAAATTAGCTTAGATAAATATTGGGCTGTTTGTCTTGACCTCCATCCCCAGCATGTCAAAATAACGAGGTTATATATGCCAAATGTCCAACATTTTTGTAGGTCAATTTTTTTTCGATTTTGTGAACAAATTGTCTTACGATTCAAGTGGAAAGCAAGTGGCTGTTTATGAGTCTTTACTGCCTAATTAAATTAATTAATTTAATGAGAAAACACACCATTTCTAAGAATTTTCGTGGATTTTTTAAAAAAGATGGAAGTCATTCACGAAGTGTCACTAAAAAATGGTCAGTGCCATGGCGTATAAGATTTGACGGCAAGTAATCAAAGGACCCATTCATTATACAGAACCTAACGAAGAAATTGAATAGTTTTATTTGCTATGAAACTGTTACGGAGTTTCTTTGACAACTGTGTAATGCCGAATTCCACGGACGTCTTAAAAGTAACATTTGTTTGGACAACGAATGGGATAAAGACGGGCAAGAAGAATGTGGCAAAGAGAGCGGCCGTGGAAGAAGGAGAGGACTTGCCTTTAAGTTTAATTATCCACACTCCACCGTGGGAAGAGAGGAGACCTTTGTCTTCTGACCTGTGGGAGGACAACAAACACTGCTCTCTGTCACTCTCTTTACAATGGTCAAGCTCCCAACTCTGACAGGGGTGGAAACCTTATCCAATCAGTTCCGATACCCAGAAAAACTTCTCCCTCTTTTACAGAAACTTTGGTCCATTCTTGTTAGATCCTCTTGTTTGCATTAGTGTTAAGATTTCAATTACCATCTAATGTTTATTAAAGTATGTAAGTTTTTATACATTATAGCTACAAGCAGAATAGACCAGTGGGTTGTTCGGTACTTTGCTCCTTAATTTCGGCTTTGAGCTTGGCTACGCCGGGTAATGATTTATTCTGTTACACCATCCGTGGATCGACTCTGAGGCCGGGAGATCCTCCTGGGAATTTATAATTCTACTGGGAATTCTACCCTTAATTATATAATTATTTAATACGAAAACCTAATTGAGAATCATCTCGATCAACAGTGCCCAACCGTTGACCAAGAAACAGAACTTCCTTGTAAAGTCCCTTAAGGGAAAGTAACACAAACCAATATTTTGTGGTATTAAAAATGTGTGTTTATATTCATAGCTTTTTAAAAAACTAAAAATTTAAATCACACAAGGAAAAATGAAAATAGATCTTATGATGAGCAACAAATCATGTAAAAAACAATTTATTTTTGTTGAAACTCATAAAATATTTCTCCTTATCTCCTCCCCTTATCAGATTAGTCTTTTTACTTTATTTTTACTTATAAGTTCTTTCCATGAAATATGTCTGCTTCATTTGAATCAATTATTTGCTGTACCGAATGGTAAGCGTCCGAGGGGTAGACCGAAGCGAAGGTGGGCAGATTGCATTAAAGCCGATCTGAAGCTTACTGGGTTTGGACGGCGAACGCTGGAGGGAGGTGTGTAATGAGCGATTGGTGGTGTCGGCATCGAACCTTCGGGTTCGCTAAGCCTTTTATTATTATTTATTTGAATATATAAATTATACCGCCTCAATCAACTTCCCGTGCTCAAAATTTAGATTGTGCCTGTCACCAACTTTGTTATTAATTAACCAGGTCGCATTGACGCATAATGTTCGCATTAACTGAGAAAATGCTTAGTGCATTAAAATTAAATGTGCTATAGAAAAAATGTAAAACACATCTAAAGAATTTTTCACTTCAAAACAAAAAAAAAAATATATTGTTTTAGAAAGGAAGGTGAAACGGAGCCGAACGAAAGTTTGGGTCCGGGACCTCTTGCTACATTCCCACCGCTCACAGCCTCAAACGGGTCTATTGAAACAATTACTTTGTGACTCTTTTATATTTTCTTAATTCCATGAAGGCATTCTTCTAAAAACCACTTGGCTCTATGTTTCAGAAATACGTTAATAAAATTTTCATAGTTCTAATCAAGGAATTCAATATTGTTTAAAATTATATCAAACTTAAAGAGTGCCATAAACCGTAATTACTTTGGAGTGATTGTTACTATTTATTGGATTTTATTTTGAACATTCAATATTGAGATAACTTTCGTTTAGTTTCGATATAACAACTTTCCAGTCCGCCAGGTGATTTAAAATTTAAAATAAAGTCCCTGGAGGATTAAAATAAATTCTAATAAATCCCATCAAATCGTCTTTATCCTCATGACCCACAGTATCCTTTAATAATACCTCACTTATCCCTGTTGAACAAATCCGATACCTTAGACAAACGTCTAACTTGGAATCCTCATACCAGACTGAAACGAAATGAACAAACGCTCTAAGCTTCCAGTTAATTACAAAAGACTCATATACATGGCTACAATAAGACCTATTTGGACTTACGGAGTAGAGCTTTGGGGTTCCACTAAGCCATCGAATTCCTCTCCTATCCAATCCTTACAATCCAAAATCCTTCGGAACCACCTCAATGCTCCTTACTTTGTCACTAGTAAAATAATCCATAATGACCTTAACGTTCCTTATGTTTCCGATTTGGCCCAATCCAGATACCAATCCTTCCATAATAAACTTCAGAACCATCCGAATCATCTCGTCTCTAACGTTGCTTCCTCTTCTGTCCCTGATAACCCCCCGAGGCGTCTGAAAAGAAGATGGCCTCGAGATCCCTTATTGTAAATACATTTTGTTTTTAGAGTGCTACCAGTGGGTAGTTTCTTAACAAGTGATTTTATGTTATTATTTTCTGTTATTAAATTTACTAAATGTATTTTATTTATTAACATAGTTGTAAATATCATGAATAAATAAATAAATAAATAAAGTCCACTACATAGTAACCACTTAATCCCAAAGGAACCGCAGTTTACGGTATATAAAAATAAAGTAAATATAATTTCTCATCTTTGGAATATAAATTATTTTGCTTAACATATTTTTTTTTAAAACACTTAAAAATAAAAGCAGTTATGAAAATAAGCACTATAAATTCAAACACTTTATACTTTCCGATTAACAACTGTTTCAATTGATATAACTTATATTTTGATTATTTCAAACATTAGCACTTATTTGTCTAATGTTGCTTAGGAATGTTATTGTTTCAAATAAATCATTTTTCCGAAATATGTTAAGCTTAATCTGGGATGTGAAAGTCAAAAGTTGAATCCTAAGAAATATTATATTAATAAAATATTTATTATGTAGGATAATGATTGTATTAGCTATGGTATTTTTTTAAAAAATTCTAGCGTCTATATGTAATAAGCTGCTGACAAGTAAAAAACTTTTAAAAAGCAATAGTTTCAAAACAACAACTTTGAAAAGATTAAAAGCTTAATTACAGCTAAATATTACTTTTAATAAATGAATTCATATCAATTTCAATAAACCAATAAGTTTGGTAAATATAACAGTCAAATAACTCCATTAATTATATTCATATTTTATGTATACTAATTATAGAATTGGTTTATAATTACCTACGATAACTTTATTTATTTCCATATAATATAGTAATCATCATGAATAATTTGTTTTAAATAAATACAAGGAGCCTCATAATGGGTAAAATACAAGTAGAATCAGGAATGCTCAGAAGAGGGTTGCATATCAAAAATTTTTATGGTGTCAGATTTTGAATTATTAAGATGACACATTTTGATAGGATCATGGTTTAAGAGAATCACATTTTTGTGGGGTTTCGATTCAGAGGAACTTTCAAACCACGGAACAAGTGGAAAAGAACGGAAGCATAATTATGTATGATCTATATTTAAAAAATAAAATTCTACTAGATTGTTTTTAAGAAGAGGACGATATAATGTGTCGGAAGAATGAGGAGGTTTCGCGCCATCGACCTTACGGGGGATGGACACCTCTGATAAGAATTATATCCAAATTAATAGTCCTTGAAGAGCTACAAGGATGTAAACTTTATGAATGAACCGAGTCCCAGTTTTGTGAAAGAAACGGCGCCAGTTTCACTGTAAGTTAAAAGACCAAAGTACTTAGCACCTACCCGCGAGGTGTTTCTTCTCACACCAGCCAGTTCTCATCATTGACGTCACTTTTTCCTCTTCCTCAATCTTCACACGTCACTTTCATTCATAATTTTGTAATTTAGTTTACTCAGTTTTGCCTACTATCGATGAAAATCGCAGTAACTCGATCAGTTATCTAATGCTGCTCAAGTGCAATATTACATTTGGGCGATAAAGGTTTAATAATCTTGGCTAATTCCGAATGTTTATATTTTTTACCTACTTTTTATTTGATTTTATCAAAACTCAAAATATTTGTATATGGTTTTAGACAATATTCTATATACATGCACAGTCTAATTTTTTGGACTAACAATTAAGATAAGAACTTCAATAGTCAACGCCCAATTTTGTCTTCTCAATCTATTTGTTTTGTTTTTTTTTAAAAACTATGTTTCTCATTAAAATGTTACTGATAGTCGGAATATTGGAATTTGAGTTGGGTTTGGCGGAAGTGGCCTCGCCATGGCGCCAAGCCGTCAAAAACGCACCCCTAATTCGGTGCATTTCTCACCTTGGTGCGAGCAATCCTTTGGTGTTTATTTTCCTAACGGCCAGGTTTTCCCTACAAACTTCTTATCATCTTTTATGACCTCTTGCCTCTTTCTTCGGACCTACTCAAACATTAGCCTTCCGCTTCCTTCTTCTGTAATCTGCTGCTCAGCCAAGGCCGTGTGGGTGTGAATGGAATAGGTCTTAAATAAATTAGGGACATGGTTCCTTTAAAGTTTAATGGCAGGAAACGGTCTTCCGTCTTCTTCCAGTTAAGATCGTAAGGTTCATTAATGGATATATAAATATGTTCTTCTCCATTTGAGTTTAAATCTTCATTTTTGCGGAATCTAGAGACCACATTTCATCTATGTCGCTTCGAATCTTCATCTATTAATAAAGTCCCGATACGAACTGTTTACCAATCACTTCTTGATTTTTATATTTGTGGTTAGGTGAATATATTACCTAGATTTTAAGCCTTGAAAATTGCCTATATATATATATATATATATAATATATATATATATATATATATATAAATTACCCATAATCCACCGCAATGAAAATGTATCCCTCCTTACATAAGTATATGTAAAATAAGAATACTGCAATTAACTAGCGTATTGACGTCAGCGAACTAACAATCACCCGGGGTAATTATGGTTGTAATAGTACCCCCCAGTATTATACACTTCATCACATTAGGGGCAATTACTTGTCATTTCTATGAATTAAATGTAGGGGTTTCTTCCATTTTATAACTCCTTTTACTGCTCTTGCACAACGTATCAAATTATCTGCATTACTCCATGACATTTAGAAGTGGAAGCTGGTCTTGAAGTGGGAATTGATGAAGCAAATTGTTGGTGTTTAATTTCACTCATAACTATTAATGACTTCACATTATTTAAAACGCTAATTACCTCTACATTTTCATAAAGGTAGGTAGATACATTAGTAATATCCAAGCATTACCAAGTAATAATTCTGTAATAATGACTGTCTTATTGCAGACTTTCCTGTATTAAACATTGTCATTATTCCTCCTAGAATAATTAAACTCGTGTCAATGATATAGTTGAAAATCTAAAGTGTTCATTAAAAATCACTACGATCTTAATTTTTAATTAAACAAGATTATTTTCGTAACTTTTTCAAGTTATAGAAAGTTACATTGAAAATTACGTTTGCGTTGTGTAGTGATCTTATCTGTATCTAATAGTAACATAGCTTTTTGATTAGAAATATTTTTTTCTGTTAACCAATAGGATCCTATCATTTCTTTTTCAAACAAGTTGACAGCATGGTAAGCATATGGTATTTACAGTCAGATTGAGCTCAACAGTGCTTCACATATGAGTGGTTACTCATACCAATAAACTTATCTAGAGGATATTTCATATCCGTTACGAATTTTCTTGTGAAGATGTATAGTGATATAGTAATATATAGTAACCTTGTAATGTATAGTAATATAATAATATATAATAATAGTGACCTATATAGTGAATAATATATAATAATAGTGACCTATATAGTGAATAATATATAATAATAGTGATAATATATAATATATAATAATAATATAATATAATAGTGACCTTGGAATATCAGTCATGGATGGCACGTCACTACAACATTTTTTAGGGCTTAATACAAACTTTCCCTGCAATTTCAATACTTTGTAAAAAAATCACAATATCAACAGATACAAAAACATTTTCCAGATTTACAATTTTAAAATTATGACGTATTGGTTTTAATTTTTTTGTAAATTGTTTTGAGTTCAATGTCTTACCACAATTTTTACAGTTTGAAGCAGATTTCTAAAGTTTTCTACTTTTAGAATTTTCAAATTTTTAAGATGGGATGACAATTAGGAACAGGGTCGATCGACCTCGTGACGAATGTGAAGAATGCTTATAAAGGTGTTGAGACTAGGACTTGATAATGAAATAGACAATAATCGTATATTGTTAAGAAGAATATAAACCCATCCCACATTTGTTGCTCCAACACCCTCCTCATATTGAATCCGCATATTTAATAACTTCCTATCCATCCAGTTCCGAAAAGATTGTAAATAAATGTGTTTTAAAATATGTATCTAAATTAATTGTTCGTTTTTCATTTATTATTATTTCATATTAGTTTCATCTTTTTATATTTTAGGATACGTTATAATTCCTTATTATTTCTATTTATTTACTCTTTTTCTTTTTTATGTCACTTTGAGACTCGAAAGCCCATAATTCTGTTCATGTGTTTTATTCAAAAAGGACTCGTCCCGGTAATAAATAAGGAGTCATAACAATATTATTAAGTCAACGTACGATATATGATACTGGAAGCACCACACCCTAACGAAATGCTAGTGTATTAAGTCATATGCTTACAGAAACCTAAGCTTCAGAAAACGAAACTGGCATTTCCTACCGTTCTTTCACAAGTCAAATGAAACTGAGTATAAACTTTATACTTCCGTCAGATATCGAGTTTCTGGTAAAGATATCTTCATGGTGAACATGGTAGACCTAACCTCAACACAAAGAGACAGACGAACAAGTATAAAAACAAAGCTCGGAAAGCAAAGATGGGTTTTTGTGAGGGTGCAAGAGATTCCAGAGACTTAGCGAAGCGGGTGGGCCGGCTATTTTGACAGGTAGAGGCGGAGTGGTATCGCCTTAATTGATGTCAGGACGATGAGGCTCAGCTGTTACCCGACACTCCTAATGGGCTCCCGATATAATCCTCTCTCCTCTTATGCTCGATTTCCTATCTCCGTGTCTTATCTTCCTCCATCGATACCTCTTCACACATCTCCTCCCGTTCATTCATCGCCTTCCAGCTGCTCACTCGAGCAGTCCAAAATTATCTTCACATCGGGTAAACAAAATCCCTTACCTTGCACCTTCCTGCTCTACCCATATTTGTAACGGGCTTGACTTTCCGTAATAGGAAACTATTGATCACTAATTATACTCCATTATTATACTCCAGAACAACTAGCTGAAAACTTTGTCCTCAGGGAATTTTAAAAGAATTAGAATTTATTTCCACTACTGCTGTTAACAGGTTGTAACGAATGTAGTTTTTGAGCAGGAACATTAACCAATCGTTCCATCCCGTTCCTCACTCGCCTTGCACACAGCTCAACAAAATAATTCCCTCGACATATCAGTCGATTATAATGACATTTTCGTTGATTCAGTTAAAAAAGTTTAAATAGTTCTTATGTTCCTTTATTAATTCTATATAAAAAATATCTACAATCTCAACTTCCATTTTATGATTTACTGCATAAGTAAATTTCCTGTTATTGTAAAATTATTTTAAGAAATCTATCATGTAAAAACAAAATTCTGATTTCATTCTCAACGCATCATGCCGTTTCAATAAATTAATCAGATCCATAGTTTATTTTACGGGCGCCCGTAGTTAGTTGGACAAGTGGGCTCTATCGTGCTCTTTATGCCAAACCCTGACGGCTCCTTGGGGTTGCCGCCGTTAAGTGGGAACCTCAATTACCAGAGTGTGAATTTGAAGATTCATTTTCCGGGTCTGCCGAAAAATGATAATTAACCAAATCCTGGTGGGAATCTAACCACAACGTTCAGAACCGTACACACTAGGACTAACGCCCCAACGTGCTCGGTCATCCTGGCCTCTACGCGTACTATAACTTTCTTTATGAACAAAAATAATGGTAGATATATGTGAAACTGGGATCTTTTCTTTATTTGATGGAATAGAGTCGCTTCTTTTCCAACCGGCTCGATTTGAAAATCTTTACTATAGAACTTGGTAAAGAAGTACTGGTATGTTCTTGTCTTCATTTGTGCCAGAAATTGATCTGGTCAGGATCACTTAGTCATCTTTTACCCAAATCCGTTAAAGGATCTGGAGGAAACTCATTTTCTAAGGGCTGTGTGTGCCGATGGATGGTCTTACGACCTCAGAGTTGATTCACCCCTGATCTGATTCAATCCCGTTGTGCTATTTTTTCCAGTTAAAACTTATGAACATAACTTAAGACTGAAAAAAATCTCTTTTATGTTTGCTAGGAGGAGCAACTGCTTCTATTAATGATTACTGTATACATGCAAATTGTCCTGAAAGTTTTTAATACCAATCGTTTTCACTAACTATTGAGATGTATAGTCTCTGCCATAAATTAATAAATTTCTGTTTTGGAGTGATAAGTCTGACCCTTTTTTCAATTTGTTTTGTAGCGGTACCGAAAATCCGAGGGGTGTAATTCCAAACGGTTACAAATAAGTTGAGATAATAAAGACTAGATTTATAAATATTACTGGTGTGACATTCCGAGGTAAACCGTTTGATCTAATCCACAAGATCTAAAGGTTTGTTCGTAAATAAAATAACATTCTCGACTATCTGCTTTGATATCCATAGTTGGATCTCATAACTAAGTTTTTCATTAGGTTTTTACTCTGTCAGATTTTTTTTTTTTTCTATCAAACGGATTCCGTATATCTGATAGAATCACTTTTATAAGCTACCCATGTCGATAACATTCTGATGGAACATCGGAGAAATTCTTCACTGTTCCAATTTCTAATTTCAGTTTATTGTTGACTGACGGTTTATCGCTGACAAACAAATAAACATTCAATCTGCTCTCGGTGATTTATTGTCTTATTCTGAAAAGGTAAAGAGAAGAAAAAAACCTGAGGCAATAAAATGAGAACATAAATATGCAAAACATTCCTGCGACCGCAATTGTTACGAATGGTGAGTGTATACAGCCCCACAAACCGCGGAAGTAATATAAACATGACAACAGTTTTTAAATAATTATTGCACACATTTTGGGTTTGCGAAGTATCTGTTTTTAATTTTAGTTTGTTATTTTGTTCTTAAAAACAAAATATATACATTCCATTAAACAGAGATCGGTTCCTTGGCTTGTTACCTTGAAAAACCAACTTTAATTTACATTTCCTCTCTGCTGTATTAAGGCAGCATGTTTCTTTTGACGTGAATTGGAGCATCGGTAGTTAGGTTTGCAAAATATTATTATAGATCTCGTGAGCTTATCATTTAAAATATATAAATAAACAGCATTACTAGCGTTTCAGATTTGAAATGACCCCGCTGCTTTTACTGTGACATTGGTTACGTAGAAGTAATGTATGCAGTTAGTCCTCACCATGTTTATTTTAGCTTCAACAGAAATAAAATCGATGAAAGGTAATCTTATTTTAAATATCCCAGGTAATAAGTGATTCCTCGGCGAGACAAGAAATCATAACTTGACTGAATCTTTACGATAAGCAAAATGAATAAAAAAAATATATTATAACCATGAAACCGATAGAAATACATATAATAACAATAGGGGCGGGGTTTTTTAGCATTTTTTATTACGAGCCGGATCACAGATAAATTGGTAAAATAAACATGAGTTCGCTTCCCGGTGCCCAGGGGAGGGGAGGGTTTTTACTACATTAGGATTAAGGGCATTAATCCTCCGCCCTCACCCCCTTGCCTAAAAGGCGAGAAAGGCGGCAACAAAAATATATAATAACTATAAATTAAGTCATGTTCTAAAAATCGGTTTTTAGGCAGAGAAGAAATAATGTTTACACTCAGTATGTAAAAGCAAGCCAAGCTATTATAAATTTGGAATACTAAATAGTTTTGTTATAGCCATCTAAAGTTCCATTCACTCATTTACATAACTTAAATGTTTTTTGTAATCAATATATGTTTAACTGAAATGATTCACAACTTTTAAACATTATTAACATGTATCCTTTACATATATTCCATAATATTTCCATTTATTTTCACGAATCGGACAGATTAGTAACATAGTTATACTTGTGGATTCGCAAGCAACAGTACTAGCGATTTAAGCAACAGAGACATCTTCAAAAGACTTCGTTCTAAGAGTATGAATAGTAAAGTGAATACCCAGACATTTTGGTGTAGCAGGGAACGATGCACCTGATGTTTTAGCAATGGAAGCTAACGCCAAAGGAAATGCCTCCTTGATTTGGCTTTGGAAAAATTAGAAAAGCTTTCAACACCCTGGAAATTTTTGTGGTTTTCTTAATTTTTTTTTTGTACTAAAATGTCAGTAGCAGAATTAAGTCGTTAAATGACAGTTGAGCTTAGAGTAGAGGTGGCTCTACACTCGTTGAGAAGTAACTGTTCGATAAACCTTATTGGTAGAGTAATGTGATCGGTACAGAATATGGATGCTGCTTCATCTTTCTGTGGTTAATAGAGAAAACCATAAATTTATTTTGATTGAGTTGAAAAACAGATATAGAAATTGTTTGAATCAGGGAGTGTTTCATCAGTAGCCATGAGTAAATTCCCAACACTGATCTATGGCTTTTATCTTTATTGTGGGCTCGGGATAAAGTCGACAAATTGTTTTCAGCATGTCCCTCACAATATTTTCGATTAGCTCCAGACAATTGAGCGGTCTCGCTTAGCAAAGTTAAGTGTCCTAAGAAGCGCTGACTGTGTACCCCAACCCCTCCGCATCCTGGGTTGCGGATGTGAACCATGGACGTGGTCTAAGAAAGCCCAGGTAGAATAACGGCATCGTTAATCGTCAATGCTGTCCGTGTGGTTTAAGGACCGTTGTGGGTTGCTTTACCATAAAATGAATACTTCACTACAGGAAATAGTTATTCCTCGTTGTTAAAAATATGCCTCGTATTATTTCCTTTTATCGTAACTTTATGTAGTAACATTGTTATTTGACTACTTGATGTGATCCAATTTCGTCAAATACAATTTGTAAAAATTTTATCATAGTAGATTTAACCAAGGATGATTGATTGAGCCTGGAAAAATAAGCGCATACGCATATTCATCTGTATATGAGAAAATTATTTAGATATCTTTAATGGAATGAATCTTTATAATTTTCAACGAAAAAGAAAAATCTCTTGTTCTAGTTTGTAATCGAAGAATAGAAAATCGAAGATAAAAAAGAAAGAAAGAAAACTGCAATGAATTTATTTTTATAACAATACACTGATATGATATCAATAATTTCGAATAAATTATAAAACAAATTGGATTAGTGTCAAAAATAAAATATAGACCATGAGCAATGAAATCCTCGTAGCTCTATTTTGTTAAATTACACAAATAAAAAATAAATATTAAAGAAATCTATAAATAGGGGTTTGAAACTTTTTCAAAAAGCTGCATTTTACACGTTTCTGTAAAACTTTTTAATGAAAAAGTTGTAAAATAAAAGTCCTGCGTAACTTTTTAGTAATGAAGTTCTAGGTTTATGGTGAAAGTTTTACTTTTATTTATTCAAGTCTTTACAAAACAGTTACGCTGGATGACTGATAAATAATAATTGGGTTTATATTAGAGTTAAAATTTATTTTAAATGAACTATTTGATTCTGATATCTTGTCTATTTAAATTTCTAAGAATAAAATAAAAAAATTATTTAGGTCGACTTCTTGGCGAAGTCAACAGAACTTTTAAATGAAAGTTTTTTAAAATAAAAATTTCAAGGAAACAAGTTCTGGTTCTGAAATAACTGAAAAAAAAAAATGAAAATAGAGATTTCAGATATACCGAAAATGATATATATATTTTTTAACTTGTTTACTGAAAAATATTACAATCTGTCCATAGGACATTTATAATAGTGTTCAGATATCTATTATAAATAATATATATCAGAAAAATAATATATACCGAAAATGTTAAAAAGAAAGTTTATATAAAATATATTGACTACCGTCGACATACTTATTCGAAAGGCTCTTTAACTTTCACTTGTGATTATTCAAAACAAGTGTGATGCGAATTGGTCCCCTTCTGCTAATTGCTGTCCAACTAACTCTATTTGAGCTGACATTTAGTTATTTGAGTAGGGTGTTGAGTGAAAGTTGTGATGGTACACTTTCCGTACCGTTTTTTTTTTTTTTTTATTTTAATTTTAGCCAATATATATATAATAGATAATTGTTTATTGTTTAAAATTATTTAGTGTTAGGATAGAGTTTCCCATCCTCTATTCTTTCTCTCAAAGTTAGGAAGTCTGAATACAAAGTACGAAATGCTCAACTGAAAAGAAGGAAACTGAAAGTAAGAAAAGAAATTTGTTTATAGAATGTATATGTGGCCTATGGGTCGGGGCACAATGGAGGATAGAGGGTGACAGAGCGTAAAGTCAGTATATCTTCCTCCAGTTCGCCACGGGCAAATATTTTGAAAGGGGGGCGGCTGAAGACAGCTGAGGACCGTGGCTAACTGCCCGGTGTCACGCCGCCCATCTCTAACGGCCTCTCTCCTCCCTCCTGCTTTGTCACTACCTGTACAAACACACGCAAACACAAACACACCTATCTACATAATATGCTTACCAACAATCAACTGGTGCAAACATTTCAGAAATGGTATAATGGAAATTCGCTTTAATGAAATTCAAATAGTAGGAAATAAACATTGAATTTTAATGGTAGAAGTACAAATAGTCCTTGGTACTAACCTTTTTTCATCAAATTATTAACATCCTCCTAAAACTTTCTGAATAACTTCATCTCATATTAACTTACAACTGTTTACGAGAATTCTCGGAATTGAGGTGTTTTCAATCTGAATGTCGGAAAACTTGGTCTTTTTTTTTTGTTAGAATTATTTATTTATTGAGTATTACAACCTGTCAAATGGACACTAGGGTCTGTTTAATTAAATACTAAAAACTCATGAACACCACTTTTCCACTTGAATCTTGAGATAATTTGGTCACAAAATCGAGAATAAAGAGGCCCACAAAAATATTGGGTCGTTTATCTTGACCTCCACCCCCAACATGTCAAAATAACGATGTTACATAAGCCATATGGCCAATATTTTTTTATACCAATTATATTTTTCAATTTTGCGATCAAATTGTCATAAGATTCAAGTGGTACGCAAATCATTATTTATGACTGCTTAGTATCTCCTTAAATTAATTAATTTAATGAGAAAACCCCCATTTTTGAGAATTTTCTTGGATAAAAAATGTGTATGTTACGATAAGATTTAAGCGGAAGTTAAAAAAATTAAATTTAAATTAAAACCTGTGCCACCAGCAACCCATGAAGGATCTTGTGTTCAGCACAATGTGAGGAAGTACTGTTACAAGGCGAACGGTTGTGCAGGGAGGTGACGGGACCATATCACTCTCAACTGCCAGGTTTTCCCCTATTAATTAATTATTTAATTAAGAGTACCAACTTTATAGAGGCTGGGTTTGCCCCAGGAGGGTCTCCTGGTCACAGAGTCGACCTCTGACTGATGAAAAAGTACTAGTCATCAGCCGAATTCGAACCTGGGATCTTGAGC